>JAPDOI010000473.1:0-496749 GCA_029168955.1 Aplectana chamaeleonis
TGTGTATACAAGTCTGTTGGTACCTGCTCGTTGGTGCCTGCTTCTACTGAACCCAGCAGACGTTTGAGTGTACACAGGGAACGTTCGAGCGATATAGCGTGCACAACTATATCACTTGAAAGTATCCGCTTACATTGCATAAAGGTGACGCCGTCAGCACACTAAGGCCTCTGGTCCGCGTTTTCACCTTAGGATCCGTACCTGGGGAGTCACTGGAGTCTTTGGCCACAAGCCACGAATTTCGCCATACCTGAACTGTCGTCGCTTTGTCAAAGTGATATCCCAAAAAACTGCGCTATCCGAACTACAGGCTGTTCCATGCACCGTTTGCTTAGCTTTGCAGGAAACCCGCCTCAAGGATAGACCCGTCATCAGCGTCCGGAGAGTACCATCTACTGCGGTAACGCTGACGATGAGGAAGGAAGTGGGAGGCTGTGCAATAGCTGCTGGGAAGGATTTCAATGGTATAGTCAAGGAGTTCCGGCTCAACGTCGTGTCGGAATGCATTCGTACGACTGCGGGATCTGAGAGAATTCAATCTGTGGATAGTGAGTGCTCATGCGCCCGCAAAACCGCCGAAGACAATTCGAAGGATGCGTTTTATGAGGAACTCAATACGTTGCTGGCCAGGATACCTTGTCAACATGCTTTCTGTTGTCTCGTGGGGATTGACGCAAAATGCGAAGATAGGACTTGATCAGGAATCCAGAGATACTCGATAAATGGTTCCTGCAGTGGAGCAAACATCGGACAATGGCTACCGCCATGTCGACTTTAATAGGCTCACGCATTGGTCGGTCATTATTCCATCGGCATTCAAGAAGTCATCATCGCCGCCATCAGCTTATGTGGCGAGATAGCCAACCCGGCTATCTCCAGTAGCCAGTGAAGATGACAACCTTAACTGACAGCTTGGCTGATATAATAACAATGAGGAATGTTTCATTATCGGACATTCGAAGATCATTCATGTGGGATATCGCACATTCGATTCAGATCACCGTCCTGTTCTGTTGAACTTCACTGCGAAATTCATAAGAGGAAGCGAGGGCTCAGCCTCTCCAGAGGATTGACTTTATGACAAGTCTCACTAGAGATGAAAAATTGAAGGAATTTCCCGACAACGCGTTTCTATTCACATCGGAATTACGGACTAAGAAGAAACTTTGCGACGCGGATTCTTTTGATCAAATGCATCAAGGACGCTTCGAAAGAGGCACTCCCGGTTGTACAGCCTAAGAAAGAGTTCGCCCTACGTCTCCTAGGAGAAACAACATCTACCTGCAACCAGGTATGTGCTCTCCGAGACTGCCAGGAAACTTCTATTGGAGGAGAAGCGTCTGAGGAAGAAGTTGCGTCTGGCGACTTCCAAGTGACCGCGAACGAGTGGACGTGTAGAGCTAAGAGAGTTCGAGAAGGCTTGGGAGGAGAAGAATCCGAGGAAAGCCTACACGTTGCTGCATTATTATAGCGGGAAGATGAAGAAGATGTTCGCTCCTGTCTTGAACACCACCAATGGAGTGCAGTTGGTGATGCGACGCTACCAATATGGAAGGATTACTTCAGTTCACTACTGAATCGTCCAGCGCCATCGGTACCTAGGCTCCCGCATGTTCAGAGAGCGCATTACGATGTCAGTGAGGAACCGCCGACTACAAATTGCTGAAGTTTTTGAATTGTGTCCGGAAAATGAAGAATGGAAAGGCAGAGTGGAGATGGCTTAACATCACTGCTGAAATGCTGAAAGCTCTTCCTCCGTCTGGGATTCGTGAGGCTGAGCCAAGCACCATCCGTGCCATATGGATGAGCGAAAGGATCGCCCGATTCGTGGAGACATGCGATCATCGTACCTCTTTACTAAGAAGCTATCCGTCACGGATCCTAAGAACTACAGAGGAATCTCTCTACTTCGTGTCATGTACAAGGTTTTAGAACGTATCATTCTCCTCAGAGCGACTTATCAAAACATCGTGAAGGAACGACCAGAGATGAGCAAAGCCAGGTTTTCGACCTGGAGAGATCGACCATCGACCAAGTGTTCGTCGTGAGGAAAGTAGATTGAATCGTGGCAGCGGTTTCGAAGCCGGCACAAACTTGCTTTTTGGACTTTGAAGCCGCGTTCTGACTCTCCTCATCGTGATCGATTGCTCAATGCTCTGCTGGTAGATGGAGTCCCGGAAAAGTATGTTCGGTTAATCGAGGACATGAACAAGAAGGAACAGCAGCAAGCAGTTCTTACACCTGTCGGATAATGGTTACGTCAGCTTTCGAGGTGAAAACAGGAGTAAGGCGAGAGCCGTTGCAGGACCTTTTCTTTTTCAACTTCGCCGTTGATGACATCATTGCGTAGAGTTGCAGAACAGTTTCCTGCCCGGATGTGATCCTAACACCATCAGGACGCTCCCTTGTCGACCTGGAGTACGCCGAAAACGACATTGTGTTATTCGCTGAAAACAGCATAAAACTGCAAGGATTGTGAACCTCGTTTCGAAGTAATGCCGCAGCCTATGGACTTCGTCTTCGTCCCGACAAATGCAAGCAGATGTGGGTCTCTCAGGGCGACTTCAGCTGGAGTTTCGTGTGGACGGACAACGTATCGAACTGGTGGACGATTTCTGTTATTTGGGCTGTTTGCTGAAGAACGATGGTAGTTATGCAGCGGATATTCGACAACGATGTGCGAAAGCTACACGTCTGCATTCAATTCTCTAACCAGAAGTGTTTGTGGTCTACCACCATCGCGAAGGAAGTCAAGTTGCGCGTCTACCTATCCGCTATTCGCCCTATCCATGATGTACCGGATCGGAGACGTGGAGCAGCACCGAAAACGCAGATGGAAAGGTTGGATTGCACGGAGAGGAAGCTTTTTAGGCGTTTGCTTGGATATTTCTGGCCGCGTGTATGCCATAACGAAGACGCTTTACAAGGAAATCGACGCAGTACATCAACGCTTGACACGAGGAGGTGCCAGCAGCATCTCCTAACGCCATCTCAAGCAGCAATGGAAAGTCGACTTCGACTGCTCGGGCATATACTAAGAAAAACGCCGGATCGTCTCGTACAACACGCTTTAAAAATGCTTCCAAATCACCTGTCTGGAAACGGCCACCTGGGCGTAGGCGAAAGTTCTGGACGGATGTGGTTAAAGAAAGGATTAAAGTCACTCGGCATCGAGAGAAGACTGCAGTTCAGGCGCGATATTCGTTTCGCAGGAAATGGAATAGTGACAGCGCTGGATGGAATGTGTTCAAATTGTGGCTAGAAAGACCGTGAAAAATGGACACGGCTGACTGACTACTAGGACATGGCACACCTCCTGATTTGTGAAGATGCGGAATGACCGCGTCAGGCGAAGAAAGCCAACCGATTAGAATCCGTCATATATATACCTATATATATATATATATATATATATATATATATATATATATATATATATATATATATATATATATATATATATATATATATATATATATATATATATATATATACATATATCATATATATATATATATATATATATATATATATATATATATATATATATATATATATATATATATATATATATATATATATATATATATATATATATATATATATATATAGAGAGAGAGAGAGAGAGGAGAGAGAAACAAAAGGTTAAAAGGAATTGTAGAAAACTAGTTTTGCAAATTAAAAACGAGATAGCAACTGTTCACAACCTGAGTAGAACCACTGCAAAGTCCATTCAATCATACATAACCTCCTTGTAGGCAGAAATTTGCTGCGCGTCGTCTTTGGAAAACACACTATATAAGGGATCGTTTATACTTCCGCCGCGGCGTGGCGCGGCGAGATCTATACAGCCATATCGATCAAGCGGCGCCGCCGGCAGCGCCGCGAGGCGTTTAGAGTTTTCTGCTCGTTTTCTTCCAACGGTGCCGCACGCGGCCGCCGCCTAGGTGCTGCCGCGCCGCCCGAGGAAAGCAGGCGGCGCGGCGGCCTCGTGCGATCCGCATTGACATAGTATGCTTCTTTTGCTGTTATTTCATACACATTCTCAATTTTCTTCTTCTGATTCATCTCTAAAACTCCTTCCAAGGTCCTGGGCGTTGTTTAGAGTAGGCTGGGTTGTGACAAGTTCATTTTTTTAGCTTTTTAAATCGTTTTTCTATAGAAAAATCGTTTTCGAAGACTATCCGCCTTCGGGTGCTGTGTTATGGTACAAGAAATCAGATGTCCCTCTTACACAAGAAATCACTCATTACAATCGGCCTTGTGTTATATCAGAGCTACTCCAGGCTGTGTTTAACGTCATTCTGCGACTTCGCCGCGTAAATTCGACGCAGCCCGATTATACATCCTGGTGGCGCAAATTTTCAAGCGGCGCGGCGCGCCGCTCCACATATTGCCGCGCCGCTCCGCGGCGGAAGTATAAACGACCCCTAAGACGTACGACCCTTCATTAAATATAAAAATTTCATCTTCGGAAAAAAGATGCTGAGTTCCACATAGAATTCCTCACAAATTGTCGTAGTTTCACTTCCCCTCCCGACTGCAGTACAAGAGTTTAGGCGAGGTAAAGTGGTTGACGTTGGCTAGCCAACGTTGGCAAATCACAGGGTTTTTGCCATCACTATCCAACGGGCGACATCCTTTTAGCAATAAAATTTCGGGCCACTAAGACTCTAGACTTTGAGGTAATCGAAGTGTGTAAAAGTTTGCCAAAGCTTTCCCTCTCAACTTCCCAAACCTCCGAAATAGTAACACATGAAAATATATAGGGCGTCATAATTGGCGCCAAGCCCGGACACCATTGTGGAAGGGGCGCGAGGCCTGGACGCTCTCCATTATTGCGATATTACCTTTAGTTATTCTCGTTATTCTTCGCCCGAGTAGAGACGAATCGTTCTTTTTCGGATTCTTCTAAAAGATTACCGCGGAAAATGACGTCATCAATCGAATAGAAAAAGCTATGATGATTGCAACATTGAATTCCTAATTCATTTTATCACACATGCGTAAAATATAAGGTAGAGCAAAAAATATATCCGAATGAAGCGTGCAATTCGCCAGCACTTTTGAAATCGACCCACCCGTAAGCTTCAAACCATTTCCCAAAGTTCACGATGAACTCGCGCATTTGTACGTGGGTCAGGCTGTTCTGCTTTTTTTCAATTTTCGCATATTGCAGCTGGATTTTTTGTAAAAGACCGCCCATCGTAATGCTCAGTTTTTTCTGGAATAATTTCGATCGGGCTAGTGCAGTGCTGCTTTTTAAACATGAAATTTTTCTGGATTTTCGCAAACTCATGCTTGAAGTTCGTTAAAACCTGTCCATCTTGATGCCGAATTTTCTCACTGGATAATTTTTGATCGAGCTCCGGGCGGGCTGTTTTTTTATGAACTATTTGTTTCTTTTCATTGATTCTAACTGATTGTTTATGAAAAAACAGTTCGTTGTAATGCCCAATTTTCCCTGGTGGGGGGTAGTTACAATTTCTCATATTTTAGGCGCCGATTAACCACCGAAGAGGAGGGTCGTAAGTACTTCGCGGCTCTTGCCAACGGGCTGCTGGACCCTGCCAGGGGGCCCATTTCACCACTTTGCTGTCCGTAGTAAGGTAACAAGGTATGGAACGAAGATAAACGCCATTGAATCGAACAGCGAAATTTTTCGCATGAATTACGTCTTTTTCCAATCCATCTGAGGTAGCAGGTCGACGATTGCGAAACGGAAGTCAGATTCGTCTTTAGCGCCCTGAATTGCACCCCCTAGGCGAGAATTCAGCCAAATCGAGAGATACCGACCAAGGTCGGAAAACCGCTGTCTGGACAGGAGAGGTCATTTCTGGATTTGGCTGCTGCAAAGTTTATTTCAAATAGGATCATAAAAAAAGCTGTCGGCCGAGTCTTAGGTCGATCCGAACATTTTGAGCCGATTACGGCCGGTGTGACCAGACCTAAAACGTCCTTTTTTGACGAAAAATCGTTTGCAAGTATTGTTCGGAATGGTTAACACAAAGGGTTAAGAGGGGGGCCGCACCGGATACAAATCTGGAGGAGGGGGAGGGCCGCACCTCTCACGGGCCGATCACACCGCTACGCCTTACCCTGCAAGGCACGGATCTGTCATGCTCTAACCCGGTCTATTGCCAACATGGTGGAATGGGCAGAATCATGGAAGATTCCGATCAACTTCTCAAAAACAAAATTACTTCATCTTGGAAACGACACCGCGAATGAATACAAATTCAATGTTTGCCAGATTAGCTCTTCTTCAGATGTTCGGGATCTTAGTGTACGTTTAGATAGTAGCCTAACCTTTGGAAACCATATTGACGTCACTGTGCGCAAGGCGTTTTCAGTACTATATGCGATTTTGAGAAATATCAAATACAACGATTCTTCGGTGATAATAAGGCTATACAAGGCATATGTGATGCCCACTCTAGAGTATGGGTCTCAGATATGGAGTCCATGCACGAGAAAAGCGCAACTAGAACACAAGATAGAAAAGGTGCAACAAACCTTCACACGTTTTTTTAATAAGGCAGTGTTCACGATAAGTTTCACATCCGATATCTCCACGGTTTACGGAAGTTCTGGTGCCCTATATAGCAAGGCATGCTTAAAAAGAACACGAAAGACGCGTTTTTGAGCAAAAATAGGCCCTCTCTTGTTTACGTTGATTTTTGAGCGTGGAGGAATCGACCGTTAGAAGGGTGATACCTATCAGTGCAATGAAACGATCAGCTCACTTATCAGCACTTCCTTGACTTGATCATTCGTGTAATCTGAGTCTTCATTTGTTCATTCCGAGGGGGCGGATCTGGGGCACCAGGCGTGTCTGGGGCACCAAAGCGCTTGTTTGCAGCCGTTATTTTACCGATCCTGGCTCGTTTTCTACCGTTCTTTCGACACTGTGAGCCTAGGAACCTTCTCGCCTATCATTTCACTAAGTAAAAACAACGAGGATAATCTTCGTGAACGCTGCCTTTAACATATAGATGTACTCCCGACTTGGAATACCCGCTATCGACGCCTAGTTACAGACAACGGTTGAACTTGTTCAAACTACAGAGCTTACTTTATCGTCGCGTGTTCAACGACATAGTATTCTATTTCAAAATTGAACTGAGGTTGAGACCGATCAAGTATTGGATTTTCAGGCCGTGCAGAGGACGAAGAAAAGTGTTTTCGATACAGTTCAATTGTATTCGTGGTAGCCATCACTCCAAATTGCTGAATTCTCTTTCTCTTGTGGAGCTAGATGGTCACAGATGTTACCAGATAGCGTAATCGAGGCACCAAATAGTCGACGTTTTAGAAAGCGGTTGAGAAAAGTTGATGTTTTGCAAGACTTAAAGGCAGCGTTCACGATGATCATCCTCGTTGACTTTCCACAGTGAAATGATAGGCGAGAAGGATCTTAGGCTCCCAGTGTCGAAAGAACGGTAGAAAACGAGCCAGGAGCGGCAACATAACGGCTGCAAACAAGCGTTTTAGTGTCCCAGACACGCCCCGTGCCCCAGATCCGCCCCTTCGAAATGAGCAAAGGAAGGCTCAGATTACAAGAATGATCAAGTCAAGGAAGTGCTGATGATTGAGTTGATCGCTTGATTGTGTTGAATGCTATCGTCCTTCATAGCGGTCAATTCCTCCACGCTCAAAAATCAACGTAAAAAAGGGAGGACCTATCTTGGCTCAGAAACGCATCTCTCGTGTCCTTTTCAAGCATGCCTTGCTATGTAGGACACCAGACCTTTCGTAAACCGTGGAGATATCGGAAGTGAAATTTATCGTGAACACTGTCTTTAATATTCCGGATTTCTAGATCGAAAAACCATTGGACAAGCAGAGACATTTGTATTATGTTTGCAAAGTGGTTCGCTTCTGAAGTTGGGCAAATGGTGAATATAGAGCCGTACTCGTGAATCTTTTAAGATTTGCTGATTTTCTATTGTTGCGTTCTGCAAGATTCACGCAACTACACAACACAGAATGGAGTTTCCGACAATTTTTCCATGCAATGGCACTTAGCCTTGGCGTGGAAGCGTTCTCGCAAACATTTCTTTCAAACCTAACAACGAGATAATTTAGTGTACGGGCTACAGGCTATATGGCCAGCCTACCAGTCTCATGAGGGGAGGCCAGTAAACCCATGTTCCGAAGTTCTGGTAGTCTTTCAATGTGTCATAGCTGGCTGACACGGCCATTTTCATCTCTTTGGCTCGTACGGAGAATTTCAGTCTGCGAGAAACTTCTTTTTTCGAATCAAATGTCGCTTCTTAACGCGGTTACTGACTCAGGCATTCCTCGGTTCTCATGCCGTTTCTGATTCCGTTCCCGAATAAAACCACCTACTACGCCGAAATAACCGTGCTCGGGAGCGGGATCACCCCTCGCTTGCGAGTCTCAAATGACGTCATCAGGCCCCGACATCACTCCATAATTGTGAACGGCATCACCCCTTGGGCCCGACGCGTTGATGACGTCATGAGGTCTCGAACTCACCCCCTAATAGGATACGGCATCACCCCATCAGCGCGACGCGTTGATGACGTCATTAGACCCCCAAATCACTCCCTAATGGTGAGCGACATGGTGCGCCCATTCTGACGTCATTTGGTCCCGAAATCACCCTTATTTTGTCCTATTTAACACTATTCTACACTACAGAAGTCTTGAAAAGTTAGGAGGCCGCTTGTGCCGCAGTTAAAGGTGTGGTGGATTGCGACGAAACAGCAAAGCTGCCACAGCAGCGTTACCATTATCCAAGCGAGTAGCCTAACTTTCCAGGCCTTGAAATCGCAACACACCGACAAATCTTCTTCACTACACTTTATTGACCTTTTTAAAGAAATGGAAATCGTAACAGCACCAAATAGAAATCGTAACAACATGGATGGAAAACTATTGCACGTTGCCTCACCGTGAGGAATCTAAATAACTCATGATTTACACTCTAGAGAAACTATAAATTTAAGTATGACACTAGCGTGAGATATACAATATGTAGTATGAGATAGTATAAGAGTGAGATATGACGTAGGAAAGTATGGTATGAAATGGCAATGGCATAAGTCTTTAAGTCTGACCAGTATGAAATTTCACCCAAGCAAAATCCACAAAATCACCTCGAATGCGTGGGCCGGTATCGGACACCCTCAGAACGATGCGAGAGAAGGCATAAACAGGAAAACAAACAAAAATGAAGAGGCTATAGAATTTAAGTTAAGCATAAACAAGAAAAAACCTACATCCAATGAGAACTTTTCAATGAGTACCACAATACTGGAGAAACCTCTTAATCTATTCGGTCAACGCTAGCAGTGCGATGGTATTTCAGTTTATTAGAGAAAATGAGTGATCAGCCTCGACAGTTACGAGTTTTTGAGAATCCTCAATCAACAGAATTTGCCGCCATCGAATTGTATCGATTTTTAGAATTATAAACTTCAAAAGGCTCCAGAAATAGATCAAATTGTAAGAGGACCCTGATTATTCACTAAATGTTCAGTTTGACCACTGCTTTCTCAACGTGGATGGAAATGACCATCGCACTGCTAACGTTGACCGATAACATTCAGAGTTTGCCAAGACAGAGGCACGTTTCACTCATTCTCAGTCTTCCAAGGGTTTGTCACGCCTCTGGCGCTTCGCACGATGCTGAAATGAGGAGTACTTGGGTATTCTTTTCTGAACCTATTTCCACGATTTGTTCTTGAGGGGTCCTGACAGAGCCACACCGTTACCCCCTTTCCCAACCCAACTAGGTAATTTTTGGGGCCAGACACAATACTCGTTACGGAATACATTTTAATACATTTCAGGTACTATGCTTCTCTGAGCCGAATTGCGCAATTACGTCTCGACACGCTTTGCGACCGCACGCGCTCGAGTCTGTCGAGTTTCCATCCCCAAAGCCGACTCCGCTTTTTTAGACAGTTCCCTCCAATTGTTTTATTATTTCCAGTTTCCACAACCCACCTAGAATCAACAGATGTTGCGCTCAAAACCTTTTCCGACTCGGAAGCGCGCGGCCGCGAATCGTGACGAGACGCATTTGGGGGCCGGAATTAGGCTAAGAGAAGCACAGTACTTTCTGTCAATTTTCTCGAACTATGCCAACCCAAAAAAAAGGAAAGATAGACGTAGAGGAAAAAGCCCTATTTTGCAATCAATATAAGTACATGTTACGCTCCTTCATTCAGTCATTGGAAAGAAGATTCAGAATTTAAATGCTAAATAAGCCCAAAAATAAAAACATACGTCGACAGGAATCCACGTCTCGCTTACTTCGTTAAAATCGAATGAGCGAATGTCTTGCCTGAATATCAAATTGACAGTTAGGAGGTCAAATACTCAAAAAATCAAAGTTGTGAATAATAATCGGACAATTGGGAGAATTAAGAACTCACAAAACTTTTTGAAGAGCCGTAAACATGCTCGCCGGAAGTCGTGTCCTCTCTCCACACAGGTTGCGGAACATCAGGTCTCTGGCTTCATCAGTGGGGCCGAGCGAGATGAAAAATCTGAAAGAAAATGGCGGTTTTTACGTTTGTCACCCCAGGCGATTTCGAAAATCTCAATAATGGAAATGAAGAAATCGTTCTCAAAACCGCAGTACTTCAATGATAGTGATAAAGGAAAGTGCGAGTAGCGGGAAATGGAGGCTACAGATTGTGTGAAGATTCAAAAAGGTACACAATTATCGGCAAAAACTAAACAGAATGGAAATATTTCACAATTCAAGAAGGAGGATTGTAATTAAAGCGCCGAAATTCAAAAATTAATTTGACTGCCGCGCGACCGCAGCGCATCATGCGGTTTTCGCGTTTGTCACCCCCCGGCGATTTTGCAATCAGTACTCCCTGACGCCATCACGAACGAAGGGTTTTGTTCATGCGAAAGTGGTGCCCTCTCATCCCCGGGCGAATTACCCACTCATCCCTCGGAAGCTTGTACGGCATCAGTACATTTTTTTTGCCTTAGGAGCTGAAACCATTGCGCTGCTAAATGAGTCGGCACTCATTCTGGCCATATCCTGTTAGGCGTGTTTGTTTATTCTCATTGTTTCGATTCGTTTTTTGTGTTTGGTATTCTTCTGTTTTTTTTAAATTATTAATGTAGAACATCAAGCATGTTACTCTCTTGCTTACTTACTTGATAGTTGTTCTTGGCGCGTTCTCCTGAGCGCAAAAATAAATAAGTAAATTGACTCACTTGTCTTGATCGGCTGGCTTTTGCCTGACGCGGTCATTCTGCATCTTCACCGAGGTGTGCCGTTCTAGTAGTCGGCCGTGTCCATTTGTCACGGTCCTCAGCCACAATTTGAACACTGTCCGTCCATTGATCGCTATTCCACTTCCTGCGAAGTAAAACGTCGCGCCTGGATTGCCGTTCGATACCGAGTGATTTCAAATCCTCCTTCACCACCTCTGTCCTAACCTTTCAATTACGTCCAGGCGACCGTTTCCAGACAGGACGCGGAAGCATCCTTAGAGCGTGTTGAACAAGACGATCTGGCGGTCTTCTTAAAATATGCCCGAACAAACGATGAAGACCTTCCGTTGCTGCTTGAGATGGTTTTGGGAGATGTTGGCACCTCCCTCGTGTCAAGCGTTGATGTAAGGCGTCGATTTCGTGGTAGAGATCTTCGTTGTGGCACACTCGCGGCCAGAAATATCCGAGAAAACGTCTAAACAGCTTCCTTTCCGTGCAATCCAATCTTTTCATCTGCACACAGACTCCCGCTGAAGGCCTCTGAGAGACCCACATCTGCTTGCATTTGTCGGGACGAAGACGAAGTCCATAGGCTGCGGCAAACTTCGAAACGAGGTTCACAATCCTTTACAGTTTTGCGTTCTTTTCAGCGAAAAACACAATGTCGTCGGCGTACTCCAGGTCGACAAGGGAGCGTCTTGGGGGTGTTAGGATCACGTCCGCAGGAAACTGTTCTGCAACTCTACGCAGGATGTCATCAACGGCGAAGTTGAATAGAAAAGGTACTGCAACAGCTCCTTGCCTTACTCCTGTTTTCACCTTGAAGGCTGACGTAAATCCAACAATTGTACGAACCGCTACTGTTGTTCCTTTGTTCATGTCCTTGATTAGTTCAACAATCGATCACGATGAAGAGAGACGCATTCGACTATCCGGCATCAAAGTCCAAAAAAGCAAGCTGTAATGGCCTCGAATACCGCTGCCACGATTCCATTACACTTCTCACGACAAACACTTGGTCGATGGTCGACCTTCGAGGTCGAAAACTGGCTTGCTCCTCTCTGGTCATTTCCTCACGATGTTTGAGGAGTCGCTCGAGAAGTATACGTTCCAAAACTCTGTACACGACACGCAGTAGAGAAATCCCCCTAAAGTCCTTGGGATCCGTGACGGGTAACTTTTAGTGAAGAGGTACGATGATAGCATACCTCCACGAATCGGGTATCCTTTCGCTCATCCATATGGCAGTCCATAGTGCTGGTCATTTCACGAATCCCAGACGGAAGAAGAGCTTTCAGCGTTTCAGCAGTGATGTTGTCGTCTCCACCTGCCTTTCCATTCTTCATTTTCCGGACACAATTCAAAACTTCAGCCTCAGTCGGCGGTTCCTCACTGACATCGTAATGTGCTCTCTGAACATACGGGAGCTCTGGTACTGCGCTGGACGATTCAGTAGTGAACTGAAGTAATCCTTCCATAATGGCAGCGTCGCATCACCAACTGTCACTCCACTGGTAGTATTGAGGACAGGAGAACATCTCTTCATCTTGCCGCTATACTGTCGTAACAACGTGTAGGTTTTCCTCGGGTTCTTCTCCTTCCAAGCCTTCTTAAACTCCTTAGCTCTACACGTCCATTCTCGTTCGCGGTCGCCTTGAAGCTGCCGACGCAACTTCCTCCTCAAACGCTTCTCCTCCACAAAGTTTCCTGCAATTCAGGGAGCACATACCTTTTTGTAAGTAGATGTTGTTTCCTATGAGACGTAGGCGAACTTCTTCTTTGGCTGTACAACCGGGAGCGCCTCTTTCGAAGCATACTGGATGCCTTTGACGAAAGAGTCAGCGTCGCAAAGCTTCTTCTTAGTCCGTACTCCAATATGAATAGAAACGCGTTGTCGGAATTTCCTTCTGCATTCTTTATCTCTAAGACTTGCCATGTCAATCCTTTGAAGAGGCTTAGCCCCTCGTTTCCTCTTATGAATCCTCGCAGGGAAGCTCAACAGAACTGGACAGTGATCCGAATAGAATGCGCCATCCCACACAGCTCTAGATCTTCGAATGTCCGATACTGGAATATTCCTCGTCAGAACATAGTCGAGCTGTAGTTTCAAAAATGTCATCTTCCGCTTCCGCTGCTCTTCCAGAGATAGCTGGGTTGGTCCCCGCCACGTAAGCTGATGGCGGCGATGATTCCCTCGAATGTCAATGCAATAATCAGATCACTGCGTTCACAATAGTCGACAAGGCGGTAGCCATTGTCCGATGTTTGCTGCACTGGGCAGAACCATTTACCGAGTACTTCGGATTCCTGTTCAAGTCCCATCTTTGCGTTTGCGTCGATTCCCACGACAACAACATGCTGACAAGGTATCATGGCTAGCAACGTATTGAGTTCCTCGTAGAAGGCATCCTTGGAATTGTCTTCGGCGGTTTCGGTGGGCGCATGAGCACTCACTATCCACAGATTGAATCCTCTGTGATTCCGCAGTCGCACCAATGCGTACCTACACGACGTTGAGCCGAATTCCTCGATCATACTATTGTGGTCCTTTCTTACAGCTATCGCACAGCCTCCCACTCTCCTATCATCAGCGTTGCCGCTGTAGATGGTGTACTCTCCGACGTTGATGACGGGTCTATCCTTGAGGCGGGTTTCCTGCAAAGCAGCAAACGGTGCATGGAAATAGCTCAGAAGATTGGACAGCGCAGATTGTTACATTTCACTCGACGATGACCGGCAATTCAGGGTGGCGAAATTGTGGCTTGTGGCCAAAGGCTCCATGACTCCCTAAGTACAAGACCTAAGGTGTTATGAATCAGAGGCCGTAATAAGCCGGACGGCGACACCTTTTTGCAACGTGTGGGATACTTTCGCGATACATTTGTGCACGCTATATCGCTCGAACATTCCCCGTGTACACTCAAACGTCTGCTGGGTTCAGCAGAAGCAGGGGCACCAACGAGCAGGCACCAACAGACTTGTATACACACCCCCAATAATTAATAAATAATTAAATACCATGCTATAATGGAACCTACAGACGGACGACCAAATCTGTTGTCGAGTCTAGGGTAGGTTTATGCATGCATCATAGGAAGGCTTGGAAAATCGTTCTCGTGGCAGAAAAAATCGATTTTTGAGAAGCGTGTTCCACTGGTGGGACATGCGGTCTGAAGTGGTAGTCAACGCGTGTCCCACCGGTGGGACACGTCGTGAGTGGGCTAGAGGCCTGCTTTTCTCGTAATAGCAGCCAAATAGACGGGAAATAGCTGAAAAATATAGAGGCTAGCCGAGGCATCTCAAACACCCGCGACGTGTACGATTCAGAAAAAAAAAGAGGATCAGCAGCACACGAATTAGCAAGTGGAGGTGCCTATCGACTAGGCTAATTTGCCGCCCATTGGGAGAAGCGACAGAAGCGTCGAAATTCTTTCCTTTTGTGCGGCGAATTTCTTTCTCTACGGATCAGGGCCCGTTGGACAGAGTGCGTTCGTTGTAGCAAACCCCCATTCCCCCGTGGCGGAGCTTTGCGACCCCCTCCCTAACAATGGCCTCTCCGAATTCAAGGTAGGCCCCCCCACTTTGCTGTAGACCTAAATGCTCATGAAAATCGCAAATGTCAAAATAGCAGAGATGGTTTTTGAGAACCTTTCAGTGTCATTGGCATTGCCCTGATTGGAGGTAAAGTCTGTCCGAATGGGACTGTCCGCTCACGCTCCGGTGCACGTGTCAAGCGGCCTTCGCAAAGGCATTTTTTAATAAATTTTTGGACTACTGGAAACATTTGACTAAAATATCATTCATATGCGTCCTATATTCCTACTAATCGACTACCAGACCCTAAAAAATCATTAGCGACCATTGCACGCATTCCGACAGGACATGTGTGGGCGGACAGTCTAATTCGAACAGACTTTATCTCAAGGGTTCCGTAAAGTAGACACTTTAACAAACTGCAAAATGGGACGTTGCCCGTAAAAAACGAGAAATCCAAATAACTTTTCGTTGGAAAAAGCAATGTAAAAACACTTTCTTCCCAAATGGCCTTTGCTGCCTTAGGTTTCATTTCTAGCAGGCGGTATTCGTGCAGAAGGTGCACCGCTTCAATGATCATCGAATCGCAAACTACTTAAGCTGGATTTTTTCGTGAAAATTTTTCTTCGAGGTTTTCTATCTCAATCTTCGTCGCGAGCACAAATGGCCCGGAAGGAATGTTTTCACTCACAGCGGTTTATCGTGCAGATTGAGCCTTGCCCAGACCCGTTTGTCAACCGCTGGCGACCAAAATGCTCGTCAAAACTGCAAATGTCCAAATGGCTTTCGGGGGCATTCCAGAGTCATTATCTTTGCCCTGAGGGGCCGTAACTTAGCAGTTTGGTAAAATAGACCCACTGGGGAAATGGGAAAGAGCGAAGCTGCTAATGTGGAGCGAGAAATAGAAAAAATGCAGTAGCTGGGCAGAAGGGGCATTCACAGCTGTTCTGTTTTGCAGAACCGCTGAGTTACGGTCCCTCACCGCAATTGAAATGGCACAGGAAAACCTGTAACAACCTTTTTTTTTGCTACTTAGGCATTTGCAGTATTGAATGGTGTTCTGGCCCCCGGCAGTTGACAAACAGGTCCGGAAAACTCGGCGTTGAGTACAAAAACATTCTGTGGTACAGCCGAGTTCAAACAACGAAGAATGGAGTTGAAAAAATCCGGCGACCCCCCCACCCTTCTTTTCTAAAGTTCGGTTGCGGCACACCACTCAATGAATTTCCAACGTTGCCTGACCCTGCTTCGGATTCACTTGCTGTTGTTCGGAAGTGCAACTCCATGAGTGCTTGAGCTACGACTAACGAAAGATCAAAAATTGAAATGACTGCTAATGAAAATCATTTCCCGACGGCAAAATGTGTGAAGTGTATTGAAGCTTCTATGGAGTACTTCTGGCGCGTTCTTTAAAGGCATCGTACGCGCAGGAAACCGTATATTATTTTTTCATGTTTTTGTGCAGCTTGGCCTCTCTAGTGAACGAATATGTCGAAGGCGCCCATGAAAAACTTCCATTTGTGAGGCAAATTCAGTCGGAACACATTGTGAATACGAATTTGAATTTCGCGCCAAAATCGTTTTTGAGGTTTTTTCTGCATTTGGGGGCCTCGTCACTGTTAATTTCAAAGTTTTTCTACATGTGGAGCTTGTGCCATAACTGTTTTTCATGTTGTTTGCCGGTCGGATCTACATTATATCAAAAAGTGCTAGATGACTGGTGAGAACTGGTGGCAGATCCTCATCTTCAACCTCTTCCAATCTCATAACCCTAGGTTTTTAAAGCGCCAAAACTCACCTGTGTGGTCTACCGGGCTCATTCATGAAATTGAGCCCATAAAATGAAAATTGATTTTCAGCGCGAACGATGCCTTTAACACTTCTTTTCTCTACGTAGACCAACCCTCCGTTTAGGCGAAGGTTCTCAGCATATTAGCGTGAGCACTGCCCACAAAAAGTACGCAGCTGTCAATAAAAAGACATCATTTCACAGATGTAGTAATAGTGCCACTACATCTTACTACTTTTGCAACGCTTCCTACTCTCGGTGCTGTGAATAAATAGAACTGTATAAATTCTGCAGTATGCTGGTAGCTGAACCTGTAATCGACATCCAACATTCAATTAACAGAAGCCGTTTTTCGAGCATGCTGAGGGAAAAACACTGATTATAAGCGTGTTTGCTCAAGCTGAAAATTAGCACCTTTGTCATCTATATGTCCGCTTGCATACACTCCGTTTTCAGTTGTTGGAGGCCCAAAAGAGTTATTGGTTGGTATGCGGGGGGGGGGGGGGCTCCGAAGCAATATCAGGTTGTTCAATAAGCTTTGCCGTTCGATAATAAAAACACAATTTTATGGTTTAAAATACACTACAAATACACATTCAGTATAATCTCCCTGAACATTAATACACTTGCTCCAACGATCCTCCAATCTGCGGATCCCATCCCTGAAGTGAGAATCCGGAAGGTCTGCAAAATACGCTTCAACAGCCGTTATGACCTCTTCATTTGATGAAAAACGCCTGCCACGCATAAATGTTTTGAGTTCTGGAAACAAATGGAAGTCGCTGGGGGCCAAATCTGGTGAATACGGTGGATGCTACAACAATTCGAACTTTAATTCATGGATTTTAGCCATTGTCAAAATGCTCTTGTGACACGGTGCATTATCCTGATGAAAAAGGTTTTTTTTCTTCTGGAAACCGGGTCTTTTTTCACGAATTTTTCCTTCAACTGGTCCAAAAGGTTGCAGTAATATTCAGAATTAATTGCTTAACCAGTTTGCGTCTAATCTACACACGAAATTCTTTAGCATCCCAAAAAACTGATGCCATAGCCTTCTTGGCCGATTTCCGGAAGCGAACTAGTTTCGAAGCCGCACAAAGAGGTTCACACCACTGTTTAGCCACTTGTTTTCATTCAGGATCATGGTGATAGACCCAAGTCTCATCCATAGTGATGAACCGACGCACAAAATACGCTTTATCCTTTTTAAAACGCTCCAAATGTTGCGGAGAAAGTCACATTCGAATGTGTTTTTGTTCCATCGTTAGCGAATGCGACACCCATTGTGCACACAGCTTTCTAAAACCCAAAATTTCACTTAAAATATGGCTCACACTGCCTAAGGAGATGTGAAGAGCCTCTGCTAAATCTCTCTTAGTCAATCGACGATTTCCCAATACCATATCCTGTATTTTGGCTATGATTTCTGGGTGTTGATGCGCTTTTTGGACGTCCTTCACGTGGATCGTCTTCAAGGCTTGTGAGACCACGTTTAAATTCAGCAACCCATCTTTCTACTGTTCTAATTGTAGGTGAACAATCATTATAAATTTTTAACATTCTTTCGTGGATTTCTTCTGGTGCTACACCTTCCAAAAATAAGAATTTTATCGATATTCAAAAAATACGATATTCAATTTTTTTTCCATTGCTGTGACACGGTGACACTGAATGGCTTGTAAACAAAGAATGAATTGACAGATTGAAATGAAACTTCACATACATTCATATGAAGAGTGTACCAACTGAATAAAATAAAATTGGGCTAGTAGCAACGCCCTCTCTTATCGAACGACAAAACTTATTGAACAACCTTGGCTGTACTGAAGCCCTGTCGTCCCTGCCCTTGCCCTAGAGTACTGCCATCACTTATCCCCCAGACCTCCTTTCTCCTCTAAAAATATCCCTATCTGATAGTGGTGACTCGAAGCTCGTATCCAGGTTCGGCCCGGATGGGTCAAGTGCGATGCTATGTGGCCGGTATTACACTACCATCGCGACTATGCGTGAACAAAAGCGACATCGGTCAATCGCGGCAATATTGCGCCCCGGAGGGAATCTATTGTTTTTATAAGCATGAAACCGATTGTGGGGTGAAGGGGGAGTGGATACTCACCCGAGAGTGGTTGTAGTCTCCGCTACAAACCACATTGCAGAAATTTCCGGCAAATAGGCATATCGCCACGATATTATTGCAACAATGCCAAACGAAGAGCGGCGCTGATGTCATTGCGGCGATCTGCAAATTTGGTCAAAATTTCGACAATGTGGTTGAAAACCAGGGTCTCAACCGATCTCGGATCAATATCTCATTCGAGTTCACTCGAAGAACTGCTGTTCTGCTCATCGAAACAATCGATTCCCTCTGACGCGCATAATCGCTGCGATCAATCGATACAGCGTTTTCCTACGCTTCGCAACGACGGTAGTATGATCTCGGCCTATGACTTTAGGCGTCTTATTTTAACGTTCGAGCAGGTAATCTTCGGAACACAGACAATAAGACGTCAATGCGAGAAAAGAGTTGACGTGAGACCGTGGTACGCACGTTTAGGCTACTATGATTTTTCTAGTCTCAACTGTCATGATCAGCTAACTCTGATCTCGCATCTTTGCTACGTCTTTCCCTCAAGGAGGCGGGCGCCGGAGGACAGCAGGGGTCCCGGCCGTTCCTCCCGACTAGAAAACGAGGTGTGTCTTCCGGCGCTCGTCCCCTCTCAGTACGTGAGAGAGCTGCGTGAAAATGGCTGAAAGTTTGGAGTCTTTGGAAAAAAGCGCGATGGGAAAGGCTCTGAGGGAGAGGTTTTGCTTGTCCTACAGTGTGTTACGGTGGAATTACAAACTGTGGTTATGAGAAACTTAGTTGTTAGTAAGTAGTGTCTTCGTCGGAGTGAAATTCCGCTTCGCAGTCAAAGAAAACCGCTGGTGCAGCACATAGCGTGATGCTGATCGTGCTAGGACAGGGGTGTCATGAATGGCGGTCCCAGCACGGTTACTTTCTGCGCTGTGTGCTGCAACAGCGGCTGTCGGCAATTGCGGAGCGGAATTCGCACAGATAAGGACAGTCAGTATATTGAAACGCATAGGATATTTTCAGGAGTAAAGGATATTTAGTTCCTTGTTCGCCCTATGGCTTGCAACACTTTCTTGTTGTATTTGGTTGTGTGTGACTGAGGTATCAAAGACATTACTGGCTGTTGGATCCTGCTTTTTCTCAACCTCATTCTCAATCATCGCCATTTCTGGAATCGTATATTCATTTGAACCACCTCCTTATAACTGGAGAACCATAGTGCACCCGCTCTATAGAGCATATAATCAACTGTTTTATGGAGCACTATAAAAGCGGCAGTGCTTCACTTGTCCGAGCTCCATTTCTTTGAGAACTCCAGGCTATTTCCATCCCAATGGCTTTTATTTCCTTATGAACTTTGACGCTGCCCTCTATAACATAATTAAGCCCTGAAAATAAATTAACAAGGAAAATTATCATCAAGAGAAAAAATAGCCACAGTTTTATTGTAGAATTTTATAACCCCTTTTCGTATTATGAGCTGTTAGAATCTGCTGGTGGCACGGAATAGACTCATTTAAAGCACATTCTGCGAGTGGTAAAAATGTATTGAAAATGAATTTACTCCTTGCTTCCAACAGGCTCGAGCGGGTCATAATACGAAAAGAGGGCTATAACATTCTACTTCAAAAACTGTGGTTTTTTGCTCCTTATGGTGATGTATAATCGTGTGGCAAAATTAGCCCGCGATCGAGCTATTTTGACTGAATTGAAAACATACGATGGCTGGCCTCCCATTGCTGTTGTTTTCAGCGTCACACCGTCCTCCGTCGCTACCCACATTTGTCTCTTTTGAATGTGCCGGATTGAATCGCGAGTTTCGCCAAGCCAATTTCCGGGCGAAGCCATGTCGATGGCACGCGAATTGTTTTCTGACGGAACGGAGCTGTTTGTGCTACTATGGCGACTGGAGTTCAGTGGACGCCACCCACATCTGATCACATAAAACCATTCGTGATTTCTTTCACACTTTCAGCAGAGCTAGTCAATTCTTCTCAATTGTTGTGTTTCTCTACGTTTTGAGTATTGTTTCACCTCGAGTTCGTATGATCGGTAATATATACTCTCTAGTTCGTGGCGAAATCTCCACTGGTGTATCGTATGCGGGTGCGCGCATGCTGCTTCTCCTCTTCCACCGTACTTTCTCGTCGCTCTCCTCGTTCCGAACATGCTCGCGGAGGATCAAAGTAACTTAAAGCGTATCCACTATGCTTCCGTCGGAATCGATTAATATTGCTACTATACTACTAGTACTATAGTACTGTATAATACTAAGGCCCGAAACGTCGCCTGAATAAAAAGAACAAAAGAGTTTCATCATTTTCCATTCAACAATTGACACAATGAAGCTCAGAGAACTTTTTTTTCATCTTTTTTTTCATTCAACGACTTTATTTCGGAAATAAAGAAACATACATATAGTTATATGTGAACGAGATTCTTTGTTAAAGAAAAAAAGATGCATAACAATGGCAGAAGTAAGAAGGGGACAAAAGATGAACCTTCAGCAGAGAAACTTTTTCACGAATCGAATGACCTCTTGTCTCCAGACACCTGAGACCACCGCTTCTGGGCACAAAGAAGGCACAAGAAGCTAGAAAAACCCGTCACATAAGATTTACAGTAATACCCTTTTGATCAAAGTGGACGCTCACTCGTCCCTTGTAGTGACCTGAGATCGTACTTGGACAGTCTACTTCGAAAGTCGAAAAGTTTCCGGATTCAGCGATTTCTGCAGGCGAATTGTTCCAAGTTCTGACAACCCTGAACGCAAAGGAATTCAATATGCTCCCTTTAGCGGTTTAATTCCGTTCAAGTTGGAATCCATGTTTGCGAGAACGGGCATGGTGGTGAGTGAACACGAAAAGTGGATGTTTTAGGGATCTCAAAATACAGTTAGCCACCGAGGTAGTTTTTTCGGAGATTTCTCTGCAATGGGAATTCCAGCTAAGATTCGAATTAATGAGAACACCTAGGTCTCTGATAACCTCGTGCACAGGGAGCTTCACACCGTTTAAGCGCAGTGGGCTTTCATGACAAAGGTTAATATGCAGCAAGCTGCATTTTTCTTCTGATAATTGTAGCTGCCACACATTCGACCACTCGGCCAGTCGATCGAGATCACATTGAAGCTCATTAAAGTCAACTGCAGGCTCATAAAGAGGCCGATAGATCTTGAGGTCGTCCGCATAGAGCTTACAAGAACTTTATAGACTATCCGGAGCATCGTATATGTAGATAAGAAACAACCTTCGATATTAAGTACTATTCTAATAATTATTAAAATTTTCGTATGTTTGGTTTATTCGGAACCAGGCTTGAGCAGGGTTGCGATTCGATGCAGGGGGCTCGTAAATTTTTTTCGGTAAATTTTGAAAAAAATGACAATTAGGGGTGGGGGGTTCGTAAAAGATCTGGAGAAAATAAGGAGTTTTCTTCAAGCAAGAAATCTAAACTGAGCTTCTTCACTCAAAAAGCCAAATGATTTTTTTCATTTCGGGGTGCTCGTAAAATTTTCGGAAATTTTACAAATTTTCGGTAAACGGGGAGGGGTTCGTAGCTCCGCCGAAAATTGGCGCAACGGGCTGCTCAAACCTGTTCCGGAACATTGAAATACTTTTTTTTCGAATATTCGGCCTGTTCGTAAAGTTCCAATGTTTGTTATTCCGAATATTCGGCCAATTTTAGGTGATAATATTCGAGTAACTGATCACCAAAAGTTCTTTCTGTTCTAGCGTGAAAATAATCACTTGGGAGCTGCTCTAAGTATATATAATATGTAGGACTTTGATGGCATTTTAAAACATTTCATGACTTTTCAAAGGGATATGCCGTTTTTAGGGGAAGATGAACGATCAAAAGTTATCACAAGATAGCTGAGTTGTACGCAAACTGGTGGGCACAGGCAGGATTCAAACCTACATCTATTGAACAGTCGGCACAGATCACAGGGATAGTTTGCGTTTCCCTTTAGACTATAAAGCTAACGTCGTCAGAGGGATATTAACCGTAGAGTCGAAGTTTGTCGCACACGGTAGTGTTTATCGCGGGCGCGGTTGTGAGTGTCGCGGGCGAGCAGCTGCTGAATACCCGAGCTATAAGCCGCTCTCGAGACAAGCTGCTGGATCTGAGAGGCCCGGGTGACGAACCTCTCTAAATTGTATGGGCTCGGCGTGAAGCACAAGAACCGGCACACCGACACGCGACGCAGGCGGCACCACGAAATGCGATGCGTCCAGTGCGCCAAGCACAAGCTTTTGTCGCCAGCGGGATAGAGGCTCTCTACTTACTAAGGGAGGAGTTGTCTCGCCTCTTACGGCTATAATTCCACTCGGAACCACTTCGATTGAAATGAGTAGACGCGCTGAACTGCAAAAACGGGACAATTCCGCCTTGGGTGTGCAGAGAGCCCCTATCCCGGCGCCAGCGGAAGGAAAAGGCCTCCAGCGGCTGGGCGGAGTGAAGCACTCCAGACTTGAGTAATTGAACCGATGACTTCACCGACAGATGAGTCCTGGGTCAAAAGGGCGTCAAATGCATCCCTTTGAAATGGGCGTTGTGGGCGTCGAGCCTCTTTTTGGGTACGCTTTGCCCGTAATAGGCACCATCCCGCCCTTCTCTCCGCGATAGGCACGTGTCAGTGGGGCGAGCGCGTACTTATCGCGTGTCTGTGGGAAAACGGGCGAATCGGCGTGGGCAACAAACTCTTCTTTGTCTGAGATAATTCGCGCTGGCGCGAAGGTGGTGCACGTATCCTCCGTTTCCGAGTAAAAATCATTTCCGTTCATCGCGTGCGTCGGCGCGCGTTGCTGCGTCTCCCTCTCCCCACACTTTCTCGCTGTCTCTACCCTCGCTCCGCGCAATCGCGAGAGAACAGAGTTAATTTGGCTCGGAACCAGAGGATGTGTTATACCATGTGCGCACAAATGTGCCAACCTTCAATAGGAAACGCAAAGAATCAGCAAGACTGTGCAACACCGCGCAGATTTCTTTTTTGCAAAAACGGCGTTTCGGTGGATTTTGGTGCCCCCAAAGCGCCGTGTAACTATACTTAGCTCTAAAATTAACGAACTGGTCTTTCAAAGAGTTTTTGTGTTTCTTACCGTGAGGCGAATGCAATGGTGCGGGTTTGAACCCAGTATTTTGCCTAAGAATGGATAATTCCTTCTGAATTCGCTTTGACCACTGGTCAAACCACGATAGATTTCTGTGAACATGGTCGTTTGGTTAGTTCATAACGAGGCAGTTGTGGTGGTGCAAGTTTCGATTGGAGGCAGTGTTCACGATGAAAATCGTTTTCTGCTCCCCTGCCTATCTTGAAAACGGCCCCATGGTGATTCCAATGATGCCTCTGGAATCACGGAGTTATGATCCCTCAAAAATTGAGCTAAGGAAACATGGTGGACGAGTTGTCCAAGGCTTGTAACTTCCGTCTTTTGCAGCCGATGTATGCCAGCTGACCTAAGTAAAGAGAGAAGTTGAGAATCAAGAGAAGAATGGGGATATTGACAGGAAACCATCGCTCATCTCACGATCTCGAGTTTTCATTTGTTCACGTCGGTGGGCGTGTATTGCGCTTTTGGGGTTTGCCTTGCGCTTAGAGTAGCAACTTCGGGCTCCTTTGGGGCTATTTCTGGCTCGTTTTCATGTGTTCTTTCGACGTCAACGTTACAATGTGCCGCTCCACTACCCATTCCTAGTGTAAAATGAAACAGATTTTTTATTATGAACACTGCCTTTAGGAGCAGGAAAAGAATCTGTCGCTTTGTGGCATTACGTATTTCATCGATCTCGATGAGAGGATTCCAAAATGACCTCGAAATTTGAATCAGATAGCATTGAAGCGAGTTATTGCGATGTGGCGTTTTGAGCGCGCGAGAGAAGCTGTTTCTGCAAAAAATCTGCACAGCACTGTATGAATGTTTGGGTACACTGTGCGTTAGATGGATTTTTGTAATTCGTTGAGCGTAAAGTGTTACATACTTACTAATCCAGGTTCCAAGTAAACATTACCGATGTGTTATTGATTGCTGCGGAGAATAGATCATGAAATAAAATGCTAATACTCATTTTGCGTGAAATTTCGAAAATGCTCGGATACCCTTATACACACTGTCTGCTTAGAACAGAAATGAACGAACCCGTCAGTGATGCACGAATCAATAGTCTCCTAATAGCCATTCTATTAAAGGCAGTGTTCACGATAAGAATCGCTTTTCTGCTTTTCGCCTATCTTGAAGACGGTCCACTGCTGGATTCCAATGGTGTTCTTGGAATCGTACAAGACCTTCTGGGAACGGAGTTATGGTCCCTCAAAGATTGAGCTAAGGAAGCATGGTGGACGAGTTGTCCGAGGCTTGTAACTTCCGTCTCTTGCAGCCGATGTATGCCAGCTGACCTGAGTAAAGAGAGAAGTTGGGAATAAAGGGAAGAACAGGGCTTTTGTTCGAAACTATCGCTCATCTCGCATTCTCGAGCATTCATTTATTTACGTCAGTGGGCGTGGAAAGTGCATCTGGGGTGACGAGCTGACGAGTGTCCAACTTTGGGCCCGTAGGGGACCGTTCCGGAGCTCATTTTTCTTAGTTTTTTGAACGTTAGGGTTGAGCTAGGCCCCGCAGCTGCCGATCTCCACCAAAAAAACAGACATGGTTTTTATCGTGGACACTGCCTTTAAACATATTCTTCACGATAATCTCAGGCAGTGACGCCGGCTGAGAGGGCAGGCAACAGCGGCTGACTAAACATTGTACCCGGGCGAGTCCCTGTATTCACTGCCCCTTCAGCCGGTAAATGGTGGAGCGCTCACCCGGCTAATGGTTGCCCCTCAACCCGCGTTCACTGCCCCCTCGGCCGGTAAGTGGAGGTCCTCTCACCCGGTATTAGTTGCTACCACGTGAATGATATCGATCTGCAGGAGAAGATGAAGCTCCTAGTAAGCCTTCCTTATTACACAGCAGGCTCGAGGCATCCATGAAGCAGCAAGCCTTCTCTTGCTTCAAAATTTATGAACTGACCCCTGTCACGCCCACCCTTCCCCACGGTCGCAACGAACCGTGGGGGTGAGGGGTAAATGATCCAAATTGTGTGGATGACCACCCGTTCGAATACCATCACCCGATTCAGCCTGAAGCCCATTTTGCCCGCGTTGTACATGAGCCTGGTTTGCTTTAGTGTCTGCCCGATCACCCGGTGATATGCTCCGCCGTGCATTTTCATCCGCCCGCTGACCCCGTAAAGCCATGCCCCTGAGCCGGTAAAATGCATGCCCGCTAGCACGCTCCGCCCCCCCCCCAAATAACCCTGCCCGCTCAGCCGGCGAGCCTACTTCTCCTGCAGCCGGTTTATCATTTGGGATGTTGCGCTCTTCATGATTATCAACACCGAATTCCCCCAGCCCCCTCATGGAGTCGCCGCATACAGGCCTCTCCACATGAGGTCCTAGTGTTCTCGCAGCCTTCTTTGAATGACCAATTTAGCCTATTGACTAATCATTTGTGGGTTGCGCGGGTATTGGAACGCTCGGAGAGAGGTGTATGGTTTCCGCATTATATTTAGTTTGACGCATGCACCATGCGGCTGGCCGTGCGGTGTTAGCGGCATCACCGGCCCAAGGGGTTTCGATCGCGCTCGGCGATCTGCCCTCGCAGCCCCGTCCATTCACCAGACTAAATTGATTATGTGGACTCTTCATGCGGCCCGTGATGGCCAGGCGCGGCGGTCTCCAAGGTAGACAAGTAGCTGGCCCATACGTGATTACCAGTTTCAATCTTGATTTCCCTTGCTATCCGATGACCTACAAATATTCTAACTGGGAATGATTTTCATCTATGCGTTAGAAGTTCGCCAGCCGCTGAGTTTAAATGCATTCTGTGAGAGATCCAGGAAAGTTTTGCACTGAGTAGGAATGAGTTGTTCCGCAGCCTAACTCCAGCGGCTTGCACTTTTTGTAGGTCAGGCATTGGGACTACAGGTCATAAAACGGCCAATGTCTCACCGTCGACTGCGTACCACGCGCTGCGCGACCGCACGTGCGTCGGAAGCAGACGAGCCGCCGCGCGAGCAGTTTGGCACGCCGCGCGGCCAGAAACGGCGCGGCGGCCAAAACTCGTCGCGCGGCGGCCAAAACCCGTCTGCTTCCGACGCGCGTGCGGTCGCGCAGCGCGTGGTTCGCAGTCGACGGTGAGACATTGGCCGTTTTATGGCCTGTAGGTGCTGCGAATATGCAGGGGACGATAACTGATGCAGTAGCGATAGCAATGCTTGAGACATATAGAGGTTTCACGTTAATGTGGACATTGATGAATGCCTTTCATGCTGAGCTGTAACGCGATTAGAGCTGGATACATATGCTATTCACAACTACTCCTACTCCCCGATTACGGTTTTGCGAGGCCTTCGTAGCTTGAACTTTTGACTTCAAATTTTGAACGACCCGAAGAAGTACGTAGTGCGTGCGCCAGGCACTTGCTGTATGCGCTACGCGCTGTAATGTTTGCAGTATTCGTCATCTTCCAAAGGTTATGTACTATTTCTCGGCCAGTTTTTTTCGTTTTTGGCAAATTTAACTGTCTTTTTTATATCGCGGCGTTGACAAATATTTAGCAATGAGTAACCCATTTGAGCAATTCTTTCATGACGATCCCCGAGATGGACGCTGTGGTTCCTGCTGTGTCTCTCTCTCTCTCTCTCTCTCTCTCTCTCTCTCTCTCTCTCTCTCTTTTTCATTTCACGTTTTCCTCTTATTCTTTATTTAGAATTACTTCCGCAGAGGACAAATTTAAGAGCTAAATTGCGACAAAACACAACGTGCGGAGGGCTGATGTGTTAGGGTCTACAAATAATTTTTGAGGGATTTACAAAGCATGGGGCAGCTTTTTCGATCTCTATGTGCTCTACTTTGTGTGTTTGGTGTAACGAAAATTTGAACTACAGAACTAGTTTTGCGCTCCAGACTTCTTATGTTAGCGAATTTCTTCTGTCTTTCCATAATTACAATTTGCTCGAAAGTGGGAGTATTTCATGTTTGGATAATAGAATCTCTCGAGATAGGAGGTATTCAGCTTTGGATTTTGTGTGCTTGAAATGCCGTTTCCCCTCTTCTTCCTTCCTTTCATGCACTTCTTGGGGTGACACTGTCATTCTTCTTGAGCCAAATTACGGTCCGCAATTGCGGACCACGGCAGTTTCATCAAAGCACGATGATAATCATGCTGGGTGAAAGGTGAATTGCCTTGCAGGATCAAGTGGTCGCAGCACGATTATCATCCCAATGCGTGATGTAACAGCCGTTGTCCGCAAATGCAGGCCGGAGTTTGGCTTCTCGAGAGAATGACAGCAGATACGTCGGCGTAATAGGAAGCCGGCTCCTCGGTCAAATTGATGGTTTAGCAGTCTGAGCAGCTGCTGCTGCAATTTAGTCTGATCGAGCAACTCTTCCTTCTAGTTTGCTGCTGATCCCTTTGCTGTTGGGTTCATCTCCTCTATTGACTTTTCTTATATATGCGAGTGAGCGCGGCAGCATGCTTTTTTACGACGGCGGCGTGTATCATCTATTCCCAAGCCAAATTCGCGTTGTTCCTTCGCGTGTTTGTGCGGAGCGTGGGAGAGGCAGGGAGAAAGTGTGGGAAAGGAGGACACGCGGCATACGCGCGCAGACGCCCGCGACAGACAAAAATAAATTTTCTCCAAAATAGAGGGTATATAAGGTGCTAACTATCACTGCGCCGACCGGTGGCCGTTTCGGTCCTAGAAGGTGACTTCGAGTCACTTTACGGGACGGTACCTTTGAACGCCGTGGAATTTCACCCCATAGCCCATCGCTAGAAAAGCTTCCTTGCTGTGGATCATGGCGGCAAGGTTCTCCTCCTTGCTGCGAGCCGTGAGAAAGATCGTACCTTACCCCTGTAGAAGGGATGTTTGTCCAAATTCTCTTCATTTACATAGCATGCTGCTGTTAGCGGTAAATTGCGGGAATCTCTCATGTGCTTTCGATTCAAATATTCTCAGAGCGAAGTGGAATGCTCCGAAGCCTCTGAGAGTTTTTCTCCAGAATTCGAGAAATTCTCGAGACGTTTTTGCTACATTACCCGGCATTTTTTTTGCAAAAATGCGTTTTGTGGCGTTTTTGCGCTCACAGCGCCGCATCGCCATAACTCACTTCAAAAATGACGAAATGAAATTTCAGGCAGTTTTCGTGTTCCACTCAGTGAGGTGTATGTAATTGTATATGTAAAAAGCCTTTTTACCTCCAGAATTCTGTTGATAAATGTGTATTTCCTTCTAAAACTTACATCGAGCACAGGTCAACGCATGACAGATTTCTGCCATCATGACCGTCTGTCTGATCGGTTCATATTGAGGGATTTTGTGGTACAAATATGCAATTCTCAATAAACTTCTGGTGTTGAATCTATTACTTTGTAACACTATCGTATAAGACTGAATGAAAACAATTCAGAAATGACTTCAGAATTGAAATTGGACCAATTTGAAGCACGTTATAGCGTTGCAGGCGCTCTGTGAAGCGCTGAAAACGCCGCAAAACGCTTTGCGATAAAATTCGCTCGGTACTGTAACTGTGCTTCTCTGGGCCAGAATTCCGGTCCGCAATTTCGTCTCGACACGCTTTGTGGCGGCGTGCTTTCTGAGTCGGGGAGAGTTTCCAGCGCCGCAGCCGCCGATCTGGTTGACTCCAGGTCCCAAGGTTTTAGAAACTGGAAACTAAAGCAAAATGGAGAAAACTGTATAAAAGAAGAAACTGTATCGACTCTCGGCCTTTGGCGCTGGTAATCCTCGACTGACTCGAAAGCGCGTGCGGCCGCAAAGCGTGTCGAGACGCAATTGCGGACCTGAATTTGGCCCAGAGAAACCACGAAGGTATATTCCACTACCTCGTGAGCCTACCTCCTCAAAACAATAGATGGCATAAAGATATGCATCTTTGTGCACACGCTGTCTTTAGGCTCAGAAACAATGGAATCCGCTGCAAAAACCGACGGAAATGATACCATTACTACACCTACATTTTTCCCAGAAGAGAGAAGAACAATTCACTACGCGCAATTTTTTAAGCTTGCGACTGCTCACTATTTATGTATGTGCAATGAATAGCTGAGCGCTCTTCTATGGAAAAAACGGGTAGCGCTAACCCGGCTCTGAAACACCCTTCGCGTATCAGAAATCAATAGTAAATTCTAATAGGCTCCACAAAATGTTAAAAGATAATCGTTTTGATCTGGATTTCCTCACTGAAATTCTGCAATCTTTTGGAATAAAAACGTTTATTTGAAATTAGATCTGATGAATTGAAATGCCAATTGTAACAAATATATCATCGATTCATTCAGTGAGTTGCACCGATTTTCTTGGCATTTTTTGCGATATGATATATCTGGAGCGTACAATAAAAGGCCTAAGCCTAAGCATGATAGTTTCTTTTTTGAAAGCAGCATACACGATCGCAAAAATGGTTGGAGACATCGACTTGAATGGGATTTACGGCTCCTCATAGAGCGTTCACATGTCCTTTGAAGCCAAAAAATTAACTCGTAATTCTGTGGCCTTCTCTTGGGCCTAATTCCGGCCTGCTATTGCGTCTCGACACGCTTTGCGACCGCGCGCTTTCGAGTCGGAAGAAATTCCAGCGCCGCAGCCGCCGACCTTGTTGACTTTATGTGGGCTTTAGAAACTGGAAAACTAATCAAAATCGGAGAAAATTGTATAAAAAGCCATATCGAGTCGAAGCTGGAAACTCGACTGAGCCTTCAAGCGCCGCAAAGCGTGTCACGAGACGCAATTGCCGGACCGGGATTTGGCCCAGAAGGAAAGCACAGTAGTTGAGTCTCACTGAGCCAGTGAAACATGTTCAGTCTCCTCCCATTTTCTTCAAGATTCCCAAAGGCCTCAATACAAAACCTGTATAATTAAGTGGACAGGATACCAAGTCACTTTGGCTAGTTTTATATGCTTTCAACGACGTAAGCGTTCTTGCTTACAGGTCCTAAAGAGTCTACTGGCTTCGCTACTTGTCGTCCATTTTGTTGCTTGTTTTTTTGAATCGATTATGCGTGTTGGCGGTGTAACTCTTCCACTTCCTTCCGGTACAAAAATCAGCTACTTGTTTCTCTTTTTGTTTGCGTCACGCTTTCGTTGGGTTTTTCATCAATTTCCTGCAATACCAGCTTTCGAAACTTTGATGCATGTCATAAAATCTGATATCATCATTTTGAGCGTGTATGCTGGTCTCCAAAATTCCCAAGGAGATGTTAAATGGTTGCCTCTGCTGAAAGGGCAGAGGGGTTCGTTAAAAGTGTTCAGCGTCGAAGCAGCATTTACGAAATCAATGTCGACCCAGAAATCTATACCTGCCTGATATGCACTGTCGAAGTCGGTGGAGGCATGATGCGGCAGTAGCGGTTATTCACTAATATTATCAATACCCACCAGAAACCACGTGCCGTCCTCTCAGACACGTTGCGTACGCCAGTCGTCAGAGCCGTCATGCGCCAGCGTCTGAGCCGCGACTTGATCGCTTGCCGCTTGTCATCTGTTATGGAGGAAGCCTTACTCCTTCCCTCTCTGTACTGAGCAGCTTCGGCTCCAAAAAGATTATAAGCCGTTTTTGAAGCTGCGCGGAAAGGTGAAAGGTACCAATCAGAAGTTTCTGTGGTGCTTGGAAAATCTGGTTAGGATCTGCTTGAAAACTTGTACGTGAGGGTTAATTAGGGTGCTGAAAACAACTCTGAGGTCCGCTGTACCGATTATCTCCAGAGAAATCTGCTGTAGGTTACGGTAGGTATATTTGCTCGTTTAGGATGGCGAAACCTACCTTAAAAGGCATCAACGCGCAGAAAACCGTATATTATTTTTTCATGTTTTTGTGTAGCTTGGCCTCTCTAGTGAAACTGAAAATGTCAGAAGGGGCCCATGAAAACTTTTTATTTGTAAAGTTAAAAGTCCAATCGGAACACATTGTAAATACGAATTTGAAATTTAGCGTCAAAAATCCTTTTTGAAGAGATTTTCTGCTTTTGTGGAGGCCTCGTCACTGTCATTTTCGGAGTTTTTCTGCATGTGGAATTCATCGTAACTATTTTTCATGTTTTCTTACGGTAGCAACCACAACATATCTAGGAAAAAGTGCTAAAATGACTGGTGAGAATTGGTGGCGGATCTTCATCTTTGACGCCTTCCAAACCTCATTGCCCAACGTTTTTGGACGCGCCAAAGCTTGCCAGTGTGGTCTAGCGGGCTCAATCATGAATTTGAGCCTGAAAAAATGAAAAAATTGATTTCCAGCGCGAACGATGCCTTTAACTAAACGAATAGCTATTAAATAATACCTTTGAGGAAAAAGATTGAATTAAAAAAATCAAAAAATATAAAATTTTTAAAATATAAACAAACTAAATAAAAATACAAATCCAAAACTAGAGTCAGACTCAGTCACACATTTCTGGAAGCAAGTTCTCTCTGTTGCCCTACGTTTCCAGAACACACTTCTGAATGATTGTGTCAACCCCATATGCCTTTTGGGAGTAAGCTATGTATTTATCAAAAATAGGGAGGGGCTCGATGCTGATTCCAAAAGTTTTCTTCAAATTCGAAAATCGTCCACTTTGAAGCGAAGTTATGATCAAAAGACGAATGAAAAAAACGATTTACCGCGTTTTGTGTTTCTCGCCTTTTTGCCAAAAAACTTCGGGTGGGTGTTGTAGGTGCGTGTTTTGGGCGCCTGACTTTCCAGGTGGGATCAATCCAATTGCGGAGGGCATCCTAATGGCAGCTTCTGTTTATATTTTCTGAGAGCAACCAGTTGAAGGTGCACCTTCTTCTGATACACCAATTATTTACCCTTCCAAGCCTGAAGTCAATAATGTGGCAATGGCGCTTCTGTTTGATAATCGTGCAATCTATTACTTCTTTCATTTAGTTTACGGGGCCTCAAAGCTTGGTGGTGACTTCTGGTGGTCTGAGGACCAACTCCCTCCCTCCTCCTCCTGCTTGATGCTCTTTCTTCCCCTCCTCCTTCCAGCCTCCTCATCTACTTCTGCCGCTGCATTTCCGCATCCTTCTCCATTCGACCGTCCGTCTCATTTAAACAGAAAAGCCACACCATGATTCCCTCTTATGACGTCTGCAACTAATTCTCTCAAATTAAAACCCATCCTCTTGCATACTGACCAGAAATACTGGTTCTACACTGGCCATCTGCACATGAGTGGAATGTTAGAATGCAACCTATTTGGTGGTAAGCGGAAACATTCTAACCAATTTCTGACCAAAGCTTCATCCCGTTTTTATGCGCAAATGTTGGTCCTAAAGACAAAAATACATTCTCAGAGACGAATTTCATTGTATTACAATACAACTATGAATTAGGCCCCGCCTCGATAACACCTGCAAAGTGCTTCAATTTCTCCATATAGGCAAGATATGTATAAGAAAAAGTCACTCTGCCTCGCCCACAGAAGGAAGCCACTTTGACACGCCCCCTTGGACCACCTCTTCATCTCAACAGCTCTCTCGAGTTCAGTCGAAAGCCTCGTTCTTCCCTTCCTTCTCAGTTTTTTTCCTCGTTTATGTTCGATACAGTGCATATGTAGGTGGCAAGTGGCGAGGGCAACAGGCCCGTGACAACTCGTCTATTTACCGTTCTGCCTTTAAAATACTGTTTCTAAAGGCTCATAACTTTGCTTGCAGGGGTTTTTGCGCGATTCCGGAGATACACTCACTAGGGAAAGTCTTGAAAGACCCACGACGTTTCGGGAAGCGTCCTACTGGAAGTTGTGAAGGATGAATAGAGTAACGAATTCATATGCTGCGTTTTCCCAACGGACCATTCGGTAGGTCAAAAACTACGAAAAACGACAAAAATGGGGTGCCGATTTTCTTGGAAGTGGTCACCATGGCTGCATTTCTTATTTCCTACGAGCGAAATTGGGTTGATATGTGCAGCTAACAGCCCTCCTTCAAACACCATACCGGAAAAATCCGGAGAAATTTTTTCGAGTTTTTTCCCCATGTACTTGTTCCGAATCGAATAATCGGATGAGTATCCGACTGTTTCAGTCGCATAAAAAGTCGACTTTTTATTCGAAAAGTCGGATATTCGAAAAAGTGCGATGTCCGACTATAGTCGAAAAGTCGGATATTCGAAGCAAATTTCATTTGGAACAAGTATAATGTACACCCATGGAATATGATGTCCAAAGAATCAAAAAAATTGATTAAAGTATGGTTAGTAGCTTTGGATGAAGAGTGGGCAGTCATGTAAGACAACCGAGTGTCGGCTCCTGAAAATGAAATATAGTGCTATAATAGCCCTTTGAAAAAAGGATCCTCACCTTGCCTATTATTGGCATTTTCCTTCACTTTGTTTGTATGCGCACGAGAGTTCTAATCCTCATAATTCTTTATAGAGCAACATTAATTCTTAATGAGATTATGGTAGCTATATAATACTTCATCATCAGCCGAGAAGGCTAGCGGCTGTGACTGCGTTCTATGAAGCAACCGAAGCAGAGGCGACACAAGCGACAAAATGCCTCTGCTTCGTTGCTTCATGGAACGCAGTCACAGCTGCTAGCCTTTTCATTTGATGATGAAGTACATAATATATAGTCATTACTATCTCTTTCTGAATTTATTTGGTTCCTTCGGGATGATATCCACCAATTTTCTAGGATTAGAAGGCCTATGTAAGTCATTGAGTACAATGCCTAGGCAAGCACAAAAAACGAATTCTCAAAAATGAAACGGAATGTGAAAAAGAGGCATATTAGATTAAAGAACAAACAGAGGAAAACAAAAGAGTGCGGAAATTTCATTGCTGGATTCGAATCTATGATACCACGCCATTCTCGCTGCTTTGTAATCCACTTCGTTGTCCTCTCGGCCATCGCTGCTGATAACACTATTCTGCCTTAGTCGAGTGAAAAGAAGAGTGCAAGTCATGCAATGATCTCCGAAATGGTTCATATCTCTGGATTTAGCCAAAACCAAGGAACCAAACTTTGTAAATGCTAATGTTGTCATAGCCTAAAGCGTACTTAGTAGTTATTTTCAGTCCATTTGATTTACTGAAGATTTTCAGAAGGTTTTAATCAGTTTTTGTCATTTTTGATCTACCAAAATTCCGTTGAGAAAACTCTGCATTCATTTTTGTTACTTTATTCATCCCTCCACAATCTCCACTAGGACGTTTTCCGAAACGTCGCGAGTCTGGAATCCAGTCCTATTAGTTGTAACCAGTTCGTGACCGTCTCCAAGATAAGCAGAAAATTTCGAAATGCGTTTTCTGGGTGCACTTTGCATCGAATTACTCTCCAGTCTGTCGTAGGCCTTTTGGAGGACACTTGGGCTCGAGATGTTCTCCTGCACACGGCAGATTTTGTTATAATTTTGATTGCCAGTGTTCAACGGACTAGTCAGAGTCTTCGCAGAGAACCATACGATCTTTGAAAATGTTTGGTAGTAAGGAGGGTTGCGCTTCTCTTTTTGTCTTCTTTTTCTGACTGGTTTCCCTGATAGGAGTCATTACCTCCTCCTCCATAAAGCTAAAAAAACAGGTCTCATGTGTGCTTCAGGGTTTTCCGACAGAACACTGGGGCTTCTCTGTTTATGGAACAGCTTCTTTCGAATGCTGCCGCTCAAAAATGCTGAAAACTGATAGACCACATACAGTCGACGCAGAATTCTGTATATTTCCTTCCACGCGTCTATGCCCGCGACGCGCATTCTTCATGTCTCCTCTAAATTTACGGCTCTATTTGTTTAGGTCGTCGACAAAATTCACTGGCAAACAATTCTGCGTCGACTGTGTTAAAGTTCACGCTTTCGTGTTATGAGCGAGGCCTCACTGGAAACCTTTACTGAGGCTTTGTCTTTCAATGCCAAGTTGATACCCGTTAAGGCCGGGATCGTACTTCTAGCGACGATCTGCCTGATGCGATGTTCCCCATCAATATTGACCGAAAATCTATTTGCCTGATATTCACTATCGCTGTTGCTGGTCGCGAGAAGTATGTGCGTCGATCGCGCCGCGAACCTCACGCGATGCCTCCAATCCACCACGGACAGGTTTAGCGCAGCTACCCTTCTTTGGTTTTGAGATTCGCCAAGCCCCGATCACAGCGGCATCTCAGAGGTTCAGAATCAGGTTAAAGGCAGTGTTCACAATGATTTTCATTCTCGAGTTTTTCACTCAAAACAATGCGTTGGCCTCCGGTGTTAGGCCCTAGTTATACACCGGCGGGACGCTGCGGAAATAGCAAGACAACTGTCACCTATATGCGCCCTAACTGTGCTCAGGCATGCCAAAAGGAACAGTAGTCGCAGAAAAACGCGCCGGAAGGCCGCACAGAGCAGTTATACACGCCGCGGCACCGTATACTGTATCCTTGCGGGACCTGCTGTATTTTAAAATTGTGTATTCGAGCCGGCGGCAGTCTCGCTTTACCACAGGACAGTGCATCGTTATGTGGGGCCATCGTGGTTCTGTGCGATACTACCGCGGCAATGTCGCGGCGTTGTCTAGGTTCAGAACCTGTCACAGAAGCGTCTCGGCACAGTGATGATAGCGACTCCGTCGCGCATACTATCGCGGCACAGTCAAGGGTCGCGTTACTGTTCATGCACTGTCGCGGCAAGTTTCAACAGAGACGTCTGGTTTGCGGTGCAGGCGGTCTGCGGCCAATTTGCCGAGACAGAGCTTGATACGCACCGGATCGGCATGTTAGCGGCAGATCTGCGGAAAATTTTCATGAATCCGTCTCTAGAACTTGCTCTAATTAAAGGCAGTGTTCGCGATGATTTTTGTTCTCGAATTTTCCATCCAAGACAATCCGTCGGCCCCCAAGTGTTACCAAAATTACAAAGAAACGGCGACAAACGCACTAAAACGTCTTATTTCGATGACATTACTCCCTGGCCTGGACTAGTTGTTCGATTGGATGCACATGTTCACGGTGGTTGTCACCGGTGAAAAATGGGATCAGTCGAAAATGGAAGAACATTCCAGCCAAAATAGTATTAGTTAGGGTCCGAAAGAGAGCGGGGCAACGGAGGGTAGCGAATTGCAAAAGACGGGTCCACAAAAGATTTCATTGTCACGACGAACAGTTCTAGGGAGAGTAAAAAGGTGGGGTGAGAGCAAAGGGTTTTCAGTTCTACCCGGGGACCAAACAATCGATTTAGCGATCAATCTTAAAATCGATGATTATCGTGAACACTGCCTTTAAATAAAAAAGTGTGAAGGCTATAAAAGACGAATGAGCAGGCTTGTAATTGTATGCGTTCATGTAAAACTGGCCGTTCACGGCTATTTTGGTCTCTTAGAGCATTTTGTTGCAAAACAACTCTGTTTGATGTTATGTATGGGTCGTTACGGGGACTTGCGTAAAAGCAGTGTTCACGAAGAAAAATTCGCACGTTTTGGCTAAAACGTTAGCTTTGGGTCTCTGTAAGAAGATTGAGAACGGAAGTGCGACGAAAAACGGCCGGTAAGTGGGTGAAAATCTCGTGGGCCAGTCAACCCAATGGGCCCTCCGCCCACGTCCTATTACAGTTGAACTGAATTCTGTGGTTAGATGAGCGATGGTTTCCTGATCAAGAGCCCCGTTCTTTCCTTCATTCTCAACGTCTCTCTTTGGTAAAGTCAGCTCGCACATCGGCTGCAAAGACGGGAGTTACAAGCTTTGGACGACTCGTCCACGATGCTTCCTTTAGCTGAATTTTGAGGGCCATAACTCCGTTTCCAGGAGGTCTTGTACGATTCCAGGGACATCATTGATATCAGCATGGGACCGTTTTCAAGATAGGCGAATGAACAGAAAAACGACTTTTAATAGGCGGATGAACAGAAGAACGACTTTTATCGTGAACACTGCCTTTAATTGAAGACGGGGAACAATATGATTGCTCGAAGGTAATGTCCACGGTGAACTAAAATCTTCGAGTTTTCACGCAATTAAAAAGGTCCGGGCCCTACTGCAGCATAAATATTGAAAAAACGGCTGCAAACGAGCCATAATAGCTCTTCAGGGCCCCAAAACTTGAATGTGGTATGCGTGCCCCGCCCACTTCTTCAATGGCCATCGACTATGTGGGCGGGTCTGGCTATGCTACATTCGATTTTTGGGGCCTATTTGTGGCTTGTTTATAGCCGTTTTTATTAATGTTCAGTGGGCCCCGGATCTTTTCATTTTCGATTTCACGTGTTCTTGAACCTTGGTCCCAGTCGTGTTGAGGTATTTTGGGATTAATACTTATGTTCTCTTCCCAATATTGTTTTAATGTACAATACACACAGTTCATTCCGAGGAACTGATGCCGTCAATGGGGGGTGGGAGTGGGAGGTAGAAGAAAAATTCTGCATCTACGTCAAAAGTTCGCCTACTCAGCGCTTGCAGCTTTTTGGGAGAATCACGGGACATCAGGATATTGTAGACTCCATGTTCTCTAATGTATTGCCGAAATTCAGAAGCCTGCGCCCACCACCACCGCATGGTCAGATACAGGCCCCTCCCGAAATTAAATGCAAAAACGAGCGTGTTTCACAGGTAGCGAAACAGGAATACTCCCAAAAGCGAACATCCAGAGAGAACTAGAGTATCTAGTAGAAAATTTCAATCTATTTCCTGAAAGTTCATTACGCATCTAAATACCCAACTTATGATCAGAATTATAACTCTGGCTTGTGTACAAATGGTTCTAGAAACGAAACCCGCCTTTATGGTTCCCTTTTAGTTATTGGTAGCTTTCTAAGCTCATATCCATCCATTCCATCAAACTTGACGGATTGCTGTGTTCCTGAAGCTTTGTAATGCCGTGCATTGAGGCATGGTCCGTCGTTGGGAGCGCTACTGGTTTCTGCCCTTTTTGCTTTTTTGTGTTCCTTACGTCTTTGAAAATTAGGGAAGAGATCACTCAGAGAGGCACTAGCAGACCAGAGCTTTTAGCCTTCTCTCTGATTCCAATAAGGACTAAACGAGGCATTTAAAACATTTATTGTTTCACCTTATTTTCTGCAGACCAGGAACCTAGGAAGAAATATTTCTTTTGCCGCGAGAAACCCAAAATCTTCTTTTTGTTATAAGTGGGCATTGGCCTCCCGAGAAGAAAAGACTAAAAGTTTTTTAGGAAGTCAGCTTCCTGGTAACTTTCTCGAACAATGGGGCTGTTTATGTATATCATTCATCGTTTTCATTGCTTATGCTACTCTTCATTACCTCCCCACGATGAAGTAGGGAAACTGAATTGAACTGAACGATCTTCAACTACTCAGGCAAACCATCGCTCCGAGCGAAAATTAGCCATCTACTCGGGCCACAGCAGCCGCTCTCCGGGCCACAGCGGTATCGCTCGGGCGATCTTCGGTCCAAACTGGCACTGCGGTGGCTCTTCGGGCGAATCAGCGTAGCTTCACTGATGGCTTCCCTTCGTTTGATTACTCGTTTCTGCTTCTCTATTTCGCTCTCTTTCTTCTTCCATCTTCTACCAGTCCTCCTTTCCTTCCTCTCCTCTTTCCTCATTTTCCCCCCTTCTTGCTTTCGTCTCGAGAAACAAACTATTTTCTATCTAACGCCGCCTTCCACTTGGTCTAAAGCCTGCTTGTTTGCGAAATATATATGCTATAATTCAGTGGTAATCTTCAGTACTGTGTATCTTTGAGTGCTTGTATTTACTTTGATGTAAACCACCAAACCTGCCATAGTTGACAGAATATCTGAGCCACCTCAGAACTAGGTAATTGCATTTGCGAAAATTTTTAACGGAGTGGAATTAATGACTTTTAGCTGGTTTTGTGATTTTGCAGCTTCGGTCTTCTCTGACTTATCCGAAAAGTTTAGACCTTGAAGCTCCAATGTTAAGTATAATGTCTAAGTCTTTAATCAATAATATTTTCGACAATTATCGATCTTTTTTTAAATTGTAATTCTCGCCTTTTTCATCGATTTTCAAAATAACGATCAATAATTGACGAAAAAAATACTATCGATTAGGAACTTAGCGGTTATAATGTCGGCATGAATCTTAGCGATACTTTGCGTTCCTCATTGAAGGTTTTCGCAAACTCGGTGCCATAAGTTATAGCATAGGTGCACCGAGTTTGCGCCATCCCTCAATGAGGAACGCAAAGTTTCCCTAGGATCCATACCGACGTTATAACTGCTAAGTTCCTAATCGATAGTATTTTTTCGTTAATTATCGGTCCAGCCGCGAAGCGGATGGAGAGGTTTGTTTTGATCGTCATTTCGAAAATTAATGAAAAAGGCGAGAATTCAATTTTCAAAAAAAAACGATCGATAATTGTCGGAAAATATTATTGATTAAAGACTTAGACATTATGCTTAACTTTGGAGCTTCAAGACCTAAACTGCTCGGATAAGTCAGAATAGGCCGAAGCTGCAAAATTACAAAATCAGCTAGAAATCATTAATTACGCTCCATCGAAAATTTTTGCAAATGCCATAATCTAGTTCTAAGTGACTCAGATATTCTATCAACTACGGAAGGTTTGGTGGTTTAGCTCAACATAAATAGAAGCACTCAAAGAGGTGCGAAACTGGTTGGGGGGGGGGGCTTATAAGTCAAGTGAGGAACGAATGATACCGCTATGAGAAATCTATCTAGTTCCATGGAGATTCCAGGGAATCATGAGTGATAACGCTATCACATATGTGATACCGAAACAATTTTCCATAAATGAGTGAATTTTTTCATTCCTACGGATAAATCCTCAGCTCCCTCCCCCAACTAGTTTTGCACCCTCAGAGATACACAGTAGTGAAGATTACCACAGAATTGCAGCAAATATGTATTTCGCAAATGAGAAAGCTTTGGCATCAGTGGAAGGTAGCGTTAGATAGAAACAGTAGACGAGTAGACAGGAATCTGGCGCATGCAACGTGCCCGAGGACGGCACGGGTCAGCGATGGTATTGATAATATTAGTGACAGCCGCTACTGCCGATGGGGGGCAGCGCAGCAGTAGCGACTGTCACTAATATTATCAATATCATCGTTAGCCCAATGCCTAACGCACACTGGGATTGCTCCGATTATTCGACCGGAATACATAGATCATGTGACCCTATATGAGAAGATTACCCAATGCAAGATTGGAACATGTTGAGAACTAACATTGCGAGTAGGAAGTGGGTAAAATAGCAGTACTTGGTTTCAGTGTGCTGTGCGTGCCGGGTCTCTATCAAAACGTGTCCTTCTCAAAACTTGTGTGAGCGTGAGTAAAACCTACAATTTAAGCGATTGATCGAGATGGGCAAAGAACGCTCCGCATGGTCAACACTCTGCCTATGGAGCGCTACTCATTTTACATGACGCGGCTTACGCTTCTCATGGAGGGCGACTCAATTTCCATAACGCGGAGCACGCTTCTCATGATGCGTGAATCATTTTACATGAAGCGGAGCGCGCTTCTATATAACGCGACTCGGTTTTACATGACGCCGCGCACGCTTCTTATGAGGCGTGATTCATTTTCATGACGCGGAGCACATCTTCTCATGGTGCGCCACTCATATTCCATGACGCGGCGCACGCTTCTCATGGTGCGCGACTCATACTCCATGACGCAGCGCACGCTTCTCATGGTGCGTGGCTCGTATTCCATGATACGGAGCACGCTTCTAATAATGCGAAACCCATTTTGCATGACGTGACGCCCGGTTCTCGTCAAGCACGACTCATTTTCCATGAAGCACGCTTCCCATGGTGCGCGGCTCATTTTCCATGACGCGGCTCACGCTTCTCATGAAGCGCGGCTCATTTATCATAACGCGGAGCACGCTTCTCATAAAGCGTTTGCTATTTTCAATGACGCGGTACACGCTCCGCACTAAAGGCTACTCGTTTTCCGTGATGCTACGCAAGTTTCTTATGGAACGCTCTCTCTACCTCTCCACAATGCTGCACGCACCACTAACCCCGCCCAGATTTTGCAGCGCGGAGATTCGGTCGCGGGAGGATAAGGAAGGAGGGAAAGCTAAAGCTTTTGAAAGCGTAAGTACTGCAATTGGCAGTGGGAATTCCATGCTGGGTCCGTGATTGCTGGGTACAAAGTGACGCTTGGCTTACACTGCTCGCACTGCTGTGGCCCGAGAGCGACCGGACTGCGGCCGAGGGCGAACTGGCACCGGACAGGGACCGCGGTGCCAGTTGGCCCCTCGGCCACTGTCCGGGCGATGACGTCATAATTGGGAGGAGCCGGTCCCGCTGGTTGCCTGAGTAGACAAGAAGGTCAGGAGAGAGGAGATTCATTCGCTGCAGTTGTCTTACCAACGACGACGAAACGACGGAACCGTGAAGGACACATTATTCCAGATTCAGAGGACTTTTTGCTCAGAACGGATGCTGCGGGGAAGGAAATGCTCTCATATCTGTCCTTTCTGAATGTTTGACCACCGAAGTGAATCCACTTTGTCTGCAGCTTTCCACTCCATTAATTCTCGACATACTCTTCGGGAAATTTGGTAGACGAGCACAGATTCCAGCGGACTATAACAGCGTGGAGCTTCTTATGCCGTATTGCCTAGAATGATATCTAAAATCATCATCGGTAAAACTTCTCTGTTCAAAGACGGCTTCCGAACAATTATTGTTCATACTACCAGAAACAAGAGTTGATCAAAAGCCGTCTTCAAAAAGGGAAGTTGTTATGCACATTCCCCAGGTCAGTTCACGCACTCTGCATTCTCTACTGAAGCCTTCAATAATTTCCCTCTATCTAGAGCCACCCGTGCGCCGAGTTCGCTATGATTTACTCTTTTCATGTTTGATTCCGAAATGTTGATCTAACCGACATTTGAGACTTTGTAAGTGCCCATATATAAGAGTTCCATTTTACAGATAGGTTCAATAATACGGACGAGCCGGAAACGGAACGGAAGAACCGAAAAAGGCAGGAAATACGAAATTGGGAGAGGAACGCTTGCATATAGCTTGGGTTTGTGATGTTATACAGATATCATTAGACAGCATTCATAACACCTCCGTTCAACTTTTTATCCTTTCAGTGGGACAGGGGGCTCTCTACACGCCGGAGGAGGAGTTGTCTTTCCTTTCGCGACTCTAATTCCACTCGGGACCAGGGATGTGCGGAATTTTCTGTTTTCTGCTTTCTGTTTTCTGTTTTCTGCCCATTTTCGGCCATTTTTTCTGTTTTCTGCAAAAATAGGCAAAATTTGACAGAAAAAGAAAACCCTAAACCGCGATTTTAGCAGGGTTGCCCTTAGGGCCAACGGTCGGATTCATCAAAGGTGAGTCAATAGGTTGGGGTTAATGTAATTTGGGTGTTCTGCAGTTCTCCCCACACCAAATACTTTTACTCGCTAGACTGTTATCTATCCTAGCGCTTCTGGAGTGGTGACAGGAAGCACTGCTGCTCGCAATACTCGGTCGGATTCGAACCTCGCCCAAAGTCAGAAAAACCTACCATCTCCCAGGTCGAGTTGGTACCAGATCCATGTGGGGGAGTCGATCCCATTGACTGGAAAGTCGACTCTCCGGTTAATAGCTCCAGAAAGCATTCAAGCCTTTACGAATACGACGATGAATGCGCTGCGCAACCCAATAGAGATTCAAGAAAACAAGCTCTTAACTTTATCTCACAGCGGTTACCATTACCAAGAGGTTTGTCGTTGATTTATCCCTCGGAAGGCATGCGATGCAGTCAAATGACGCGAAAACTATCATTTGTTGTATACTAAACATAATGAGCCATTAATCCTACTTAACGCCCGCTATTCATACCGCACTGGCGCGGCGTCCGAGTATAACTACTTGTACTCGTGGGCACAGACTATGAGTATTCCGGCGCAACCGCTTCAGTGTTGCGGGTAAAATTTGGGCCCCAACTGTGCCATACACGCATATTCTGAAAGCGTATTTTAAAGGCAGTGTTCACGATAAATTTGACTTCCGATATCTCCACGGTTTACGGAAAGTCTGGTGCCCTATATAGCAAGGCATGCTTAAAAAGGACACGAAAGACGCGTTTTTGAGCCAGAATAGGCCCTCCCTTATTTACGTTGATTTTTGAGCGTGGAGGCATTGACCGCTAGAAGGATGATACCTATCAGTGCAATGAAGCGATCAGCCCACTTATCAGTACTTCCTTGGCTTGATCATTCCTGTAATCTGAGTCTTCATTTGTTCTTTTCGAGGGGCGGATCTGGGGCACCAGGCGTGTCTGGGGCACCAAAACGCTTGTTTGCAGCCGTTATTTTGCCGCTCCTGGCTCGTTTCCTACCGTTCTTCCGACACTGTGAGCCTAGGATCCTTCTCGCCTCTCATTACACTGTGGAAAGTCAACGAGGATGATCATCGTGAACGCTGCCTTTAACTCATTGCAACGCTGGACGATACAGAATTTGAAAAAATTGAAGCGCGATGGAATTGATGGTAGGCTCTAAAGCAGAGGATGAAACTCCCACAGAGGTACGAGCAACCCCACCACGGTGGAGCGAGCGGCGCGTCACCTCATTTATACTCGAACGGCGCAGCCACGCGTTACGCGCGCGACTTTCGGGCACTGAGGAGTAGTACACTGTTCAAATCTGCAGTTATCCCAAAATCAGTATAAAACTATGTGAACTAGGGAAGGGTAAACTCACTGTCACTGTATCTACGTAAATCTCACACGTATATATTGAGCTTCTGATCGAGTAATCTAGCTGCTATTGTCTGGGGAAAGGAAGGTTAGAGAGAAAATTGTCGTCTCCGCGCTGATAATCTGCGTTTTTTGGGCGTCTGTGCTTACCACTCTGGCCAATTGTAGAGTTTTGAAAATTGTGCCAAAAACATTTCTAACCTAAGAATGTGTAAAATTTTAATGCTGTGTCAAAACTTATATACTGTGTGCTGTACACTTTTTTTCGATTTTTGAAAATTTTCTGTTTTCTGTCAAACTGGATTTTTTGTTTTCTGTTTTCTGTTTCCAAAAAAATAATTTCCGCACATCCCTGTTGCTCGGGACCTCTTCGCTTGAGTTGAGTAGGGTGGCCTGTCAAACTGCGAAAATTTGACAACTCCTCCCACTGCGTGTAGAGAGCCTCTAACCCCTTTTAGTTTTCATCCGAAAATACGTAAAGGTGTTCTCCGCTTTCTCGTCCTGGTCAGAAAAATGGGAGAAAAATTATCTATAGATTACTAAATTTCTAAGGATGAAAACGATTCGAGGTACACAGAAATCCGTTAGAAGCGCTATTAAGTATCCATTGAATCCAATTGAATATCCGTCCAAATGATCCGCTGAAATTTTGACGATTCAAAATCCGATTCAACCGATAAAACGCCAAAACCGAGTCCACCCGGAGTCGGACTCGAACCTAATTGGAATCCGAATCAGGATTCGATTCTGATTTCGATTATCCGAATTAGTGTGGCATCCTCTCATTCTTACCGACTGTTCCTTAATATAAATGGAACCGTTTTCCTATTCACCAAAGGTAAGATTTTTCGGAGCGGCCCGAAATCTGATTATCCGAAAAATTTCACCTCGGATGCAATGTTTACTATACAGTATCTAAACTTAAATGGAAGCAAAGTTTGAACCACTAAGGAAAAGACGGTTTCCTCAGTGACTTGTGTGCGCATTTTTGATGAAATTTGGCGTGAAATTACCGAGAGCTTGCCGCGAACACTACGTTCCCGCGATTTCCAGTTTCGGGGTACGCAGAGCCGGGACCCTTGCGTGAATTGACTAAATATGTTGAATGATCCTTACAGTCGGCGCTATTCACAATGTCCGAATCTGCATTAGGGCTTATTAGAGTCCCACCGCTCGAAGGCGCGGCAGCATGCAATGGAGGGTAATCGATCGTGCGGCCTTGCATGATCCATACGCCTCCATTGCGTGCTGCCGCGCCTCTTTCAGCGGTGCGACTGTAATGAGCCCCTTAGGCGCTATTCATACTCCTCGACGCAAGCGCGTCGCGCGCGACGCGCGGTGGTGGCTTTGGAATATGAATGACCTGACGCCACTCCGGCGCGGCATGCGCGTGTAGCCCGTTCCGCCATGGCAGCGACGGCCGTAAGACTTTTTCATCATTTTCTCTATTAATCCATAACGAGTTTCGTTCCGTTTCTTTATAATTAATTCCAGTATTATCCTCTGCTATCATGATGGTGAACGAGTGTACATAGTTTACTCGTTTGGAATAGTAAGACCCTTTTTTTCTACTCCGCCGTAGCGTCGCCGCTAGAGTATCTATAGACCGTGGCACACGCGCGTGGGACGTGTAGAAAAATTCATACTCCAACGCCACGCCTGCGCGTCACGCTCCGGCGTTGAGGAGTATGAATAGCGCCTTACTGTTGTCAGCGCTCAACCACATCACTCGGGTAATGCTAGCCCAGCGATTGATTTCTCTCCGCCGCCTCTCAGAAAAATGAGAGGGAGAGGAGGTAGAAGAGAGAAAATTAATTTCGAAGAGAGCAATTTGTAGGAGCGAGGTAATATTTTCAGAAAGATTCGCAGAGGGTGTTCAGCACCGTGAACCTTCTATGATCCTGTCATGAACCACTCAGTTTTGAATCCGAGGATGGTTTTCGCGAAAGCTTTGCGGAGCTGTAAACCTGCCTTGAACCCGCCGGGTCGCTGCCTTACCAGGTTGTTCAATAAGTTTTGTCGTTCGATAAGAAAAACACATTTTAATGGTTCAAAATACACTTTCTTATTCAGTATAGTCTCCCTGAACACTAATACACTTGCTCCAACGATCCTCCAATCTGTGGATCCCATCCCTGAAGTGAGAATCCGGAAGGTCTGCAAAATACGCTTCAACAGCAGTTATGACCTCTTCATTTGATGAAAAACGCTTGCCACGCATAAATTTTCTGAGTTCTGGAAACAAATGGAAGTCGCTGGGGGCCAAATCTGGTGAATACGGTGAACAAATCGAACTTTAATTAATGGATTTTAGCCATTGTCAAAATGCTCTAGTGACGCGGTGCATTGTTCTGATGAAAAAGGATTCTTTCGGTACTCTTTCGGAATATACGACCCTTTTAGAAGAATTGGACTTTCGTAGTGTTTTATATATGTTCTTTGCATAAATTTTGAATGTTGCTCTATAGAGATATGTCTCTACACGTTCAGAAGCAAAACCATGAGGAAATGATTCTGTGGCAGCATGCGAACTCCTTTTTTACGAGAGTGGGTCGTCTATTCCGAAAGAGTGCCTTTTTTCTTCTGCAAACCGGGTCTTTTTTCACGATTTTTTTCCTTCAACTGGTCCAAAAGGTTGCAATAATATTCAGAATTGAATGTTTTACCAGTTTGCAAGTAATCCACAAACAAAATTCCTTTCGCAACCCAAAAAACTGATGCCATAACCTTCTTGGCCGATTTCCGAACACGAACTCGTTTCGAAGCCGAAGAACCAGGTTCACACCACTCTTTAGCCTCTTGTTTTGATTCGGGATCATGGTGATAGACCCAAATCTCGTCCATAGTAATAAAATCGACGCACGAAATCCACTTTATCCTTTTTAGAGCGCTCCAAATGTTGCTGAGAAAGTCGCATTCAAATGTATTTTGTTCCATTGTTAGCGAATGCGGCACCCATTCTGCTCACAGCTCTCTAAAACCCGAAATTTCACTTAAAATATGGCTCACACTGCCTAATGAGATGTGTAGAGCCTCTACTAAATCTCCCTCAGTCAACCGACGATCGTCCAAAACCATATCCTGTAATTTGGCTATAATTTCTGGTGTTGATGCGCTTTTTAAACGTCCTTCTCGTAGAATGTCTTCAAGGCTTGTACGACCACGTTTAAATTCAGCAACCCATCTTTCTACTGTTCTAATTGTAGGCGAACAATCATTGACTTACTTGACTTAATCGGTTGGCTTTCGCCTGACGCGGTCATTCCGCATCTTCACCGAGGTGTGCCGTCCTAGTAGTCAGCCGTGTCCATTTTTCACGGTCTTCAGCCACAATTTGAACACATTCCATCCAGCTGTCACTATTCCATTTCCTGCGAAACGAAACATCGCGCCTGAACTGTCTTTCGATGCCGAGTGACTTTAAATCCTCTTTAACCACATCCGTCCAGAACTTTCGCCTACGCCCAGGTGGCCGTTTCCAGACAGGATTTGGAAGCATTTTTAAAGCGTGTTGTACGAGACGATCCGGCGTTCTTCTTAGTATATGCCCGAGCAGTCGAAGTCGACTTTCCATTGCTGCTTGAGATGGCGTTAGGAGATGCTGGCACCTCCTCGTGTCAAGCGCTTATGTACTGCTTCGATTTCCTTGTAAAGGTCTTCGTTATGGCATACACGCGGCCAGAAATATCCAAGCAAACGCCTAAAAGCTTCCTCTCCGTGCAATCCAATCTTTCCATCTGCGTCTTCGGTGCTGCCCACGTCTCCGATCCGTACATCATGATAGGGCGAATAGCGGATAGGTAGACGCGCAACTTGACTTCCTTCGCGATGGTGGTAGACCACAAACACTTGGTTAGAGAATTGAATGCAGACGTAGCTTTCGCATCGTTGTCGAATATCCGCTGCATAACTACCATCGTTCTTCAGCAAACAGCCCAAATAACAGAAATCGTCCACCAGTTCGATACGTTGTCCGTCCACACAAACTCCAGTTGAAGGCCTCTGAGAGACCCACATCTGCTTGCATTTGTCGGGACGAAGACGAAGTCCATAGGCTGCGGCATACTTCGAAACGAGGTTCACAATCCTTTGCAGTTTTGCGTTGTTTTCAGCGAATAACACAATGTCGTCGGCGTACTCCAGGTCGACAAGGGAGCGTCCTGATGGTGTTAGGATCACATCCGCAGGAAACTGTTCTGCAACTCTACGCATGATGGCATCAACGGCGAAGTTGAAAGAAAGGTCCTGCAACGGCTCCTTGCCTTACTCCTGTTTTCACCTCGAAAGCTGACGTAAATCCGACAGGTGTACGAACTGCTGCTGTTGTTCCTTTGTTCATGTCCTCGATTAACCGAACATACTTTTCCGGGACTCCATCTGCTCGCAGAGCATTGAGCAATCGATCACGATGAGGAGAGTCGAACGCGGCTTCAAAGTCCAAAAGCAAGCTGTAATGGCTTCGAAAACCGCTGCCACGATTCAATTACTCTTCTCACGACGAACACTTGGTCGATGGTCGATCTTCCAGGTCGAAAACCGGCTTGCTCATCTCTGGTCGTTCCTTCACGATGTTTGATAAGTCGCTCGAGAATGATACGTTCTAAAACCTTGTACATGACACGAAGTAGAGATTCCTCTGTAGTTCTTAGGATCCGTGACGGATAGCTTTCTTGTGAAGAGGTACGATGATCGCATGTCTCCACGAATCGGGTATCCTTTCGCTCATCCATATGGCACGGATGGTGTTGGTCATTTCACGAATCCCAGACGGAGGAAGAGCTTTCAGCATTTCAGCAGTGATGTTGTCATCTCCACCTGCCTTTCCATTCTTCATTTTCCGGACACAATCCAAATCTTCAGACTCAGTCGGCGGTTCCTCACTGACATCGTAATGTGCTCTCTGAACATGCGGGAGCTCAGGTACTGATGGCGCTGGACGATTCAGTAGTGAACTGAAGTAATCCTTCCATATTGGCAGCGTCGCATCACCAACTGCAACTCCATTGGTAGTGTTCAAGACAGGAGAACATCTCTTCATCTTCCCGCTATACTGTCGCAGCAACGTGTAGGCTTTCTTCGGATTCTTCTCCTCCCAAGCCTTCTCGAACTCCTTAGCTCTACACGTCCACTCTCGTTCGCGGTCACTTTGAAGCTGCCGACGCAACTTCCTCCTCAGACGCTTCTCCTCCACGAAGTTTTCTGCAGTTCGGAGAGCACATACTCTGTTGTAGGTAGATGTTGTTTCTTCTGAGACGTAGGCGAACTTCTTCTTAGGCTGTACAACCGGGAGTGCCTCTTTCGAAGCGTCCTGGATGCACTTGACAAAGAATCCGCGTCGCAAAGTTTCTTCTTAGTCCGTACTCCGATGTGAATAGAAACGCGTTGTCGGAAATTCCTTCTGCACTCTTCATCTCTGAGACTTGTCATGTCAATCCTCTGGAGAGGCTGAGCCCCTCGCTTCCTCTTATGAATCCTCGCAGTGAAGTTCAACAGAACAGGACGGTGATCCGAATCGAATGCGACATCACACAGCTCTAGATCTTCGAATGTCCGATACTGGAATATTCCTCGTCAGGACATAGTCAAGCTGTAGTTTCAAAGTTGTCATCTTCCGCTTCCTCTGCTCTTCTGGAGATAGCCGGGTTGGTCCCTGCCACGTAAGCTGATGGCGGCGATGATTCCTCTTGAATGTCGATGCAATAATCAGACCACTGCGTTCACAAAAGTCGACAAGGCGGTAGCCATTGTCCGATGTTTGCTCCACTGGGTAGAACCATTTGCCGAGTACTTCGGATTCCTGATCAAGTCCCATCTTCGCATTTGCGTCAATCCCCACGACAACAGCATGTTGACAAGGTATCCTGGCCAGCAACGTATTGAGTTCCTCATAAAACGCATCCTTCGAATTGTCTTCGGCGGTTTCAGTGGGCGCGTGAGCACTCACTATCCACAGATTGAATCCTCTGTGATCCCGCAGTCGTACGAATGCATTCCGACACGATGTTGAGCCGAACTCCTTGACCATACCATTGAAATCCTTCCTTACAGCTATTGCACAGCCTCCCACTCTCCTATCGTCAGCGTTACCGCAGTAGATGGTGTACTCTCCGACGCTGATGACGGGTCTATCCTGAGGCGGGTTTCCTGCAAAGCAGCAAACGGTGCATGGAAATAGCTCAGAAGTCTGGATAGCGCAGTTTTTTGGATATCACTCGACAGCGATCGACAGTTCAGGGTGGCGAAATTGTGGCTTGTGGCCAAAGACTCCATGACTCCCTAGGTACGGATCCTAAGGTGTTATGGACCAGAGGCCTTAGTGTGCCGGACGGCGACACCTTTATGCAATGTGCGGGATACTTTCGCGATATAGTTGTGCAAGCTATATCGCTCGAACGTTCCCTGTGTACACTCAAACGTCTGCTGGGTTCAGTAGAAGCAGGGGCACCAACGAGCAGGTGCCAACAGACTTGTATACACACCCCCGAACAATCATTATACATTTTTAACATTCTTTCGCGAATTTCTTTTGGTACTACACCTTCCAAAAATGAGAATTTTATCGATATTTAAAAAAATTACGATATTGAATTTTTTCCATTACTGTGACACGGCGACACTGAATGGCTTGTAAACAAAGAATGAAATGACAGATTGAAATGAAACTCCACATACATTCATATGAAGAGTGTATCAACAAAACAAAAAATAATTTGGGCTAGTAGCAACGCCCTCTCTTATCGAACGACAAAACTTCTGGAACAACCTGGTAATGGTAAGTCATCCATTGTTTCACTCCACCGTTGTTTGCCGAATACATAGAAAGACATTAATTAATTCTTTTCACTGGTGTTCTCATCGTTGCGAGTGAGTGGAGTTCACACGCACCCTTTTTCAATTATCACAAATGAGTATTGGCTTGCCAGCACAGGCTACAACTCCTTTTGCCAGACTCGTGATACCTTCAGTTACCGAAATGGCTGATCAGTTAATAGGGCCGTTTTTGGTTTTTTTTTTTCGAATATTCCGTCGACTCTTGTCTTTATCTTCCTCTTCTTTCGCTATTCTTTCGATCAAGGCAGAGCACGCGACGCAGCACAGTTGACGACATATCCAGCGCGAATGAGAACACTCGCCGCAATAGCACCACGATCGCGCCGCAGTCATTTATTCGGGTCAACCGCTGAGGCACCGTGTTGAGGTGTCGAAAACCACAGAGCAACCCTGGAGCAGTCATGGGCGTGCAGAGCATTGTTTTTGGGATGCATTGACTAATCAAATGTGTGGGCCAAAACAAGATCGATCTTGCAGGATCGGATAATGCACATATTCTACTCAAGTGCGGTGCGGCTGACGGCAGGTGGCTTGGCTGTGGTGGCCTGATGTAATCAGCTGCCGCAGATGTGAGCGTCGCGGTGGCGTAGCGACCCGAAGAGGCGCTGCGATGGACTAGAACTATCACCGCGACTGTAGATGCCTTACCTGTCCATTTTGACGTCGGTGGACGGTGTTACTACCATACTTAATCGCCATGATGCCAACTTACACCCCCTCAGTGCCCACAAAACTACGAAAAAGGTCGCAAATGAGGCTTCAAAGGTTTCAAGCGAGTGCAAAGCTCATCAGCTAGGTTTTGGTGTAATCTCGTACATCACCATCCTTTATACATATATCTAACCAATACAGTACAGTTGAGAAGAGAATTTCGAACTGAAAGCATAAGTGGAATTATGTGTTCAGACACACATTTCTCGAATTTAAAATGTCGGATCATGCGAAATCGACCTTGCTTTGGTGGCCAACATCTGGATACTGTGGCCAAGTTAGAAAAACTCGCATTAATCAACTGGCTTTTTTACGCTTGTCTTGGTGTATTTGGTGCAATACGAGTTTGACACGTTGGAGATGTTTTGTCCAACTCCTTAGGTAAGTTCACATCTTCTGCCTTTCCCTTCTCGGAAATTGAGAAGCTTCTGAGACGCATGTGTGGCTGATAGGCTCTCTTAAAGGCAGTGTCCACGATAAAAATCATGTCTGTTTTTGGTGGAGATCGGCAGCTGCTGAGCCTAGCGCAACCCTAACGTTGAAAAAACTAAGAAAAATGAGCTCGGAACAGTCCCCTACGGGCCCAATGTTGGACACCCGTAAGCTCGTCACCCCCAGATTCACTTTCCACGCCCACCGACGTGAACAAATGAAAGCTCGAGATCGTGAGATGAGCGATGTTTTCGGGTCATTAGCCCCGTTCTTCCCTTCATTCTCAATTTCTCTCTCTTACTCAGGTCAGCACGCATACATCGGCTGCAAAAGACGGAAGTTACGAGCCTCGGACAACTCGTCCACCATGTTTCCTTAGCTCAATTTTTGAGGGACCATAACTCCGTTCCTAGAAGCTCTTGTACGATTCCAAAAACATCATTGGAATCAGCATAGACCGCCTTCAAGATAGTTAAAAAGCAGAAAAATGATTCTTATCGTGAACACTGCCTTTAAGTTGAGGAGTATTCGGCACTGGATCGTTCGCAACCGTCGTTGCGCTTTTGTTCCCGTGCTAGATGATCGACCGAGGGGCCGCCCTTTCAGACCACGGAACCATGTTTTCGGGGCCATAATATTACGGATACGCAACATTTGCACGAGGTCTCATGCTTTGTACTCATGTCGAACTGTGTCAAATATGTGACTGAGAAGCCGAAAACAAATGTGGCTTTCTGCACGGACGCCGCCTTCAAGGAAGGTTCGGGCGTAATTTCGATTTCAAGATTTCCCGTTGAATAGGGGCGCAGGCTGCAGGACATTCCAGCAAAAGTGCGAAAATCGCAGATGAGACGGTCATTTTAAATTGATTTCAGCCATGTCACTTCGCCACTGTGTCACCAAAGTGTGCCCGTCGTCCAGGATTTTCAGCCATGGTCCGCGCTTTCCTCACCGCGCGCAGTGGAGATCGTCTCAAACCAGCGCCATGCGTACCGCCACTGCGGTGAATCCGCCGCGTGACGGCCAGACGACCACCCGCGTGCCCTAGAAGAATGGATATTTTGACGGCCTAATCATGCTGTGAATACCGTAATTCTCTACTTGTAGGCCATTTCCCCCATTAATAAAGGGCTTTTAGCTTACGAAAATTTTAGATTAGGTTTACCTAGCCAGGTCGGTCTATCTAGCACAAATTTTGGAACAGTCGAAATGTGACCATACCTTGTTTACAAGCAGTATAGTCCTCAGTCTTTTGAGAATGTGACTGAGAGCTGCCAAGTAGAGTTTTCTCAACGGCTACATACATATAAGAAGCCTGTCCGATTGAGACTGTCCGCTCACGCGGTTGGCATGTCGATCGTGCATGTCGATCGTATGCATTTTTCAGACGAGCCTTTCCACGAATGCAGACAGCTGACTGCCATATTATTCAGGACGCGTCTTAGAATCATCCTAATGGATACAAGGTCTGAAAGTGCCCCCGCGACGGCCGCTTGACATGCACGCCGACCGCGTGGGCAGACTGTCTCATTTGGACAGACTTTAGATGCATGTTGAGTCGATACGCATCATTTTTCACACCCACTCGCTGCGACCCGTCATATCTCGCTCACGATCGCCGTGACTCTTATTATCCTTTCCAGCAGATGAGCCCGCTAGCTTGAGACAAAGCCCATTGACAAAGCCAGTAAACATGACTGATATGGCTAACATGAATCACCAGCATAATCACAAATCTAGCGAATATTGCCTGGTTCTGTCCTTCAACATGTTGAATAGTAAAAAGGAAAAAGAGTTATTGGAAACAATTGTGACTGTTTTGCTTTCGTTATGATTAAGAATGTCTTAATATAGCAGGTTGTCTGAGTTTCATTGTGTCACTTGTTGTGTTGCTAATGATGAAACTCTCTTGATCGTTTAATGAGGCAACGTTTCGGGCCCTAAGCCCATTATCAAGCCTCTGAAACGTTCCAATCAACATTCAAAATACAAAATCAAGGCAGCACACCAACAAAGGGACGGCCAACCTCTACCCTCTCAAGAATGCGTCACCACGGGCGGGTGGGATGTAGGCGGGTAACCTAGAAACAAGGGAGTACGAGGCTACAACGAGGAGTACGAGGAGTACGAGATGTAGCCTCGTACTCCTTGTTTCTAGGTCACCCGCCTACATCCCACCTGCCCGTGGTGACGCATTCTTGAGAGGGTAGAGGTTGGTCGTCCCTTTGTTGTTGTGGTGCCTTGATTTTGTATTTTGAATGTTGAATGGAACGTTTCAGAGGCTTGATAATGGGCTTGGGGCCCGAAACGTTGCCTCAATAAACGATCAAGAGAGTTTCATCATTAGCAATACAACAAGATTAAGAATGTGAACACTTTCAGATGTCGGTGACATCATTTCTCCGGCGGATGTCCGTCGATTCTGACTCGCCGAAGTCAAGCAGTCGGTCGAGTCGGGAATCGCGGGAGTCGCCGAGGAAGACGACATCACGTCGGAGTCGCCTTGTCGCCAGTATCGACTCTGCCAGACGAAGACTCTCACTTCAACATTCCAATGACGCCTACCATCAACTACACGCCACAACGTTGCGCGACAAAAATCGCCCAGACAATGGCAGTTTACCCGATCTCGAAGAGGTTAGCACATTTCTGCCTATTTCAGTTAAAATTGCTCTATTGATTCTTGAAGGTAGACTCTGTTTCATTCCAAGTGAACTCGTGTTTTCGGTTATCACAGCGCGGAGCGGTGGCTTTTTCGTCGAAACCTCCTTATCACTAGTTATATTTTACCGAGGCCCACCGCTCCGCTGCTGGTGATAATCTAAATCAACAGGTCACTACGGCTGTACCAGAGCTCAGTATTCCTGCTAAGTGAGAACACTAATCAGAAAAAATTCGCTAAAATCGCAGTTTTCTAGTAGAAAGCAGCGTCTTCCTTCCGCCAAATTAAGTCGAAGGAATGGTTGAGACGCTATAATTGCGGCGTACCATGCGGTGTTTACGGTACCACCGTTTGGCGGGGTTTTGGTCGCGAACGGCGATCTACTGCCGCAGTCCCGTCAAATCACCACACTGAAGAAGACTCTATCTATATTTTCATCGCTATCGGCTACTGATAATGATAAGCGATACTCGGCACTACGTTTTGAATGGATCAAGAATTTCGATATCGCATTTTTAGAACAACTCGAATGAACGAATAATTCGTATAACACCCTTCGGAAACTCCTGAATGTATATTTCTGATTTCTCAGGGCTCTCTTTAGGTGTACTTTTGATAGAGGTGTACTTCAAACAGAGGTGTGCTTCTGATAGAGAAAATACGGTTTTCGGATAAAAATCAAATTTCTAAAATACTTCCGAACTATCCGTGATTATTCTTAACATTTTTACAGTGGCTGAATATTCCCGAGAATGCTGTGATTCAAATTCAGTCAAATTTCCGAAAAAATCAAATATTTTAGTTCGTCGAGTAATTTGAACATTCGAAATACCGAATAATTTTAGTTCGAAATGAATCGAATACTTGAATAACAAAATAATTCAAGTTTCCGTGATAATCTAATATTCGAAAAAACTACAAATTTGTTATCCCGAATGAAGCGAGTATTCAAAATTAAAATTTCGGAATGAATCCAATATCCGAGTACTAGCAATAATTCTTCGATTTATCACAAGTCAAGGAGATACTGTAAAATACACTGACCAAGAAAAAGCTTATGAAAATCCTGTCATTTTCAGTATTCACCTTCGTGAGATGAATTCGGAGTTGAGTGCTGGGAGTACTGGTATTCAGTTATGCTAAGTGCCCGCGAACTTGACGCCTCTAAGCTCCATCATTAGCTGCGAAGAAAATGAGTTCCATTAAAAAAACCTTTTCGTACCCCTTGCCAGACTGACTCATCATCTGAGCTTTACGACAAAACCCATGGTGAGTGAAATTTCTCCGACGAAGTAAGTAGTTGGCATTCAGCTCCTCTTTATATTTGGACTCACCGACCTCATATTTCTCTCTCAGTGCCAGTCACCTATCATCACAGTATCTACATTCAGGAAGAGTTACAGGAAAAAAAGAGTTTGTTCTGAAATCTGTTCTTGACCACGAAATAAATCGGACACCTGCGCTCACAAACTTCGACGAGGCTGTAACTTTGATTCGATGTTTACTCCACTGGGTAGGGCCACTGACCGAATACTTTAAATTCCTGGCCAAGTCCCATAGGCTAATTGTAAAGAGCATTTGTGAATTTAGAAATGAGTAAAGCGTTCCGCTCGTTTCGGACTTGAAGAGTAATCTGCTTTCGAAGACTGCATACGCTTTTGTTCATTCGATGGCGGATAGTTTGAACTCATTAAAGGCAGTGTTAGCGATGAAGAAGTTGCCTGTTTTTTGGCGAAAACGTAAGCTTTGGGTCCCTTCGAGGAGATTAAGAACGGAGGTAGGACGAAAAACGCTCAGGAAGTGGATGAAAATCTCGTGGACCAGCCAGCCCATTGGACCACACCCTGCCCAGGGCGTATAACAGTTGCCCTGCGTTCGTTTCATCAGAGGAACAGTTGCCAATTTTTTTCAAATATTTTTTCCCAGAAGGCTCCTACATCTCATCATGTGCATTAGCCCATTTTTCAAAGAGTTTTTGGTACAATAAGCAAAAAACAATGTCACTTTCCTAAGAATTTCGAGGCGGGCAAACCATCTCCGAAGTGAGGTTTCACGCTTAGTCTGCAGTCGCCCAATACACACCAAAGCGACAGAGTTAAAAGTTTCAGAGAATTTTAAGCGGATTTTCTCCGGTCTTTGAGTGCTACCTGGAAACCTTTCTCTATTAACCTCTACTTAGTGGACCTACTTACTCAAAAGCATCAACAACTAGAACACGGTTTTTATTGTGAACACTGCGTTTAAAGGCACAGTCCAACCTCAATGTCGTTAAAAATCAAAAGCAATCCATAATTCTGAGAAAGCGAAAAACCTTTCTCCTCTGTTCGGAGAGAATTTCACGCTATTCTCCAGAATCGCTCGGAACCCACCACGAGCGGAGTTATGGCCCTCAAAGATTGTAAGTTCGACGGTGAAAAGTTCGTGGACGAGTTGTTTAAGGCCCGTTTTTCCTCGCCGTTCACAGCCATCGCACCGAGGCAGATCACACTGTAAAACTAGACCGATAACAAATGGAAGAGCGTTTATGCTTATCGAAATCCATGGCTCGTGTCGTCCTTATTGAGACCAACAACCCTTAAAGGCAGTGTTAACGATGATTTTCGTTCCGGAGTTTACCATTCAAAACAACGCGTTGGCCACCAAATGTTATCAAAATTACGAAGAAACGGCGAGGAACGCACTAAAACGTCTTATTTCAGTGGCCTTACTCTCTGGCCTGGACCAGTTGTCCGGTTGGATGAACATGCTCGAGGTGGTTGTCACCGGTAAAAAATGTGGCTAATCGAAAATGGAAAAGTATTTTAGGCAAAACAGTATTATTTAGGGTCCAAAGGAAAGGACAGAGCGATAGAAAGCAGAGTATCGCAGAAGGCTGGTCTACAAAAGGTTTCCTTGTCACAACGAACAGTTACTGTGAGAGTAAAGAGGCGTGGTGAGAGTAAAAAATTTCGTGCCCTCCTGGTGCGTTTTTCCCAATTTCTTCGCCATTTCAGTTCTACCCGGGAGCCAAACAATCGATTTAGCCATTAATCTCAAAATCGAAGATTATCGTGGACACTGCCTTTAAAAGAGCGGAGGAATGGGTACTGATTTGGCGGGGGTAACGGAGTGGGATCTTGACGTTTCTCGTTTATTCTGAAGAGTTGAGATTCCGTTCTTTGCAAGGTTGCTACACTCGGCGGCCGGAACATAATGTATAATTTTACCCACTAGCTTGAACTGTGACTTTAAGCGCTATTCATACTATTCGACGCCAGCGCGGCACGCGCGTTGCGAGCGTGCTTGGCGTTAGAGTATGAATGGCCTGACGTCTCGTCCACGCGGCATGCGCGTGACGCCCGCTCCGTCATGGCGGTGACGGCTGTAACGACTTTTTATAATTTTCATCATAATTCTATCTTCAATTTCATTCCGCTCCTTATAATTAATTTCAGTGCTATCTTCTGCTACCATAATAGTAAACGCATGTACAGATTTTATTTGCTAGGCCCGCCTAAATCCGCTCCGCCATAGCGTTGCCGCTGGAGTACTCACAGTCTCTGCAAGCGCGTCACGCGCGTAGAAAGTATTCATACTCCAACGCTCCAACGCTCCGCCTGCGCGGGACGCGCGTGCCGCGGTGACGTTGAGGAGTATGAACAGCGCCCAAAATTTTAACTCGGCAGGTTTCTCAGCAGGTCATAAATACAATCCGAATGTATATTTCAAGGGAGGGTCCGGAATTGTGGAAACACAGTCGGGTGCAAAGGTAGAGTCTGTGTCCGAATAGGATTTCCAAGGTTTATCGCTAATCTGGGGGGCCAGTGAGAAGAGACGGCGAGAGAGGGTGGGTGCGGAGACGAGCAGTATATTTGCACACGCGCGCGTGATGAATCATGGGAGGTTGGTTTTGACACAGATTGTTGAAGGCATTGCTTCACTAAAATTTCCAATCAAATCTATGCCACTAGCCAGAAACTTCCGTAGGTATTGTGAAAAACAATACTATCAAGACTAGCAAATTACTGTAAATCAATACTCTTCTTAGGTTTCTCCTCAATTTGACATTAATTCACTTCGACATTGAAAACGTATTGACAGCAATGTACAGCACTGATCCTTTGCGTGCCTTATTGTGCGTTGGCGCAAACTCGGTGCACGTTTGCTATAACATATGCGCACCGAGTTTGCGTCAACGCGCAATAAGAAACGCAAAGCGTCAGTGCGATTCGTGCCGACTGTATGCATCGATGTCTGCTATCTTCGTGAAAAGTTTTGCTCTTCTCCATTCCCAAATTACTCTCCAGAAGTTTGTTTTTCTGGTTGCAGGCAGCCATTAGCCCTCTCATTATGATTGGATTCCTATGTGTGTTTTCTTAGGCTCAGAAATCTAGAATTGGTCTCCTGTTTTGTTAAGCCGCAAGAGGAAGTATGCAGAAATCAATTGCTGGAGAGCAGATGTTCCTGATGGACACGCTGACAATGAACATGAAACTCATCACGGCCTGTCACTCATCTGAGGCTAACGGGACCGAAGAGTGGTCTCGAAAGGCGAGAAATGCTTTCTCTCGGAGGGAAAGATTTTGGTTCTTCTCCGACTGGCGAAATTTTGATTCGTCGAAAAGTTTCATAACGACGTCTCTTTTTACTATAAGCTACATAGGATGTCTCAGATTTTTCTCTGCGTAAATACCGAAATAATGCAATGCGTCTTATAATAATGTATAGTCTGTTCATAACAGGACACGAACTGATGGTCCGCTGTTGGCCCTCTGCTACTGTAATCAAAGCGTTCTCGTCCGATCCCGGTCTGCATAGGCGACCCCGGTAAGCTACCGGATTGTCACTGTTGACATTCAACCACCTGCCACGCCACTCCGCCGTCCAACTGGGAATTTTTCATTTTGATGTCGTATTTATTCTCACATGATTTATTTTAATAATAATTATTCCGCTAATAATCGGTGTTACTGCTTTGGTAAAAGATTAGATGTTTTTGAGACAGTTTTGTGCCCTTTTGAAGATTTTTTTATTCAAAGTGAAGGTTTAAGGATTCTTTTCGCAGTCCTTCCATTTTCGGCCACCCCGTTTGAAAATAGTGGTTATGATTGATATTCATGATTTCATTTTCTACATCCTTAGTTAATATTTTTTCAGGCTGCTATACTATCTAAAATTTCGTGAAAGCCCTAACACCTACTCGTAGTGCAACCACTATTAAAATAAATCATGTGAGATTGAAAAAAAACGAAAATGAAATGTAAGACTCTTCACCTGGACGGCGGAGTGTCGTGGTGGGCGGTTGAGTGGCGGCAGACGAACGACGAATCCATATGTAGAGTCCACGTAATAAGTCGTCTAGTGAATGGACGGGGCTGCAACGGTAGATCGCGCGCGCGATCGAAACGCAGTTGGCCGGTGATGTCGCCGACACCGCAGGGCCAGCCGCCTGCTCCGTGCGTCAGACTAAACATAATACGGAAACCATAGCTTATCGCGGTCGCCGATTCATATTGGGGTCGGCCGATGGCGTGTCGTTCACAGCAGTAGAGCCCCAGCCGCGGACCATGAGTTTGCGCCTCCGTTATAAGCAGACTATAAATACATGTGCGCGCACAAGCGCTAGCGCGCCGTTCGTCATATGCAGCAGCGTGCATTGGCGCGTCGTAGGAATGATATCCACTGTCCACAGAAGAAGCATTTTGGATCGCCTTTTCACGCAAAACGCATTTGTAACTGTTGCAGATGCACTTTAACCTCGTATTAGAAGTCATAGAGAAAGGAGGGGAAGTATTGTGCTGTTGTTCCCGAAGAAACACTCTCTCAGTTGATTTTTGCAGTGAATTACCTAATATGAGGAAACATCCGTATTCTGTCGTCAATCAATGCCAAATCTGAAGTTGTACCAGACGGAGCGAAAGCCCTCCGAATTTCCCATTTTGTAAAGGAAACGTTCAAGAGTTTGGAACCACGAGGTGTGGAAGATTATTGGATTGATGCTTATTGTATTTGGGAAGCTCTACTCAGAAAATGAAAACATATTACATGTAATATAAAAGCCCTTTATTAATATACATGTAAAATAAATTGGCCAATGTATATTACTGGCAAATTATCTCGACCGATGTATGTTACATGTAATATATCGGTCCTTCGCTCGCAGGCCAAATGTCGCATGTAATTTGTTTTCGATGGAGAAAACATAATACTTGTAACATAAGAGACGATTACAACATACTTGTAATACATCTCCGTCAATGTAGTTACATGTGAATTAACTCTACTCAAGTAAATTACATGTAGTATAAGTGTAACATAATTCAAATATCTCCAGCAACTGAGGGCCCATGCTGAACACCTTCTGCAAACCTGACAGCATACGGGCCGCCTCATACCTTACCGATGAGCGCAGGCCGTGGATTTGACATTCCACAGGGTGGTCACTGCCCTGGCCGAGTTGTTGATCTCTCGCTCCTCATGGTCCGTATTAATCGTGTGGAGGATTAGAGGAGCGACATACAATATTTTTGAGCACGCTTCAGTCCACTGCTTCTTGTATGGAGCTGTGAATTCAAGCTTGCTGCTTCAGTCATAAAGCTAGCAAGCTTTAAGCTCCTGGGATGTCCAAGAGAGCTTAAAGCTTGCTGATTCTGTACTTGGAGCAGTAGACTTGGGACCGAATCGAATAATTATTCGACAATATTCGAATAATTCGAATATTCGAGTATTCGAATATTCGATTCATTCGGGAATTTCTGATTTTGGGGTTTATTCGAATATTCAATTTATTCGGGAATTTAAAATTTGGATTTATTCGAATATCTGATTTATTCGAGGATTGAAATTTTGGATTTATTCGAATATTCGATTTATTCGAGAATTGAATTTTTGGATTTATTCGAATATTCGATTTATTCGAAAATTTAAATTTTGGATTTATTCGGATATTCGATTTATTCGGGAATTTCAATTTTGGATTTATTCGAATATTCGTTTTATTCGAGAATTTCAATTTTCGATTTATTCGAATATTCGATTTATTCGAGAATTTAAAATTTGGATTTATTCGAATATTCGATTTATTCGAAAATTTAAATTTCGGATTTATTCGATAAAATTCGGAAAAAGTGCCTCACATTCGAATTAGACAAGACCTATTTCCTTTGAAACAGAAACCCTTCAAAGAATCTTTTCGCAAATTGAGCTATCCATTTTGTGAGTAACATTTCCGCTGTTCGTTCTTGTGTGCAGGTCTCCTGTTGCGCGCTGTACACAAGCACCAACGCATATTGATTAGGGGCGGTGCTATCCGAAGTTGCCGCAACAGGCTGACAGGTACTCAGAAAAATCAAAACAAGTTACTTGTAATATAACTGTAACTTACTTGAATGTCTCAAGTAACTTACATTTATATTACATGAAACATACATTTATGTTACATGTAACTTAAATTTATATTACATGTAAGTTAGCACTTATGTTACATGTAACTTACATTTATATTTTCATTATGAAGGCCATAACGTGACGCAGACGACACGCGACGCAGAGAGCGTGTTCCAGACCACAAACTACGCGAAAAAATGCTGTGCAGGGCCTCCCATGCTGGTGTGGGGCCAAGTACCTCAAACTAGGGTAGTTGAACCAACATCAACGCCAGTCGTAAGCCTGACCCCGCGAGTGCGTTGTACATTTCCCTTGGAAACATCTTCTTGGTCGATTTAAGTTACTTGCGACTTATATTGTGCCGTTTGAGTTACATGGAACATATCGGAGGCGCACTGCACCCAGTATCCTCTCAGAAATTGAAAACAAGTTACTTGTAACATATCTAAGCTGATGTAAGTTACCTGCGACTTATCTCAAGCCGTTTAAGTTGGGGCCTCCTAAATAGGCAGCAGCGACCGTTTATCCCATCGTTTTTAGCAATGAATACGCAGGAAGTTGGCAAGTTGAAACTTGTTGAAACTCGCAGAGCATTTCTACTGGCAAAACAATGAGATGGAACACGTATGGATAAACAGTCACTGCTGCCTGTTTAGGTTTTCATTTAAGTTACATGCAACATATCGACAGGAAACCGCTGGCAATTCGCCTCCAATATGTTACATGTAACTTAAATGGCACAATAAAAGTCGCAAGTAACTTCCATCGGCTTAGATATGTTACAAGTAACTTGTTTTCGGGTTTTTATGTGACAAGTAACTTGTTTTCATTTTTCTGGGTAGCCGTCGCCCATTGGCGCTGGGCCGCCTCCGCGAAATCAATAGTGTGTTCTCCTGCTCCCATTATTTTAGGCCGTCGCCGCCGTAATGGTGGATAGAGGGTATCCACGAAAGTGTGGCTGCCCCTGTCCCCTATTGTGGGAGCTAGTTAAGCCAATCTCTCCGATTTTCAACCCCTCCGTCACTGGTCTCCTTTTTTTGAATTTCGTAATTGATTCTGTATACACATATACGAAACGCAAATATAAGAATTAAACATGAGAAGCGAAGACAAGTTATGCAACTCAAACTCACATTCTGCAGAAATTTCTCTCGCCGCGCTTTTTCTCCTCTTCTTTCGAATACTCTGCTATCTTGATGCTCATCACTTTCGAATAATTTGCTTTGGGGCGATGTGTGGATCGTCGGTCAGTGGGCGAGAGATAGCCGCGACGCAGCGATCTAACGTGATCTCACTTGTTCGATGTTCATGACTGTCGTTACCTCCTCGCTTGCGTGTGTGCCACGTGTTTTCGTCGCGGCGATCTCTCAACCACCATCGGCATGGAATTCGTATTCAGCACCCCGAATTACCTCCGCATAGCAATTTTGAGTCAAATCCGAGACTAACCAGACTACCGCATACCCACCGTAATCTACCGCAAGCTGTCAAAATCGATATAATGCATCAGATACGCGTTGATCACTACAAATAACCCTCAAAGAAACAATTTGAGCAACATCGTAGCGCTCCGGGAAACGTCAAAAGTCGCATTTTGCCATCAAATTTCCTCCCGATGAGAAGCTTTGAACGAATTTAGTCGACAATCGACAAAGAAACCTCAGCTTCGTGATCAGCACCCCAAACAACCCCCCACCACCACCAATTTAGGGAATTTAGGGTCAAATCTGGAATGTTTTTCTTCAACGCTTTCTGAAGCCCTACTTGATTTAGGTTAACGCTCAACCGAAAATTGGTACATGTGGGAAATGGTATCACTTTCGTGGAAGCTCTGGAAAAAGTGCTTTTGCCCACGCTTTGTCCAGGGGTTGTTTTGTGCGCTGAACACGATTGACCGTTTTCAGCATCTCGAAAGATCAGTATGCGTTTTTGGATGGTACAATAGGTATGCGAAACGAAAGAATGCCTATTACCGATTTTTTCAGAGTGACTAGGCAGCTGTGAAGGGCATATTCGGGCCCTACGTTCAAAGTGGTTCTAGAAAAGTACAGTTTATGTGGGTCTGCCAATTTGGCTATTAGTAGTTTCCTTGTTAGTGTTCTCCGTCTTGAAGGTGGTTCACGATAAAAACAGTCTCCTAGTTTCTTCGGAAGTCGAAGTTCCGGGGTGATATTGACCTTGATTTCGAAATGTCGAATATTCTTCGAATATTCGAATAGGATTCGAATATTCGAATAGTTGGTCGACTTTTCGAATATATTCATTCATTCGGAAATTTCGAAAAGGTTTTATTCGAATGTATTCATTTATTCGGGAATTTTCAAAAGGCATTATTCGAATGTATTCATTTATTCGGGAATTTTTAAAAGGTATTATTCGAATGTATTCATTTATTCGGGAATTTTGAAAACGCCTTATTCGAATATATTCATTTATTCGGGATTTTTGAAAACGCCTTATTCGAATATATTCATTTATTCGGGAATTTTGAAAACGCCTTATTCGAATATATTCATTTATTCGGGATTTTTTAAAAGGCATTATTCGAATGTATTCATTTATTCGGGATTTTTTAAAAGGCACTATTCGAATGTATTCATTTATTAGAATTTTTGAAATGGCCGTATTCGAATTATTCATTCATTCGAAAACTCGGGTCGAATGCCCATGTATAGTAGCCAGAAACTTGCAGCTCCAACCCTTAAAGCATTGAGCTTCCAACTTGCCGCTCTAATTAAGTTACATGAAATATGCAAGTGTATGTTAAGCATGTAATATAAGTGTAGGTTACATGCGATATAAAGGTAATATACTCTTGAATGTCTCAAGTATCTTACACTTTATATTACATGTAACATGTTTTCATTTTTCTGACTATAGTGCCATCACTTGAATCAGGCTCTTCGACATTATTTTCATAGAGCCATACGCTCGCGCATATTAGTACGTGAGAGACATTTCTGGACATTTCATCTTTGACACACGTCACTTCTTTGCGCATCACCCGGAGGAGGTTGCAAATCAACCAAAAGTAGAGCCTGTTCGTTTTGTAAAGAACGTCGCTATCTCATCGCGTTCTTTTGAGGGAGTGACTTCCGCTGCGATTCAGTAGCGCTGTGTTGGTATGTATTATAGTTAGGTCCGGAATAATTTTGTACAATCCGATCAATTAATTTTTCTTCTCAATCTCCAAATGATTTGAAGCTCTCTTTGTTTCTCAGTCACCAATAGTGAGGAAAGCTTCCAGAAGTCATGGCAGCGTGAATTGTTTTGCATTCACTAGAATCAAAACTGTCGGTTAATTGAAAAAAATTGAAATTCGAATATTTTCGAGATAAATGACAATTTGACTTTTATGAATGCATTAAGATTTCTACTCTGCCGTGACTTATGAAAAATCTTCACATTACTACTTGATGTCTGGAAAATAGAAAGCAGCTCAAGTCATTTCTTGACGTTGAAGCGAAAAAGAATTATTTATTGAATTATTCGAAATTATTCCGGGCACACCTGTCATAGTATGTATGGCTTTCCGATTTTCAACCAGTCACTCGAGGAGCGGTATCTTTTCTTCCGACTGTTACTTTCATCCTCCATCTTTCACACGTGACGAGGGCAAACAATGCACTCGATTGTATACTTGTTCCTCCGGATAAGATCAGAATGGATTTGGCTTCGATCATTTTTTTTGTGTTTCGGGCTGTCTTTGGTTTCCAGAGACAAAGAAAGTCGGCAGGGAGGGGGAGTTCTCATAACTGATATCAGAGTAGAATTCTTCGCATTCACTGGATCACGATTGCCAGTAACTCATACAGTCGGGGAGGGGGGTTGTACATCGGCTCATTAGGGGTTGGGTATTCCAGGGCAAATATCCGGATAGAACTCCACCTTTGTGAGCAGGAGCGTTGCTCACGTTGGCAGCATAATGCTGCCAACGTATCCTGGGGTTCAACCCATCGTTATCGACAAAAGCCTGTTCTGCAATCAGGAGAAAGATTTTGGACTACCACCCACTTTTTAGCGGTGTGTGTTGGGTATGATCCTTGTCACGGCCAGCAGCAAGGGGGCCAACCTCGCCACTGTTCGCAGCGAGAAGGGCTTCCCTCAGGGATGGAGCCATGGAACGATCCCTCAGCGTCTAACGTCCCGAAAGTGATGCAGGGTCACCTTGGGACCGGTCCTCAAACGGCCAACTGCCCCCTCAGCGAGACTGCAAGTGGTCGGTGCGGCCATGCGAGAAACAACTGTTCCTTTTTCATCGCGCGTAATGGAAAGCCGCTCCAATTGGGGGACCGCTTCGTAGGCAAACGTTCTACATCGCTTGGTCGCGGCGACGAAATCCTATGTTTTGAGCCCTTTCAAACTTGCTACTGATCCGACGTTCAGGACGACTCGTTATCAAATGTGTAATATATATCCTACTCTATTCTACTCTATCTTATATATTCTGACTTTGTCAATTCCTGGTAACGAGTCGATTACCGACTGTCGGCCGGCAAACTATGAAAAGAGGCTTTACCTGCATCGCGGCTTAGGGGCAGAATAGAGTCTCTCCGGCGCGGCAGCATGCAATGGAGGAGTATCGATCATGCGGCGCCGCACAATCGATTCTCCTTCATTGCATGCTGGCGCGACTTCCAGCGGCGGGACTCTAATCGGCCCTCAAAGAGCGATTCTCAATGAAATCGTTGGCAATCGCCCATCGCGGCCAAAATGGCAGCGATGGAGCAGACCTTGCCAGCGAATGACACTGTTTCGTCTAGTGAACGTTGACCTCTTTCACATGACAAGATCAGTGGGTTAACGGAGTCCCGAAACGTGTTACTGATGACTATCAGTCGTTAGATTTCTCTGATTGAATGAGAAATTTCTTCGGATCGTCCGCGTGAGGCTATGCACTATGAACAGAATCGCTGCCGCTGCGTTGATCGCGCTGCACGCAGCGGGTGCAAAATCGCTGCGATGAAAAACAGCAGCGATGCAGTCAAAACATGGCTTATATACCCGCCGCCGTCGTACAAAGAGGATGCTGGGGCAATGCTCATTCGTATCCACACAAAAACAATGGATGAGAGTGTCAGTCGACACTAGGAGGGAAAGGAGCGGCCTACGCATTTCTGGGGTCAACCTCTTCTGCCGCCGATCTCACGCGTGCCATGGTAAAACAAAGGGTTGTTCCCCAGCCCAAGGAGCGGGAGCTTCTGTTAGTCGGTAGCAGCTCATGCTGTTAGCCGTGGCTACAGCGAGGGTGCTGCTAATCCATTTCTACCGGAGTAAGAACCCCTATTGCGCCGACGTACCACCTCCTCCGACTGTCTGAGTTATTCGGGAAAGGAGATCAAACATTCCACTTTATCTCTACCTTTTTCGATCAACTCTGGTGATTGTGATTCTAAGTGAATGCATCTAATTCCTGTTCCTGACCATCTATTATAGGAGTTTCCTTGACTTGGATCTCTGGGAAGCCACATGCAGCTCAAACCAATCTGATGTGGTAGCGGAGATTTGATTGATCGAACTCATCCGAGGAACAAAGTACATTTAGTTGCTACTCTCGACGGTTTCTTCCTGGAACCCGTATGCATGAACGACTTACCCGCGAGGTAAAGGTAAAAGATACTAGAATTGCAAAATTTCCTGTGTCTCATCATGTACTGTCTCGCTTCTCAGTGGAGAAGCAGAGACATTTACGCATTGGAAATTAACAGTGAAATGCAGTGGATTCCGAGTAATATTTACCCTTACCTCGCGACTATGTAAGTCGTTCATGCATACGGCCCTGAGCATAGAAGTTTGCAGTCCAGCTAGCGATGCCAGAACCGCATGGTCGCTGCATAAGTTTCAATGTAGCACAACATATTCCAACTGTTTAATAACTTCCAGAACCCCTTGGCTGGCGAATACTTGTATATAAGAAACGCGCCTGATCCCCTCTCTCCGGTTCTAGGAAGCTTTCCATTCATCATCAACATCTCACGATAGATGATTATTGTTTTCAGAAACCACGGCCACGATCTCCTCAGGCGAAAAGGGTTTCCGTTGTTGCTGGGGGTGACAGAACAATTTTCCTGCACAAAATTCGGAAAGTACCTGTAAAGCGAGGGTGAGTTATTTTGGAGTTCGCTTCTGTTTTCACATAAACAATGTAAGTCTTTGTCTTTTTTCCTTCATGTTTTTGGAAGCACGACTACACATGTGAACGATCAGAAACAGATCTGTCTTCATTGAATTATATACCACCCCTGTAGCGCTGGAGAGTAAAATTATTTCTTACACAGTACTTGTCATACCATTTGTAGCCTCAACTCGATGTTAGGGTGTGTTCAAAATGGGTTTTAACACTTGTCTTTGCTTTCTTGTTAACTGAATAAGATTAAAATTTGGATGTTTTAGAGAAGATCGCGCCGTGCTACAATGTGGACTGTTCAATGTTTTATCTGAAGCGAATGTTTAAAATCGTTTTAGTCGAGCGCCTATGGATAAAACACGCATATCTGGTCCTCTCTATTTACCAAATGAATTTACATGGACTAATCGAAAGCATATCCACTGCATCAACTCTCTCGGCGTTCAGAGTTGCGGCAAGGGCATTTGGGGTACGCGATGGCACATGTCAGTGCGAAGCGCGTCGCATAGGAATTTAGGTGTGAACCAGGGATGTGCGTAATTACGACTTAACGAAATGGAAAATATTTTCGTAAGCAATCCCAGAAGTCGTTAGAAAATCAATAGTCATTCTCCTCGCGCTCCAACTCAACGATTACATTCAGGGAATGTGATACATCATAATCATATCCATAGTTCCATGTTGGTTGTTTGAGGTGGAGTGGTACAAAAATAACCATAATGCCTTATTATTTCTATTGACACTCCGCCTTTGCAGTTCTGGAACCCCACATTATTAATATCCCCTGGCAACCGAACAAAGGTTAAGCGCAGCAATTTTATGCAAAAACTTCGTGTCGGTCGCGCGACTTTATCGTAGGTTCACTGGACCTGGTTCTAGACACTGACCGGCTCCAGCGGAATTTTTTAGAGAGGGCACGCGCTTTGGACGGGGAACCGCTGCATTTGATGATTGGATTGTAAAGGGCGCCGTCCTCCAATTTTCAGTCATCAATTCGAGATATGGGATTTCTTTAAAGTGGTGCTGGGACCTCTCAGTGGGGTGACATTTTCACTCCAGAAGCTGAATTTTCGACCTTTCCCCCATTATGGGGAACAAGCTCCACAAATGACGCGTGCACTCAACCTGCGACGCTGGGAAAAGAACAAGTACTTTGAAGTGCTAAGTCAGGTGCAAATCTCCGTGTGTCAACATGAGGTAGACCCCATGTACCATCGCAGAACGGCAAAATCCTGCACGGAAGAAGATCGATTGAGCCTCAAAGTTTACCCGGTTTTCTGATGATATCGCCCTTCTTACCCTCCAAAGAAAAGGATAAAAACCAAAAATCGTAAAAATGTTACTCTACTTCAGTTTGCAGAGAACTAACCCTGTTATTTACAGGCCATATAAACGGAAGCGAAATTCACTTGGTTCCTAAGAGTGCTGGTGCGGAACGGTGGAGGTTAGAGACGGTGAGAGAGCGTAGGGCAGACCCGGGTGAGGCCGAGGCGTCGCGCGCCTCCTGAATGATGTGAATTTCGACGTTTTATAGAGGGTATTCGAATTCCATTATTCAATATTTCTTCTGTTCTATTCACTGTTTGAAAAGAAACATTCAAAATGAAAAACAGGTCCAGAAATAGCGAATATAGTTCTTTAATTTAAGGTCGAAAGTAAGGTCTCCGTCCGAATGAGACTGTCTGCCCACGCGGTTGGCGCGTGTGTCGAGCGGCCGTGGCGTAGACATTTTGTGCGCCTGTTAATCGATTATTAGACGGTTTGCCAGGACGAATAGAGTAATATCACAGTCAGGTGTTTGCGCAGGTTTTCTCCGTGAGAAAGCTTCGCCCTGAATAATGCCTTTGCAACAGCCTCTCGACACGCACCCGTTGACCGCGTGACGGACAGTCTGATCGTCGGACAGGAGCTTTACGGTACGTGTTTCAAACAGAGTTTATCAGGAGTGTCAACTGGAAGTCCAGATAAGGGCGCATCGAAGCCATTGGATTTTCTTTGGAATCATTCCAATACTTTACATGTTCAGAAAAAAGCGATATGCATAGGGCTGAAATAACTAAGTTTTAGTATTAATGAAATTTTTTCAATGAAAACCCTGCATCGCCGTCATGATGAGTTCTAGTTTGTTCAAGGCAATTTCGCCACTGGGCTGTTAGGAATGGGAGCAATTCAGAGTGGGTGTAAAAAAGCGTTTTTCTATAGAACTGGCTGCTGTTGATTCTTGTCATGCTATGGAAGTCGTCGAGCGATTGCCCAAAATCTCTCCTTTCGTCTTAGCTCTCTTTGCACTTCGTCAGCATGCCCTTCTGTTGCATTTTGATATGAAATTTTCTCACCCATGGATTTTTCAAGATCTGATGCCCACTTTGCCAATGTCAGTACTCCTTGCCATGCGCGTTTCAAAAAGATGGCACACCGCTTCGGAGTTCTTTTTCTTGATAGTTATAGCCGTATTCTCTGCTTATCTGCGTTCTACATTTCTGTTTGCCTATACATATCTCTACGGAATAGGGCATCATCTACCTGGCAATAGAGTACTCTTCGTATCAGTAACAGTAACAGTAACAATATATCGACTTCAGCAAAAACAACTTCGTCTAATTTTTGAATCATATCTCTTCGATCGCTGCGCGAATTCCGCTGAAAAGAAAACTTCCACCACATGCCATTTCTCAAATATTCAGATGCTTTGTTTTCTAACTTGATGAGATTTAATCGCGATGCGGAGTTTTCGGCTTTTGAATGTTCTTAGAATTCTCAACTTCTGGGGTAATTTTCGTGTCAATGGTGAAGAAAGAACTGCCGGAAACTACTTTGATGTTAGCATACAACTATCATATTTGCAGCTTAGATTCCTGATTTAAAGGCAGTGTTCACGATAAGAATCGTTTTTCGGTTTAACCGCCCTATCTTGAAAACGGCCCCGTGCTGATTCCAATGATGTCCCTGAAATCGTACAAGACCTTCTGAGAACGGAGTTATGGTCCCTCAAAAGATTGAGAGCTAAGGAAACTTGGTGGACGTGCTTGTCCGAGGCTGGGCTTGCAATCTTCCCAGTATTTTGCAGCCGGTGTATGCGAGCTGATCTCGAGTAAAGAGAGAAGCTGAGAATGAAGGGAAAGAACAGGGCTAATGATTGGAAATCATCGCTCATTTCACGATCTCGAGCATTCATCAGTTCACGTCGGTGGGAGTGTGTTGCGCTTTGGGGTTTGCCTTGCGCTCGAAGTGGCAACTTGGGGCTCTTTTTGGAGCTTTTCCTGGCTTGTTTTTCATGCGTTCTTTCGACGTCAACGTTACAGTGTGCCCCTCCACTACTCGTTTCCTGAGAGGATACTGAGAAACACTTTTTTTATCGTGAACACTGCCTCTTTAACATACAGAGAAAGGACAGTTTTAGGTAGTCAAGGAAGAGGAGATTCACAATTGATTGAATATCTAACAATAAGGTCCTAGGAAAACAATAATTTGGTTTCTCATGTAGATCTCTGGCTGGAAAGCAAATTCTCCGCCCAGTTTCTTACCGTTGACCTCTATCACTGTAGGCGGTATAGGCGCCTTTGCCAGGAATGACTTGATAGGCCAAAGGCGAGAGAGAAGTAGGCGGTGCATCTCCTCCTAGCAAGAGGTCGAGAAATGGCACCAAGAGCACACTTCTGGAATGCGTTTTCGAGTCATCTACTACAAAAATGGTAAATATTAAAAAATGCATACACATAAACACATCCTTAAGTATGTGTACCCAACTGACAGATTCTTCATGCGACCCCTACCATCCCCCTGGAACCATTCGCGTCTGAACTGGCTCTCCGGATCAGTGGTGTTGCACCATTCCTGATCGCGATATAGTCATTGTTGGTGTCCTCTTGTAACATGTAGTAGAATGCATCACCAAGACAAGGCTATGAGGGTGACTTCATTGGAGATCAGGTACGCCACAGGGTGGATCGACTCCAGAGTCTCATCAACTCAGACAGTCTGGAGCAGTACGTCGGCACAATAGCAATCGAATCTCACGTGTACAAAACAGATTTGCAGCACACTTGCTGTATGTAGCTACTCATGTCTTCGTTACCCGACGGCCTTGGCCTCTACGCTTTGATTTTCCTGGCACGGATGGGTTCGGCAGCACGTATCTCCTATTGGGTCTGATCAATGTGTCCGGGGGTTCAACCCCTCCAGTTTTTTTTGAATGTGAACACTGCATCATCCCTCTCCAACGACGGCCGGCGCGTAATATAAGGCTACGCCAGTCTCTACCGAAGAGGGCACTTGGCCGTTTGAGGCCGGTCTGAGAAGGTGACCCTGTGTCACATTCTGGACGGCAATTTCGGACACTCGAGGGGATCGTCCCCACGGCCCATCGCGAGGGAAGCCTCCTCGTTGTCAGATCATGAGGATGATGTCCTTGCTGCGGACCGTGGCTAGGATTATACCCAACTACCGCTAAAGAGGGTGGTAGACCAAATTATTTCTCCGTTTTGCAGAAAAGGCTGTCGATAACGAGGGATTTGAACCCTAACATACGCTGACGGCATATGCTGCTGTTAGCAGCAGCTACCAAGCTGACAACGAGGGGTTGTGTCCGATGTTTGCTCTGGAATACAACCCCTATTGTGCCGACATGGTACCCGACGACTGTCTGAGCAGCTAGCCTTCACTTGATGGTATATGGATCGAATGTTTTACTTCTTTTTGCAGAAGTATAATGTAATTGTCCACTATCCTAGAATCATGGAAAAAAGTCGGCTACTTTCTCTAAGGAGACTAGTTTGGCGCTGCCTCTTTTCTTTACAACAATGAAACTGATAATCCGAAGCTCGACAAGAAAAAATCGTCTTGAACGCTGTCTCGGAGGATGTTGAAAGTTTTGCCCTCCACTTCCCTTTAATGAATCAATAATCAGTGAAAAACGAGATTAGAACTTCACAGTTCCTCAAATCTGAAAATCGTATGCATTCTAACTACTGGATGGTCCATGTTGGATCCTATCTTCTATGCTTCCTCCCTTACTCCGGACGGAATCAGCGCCTCTTCCATTTTTAGGGTACGCAATTACACTTTGCGCGGTAGAGCACTCTTCCAGTTAATGAGAACGGAGCTTGGATGAGCTTGAGAGCCTTCTCCTTATGCAATTTTCCTGCTGGAAAGTACAGCGGCGAATAGAGGTGTATTCAGTGAATCGAAGGTAGACATCTTCCAATCGGATACCATCTTTGCGGATTCCAACTTTGGCGAGATTCGGTGGATATGGAAGTGCTGGTAGAGGAATTGAAGCCCTCCATTGTGAAAATGCTATGGCTCTCCAGTTGATGCATGGTTTATGACCCAACATGAACCATCACTGTGCACGCTATCGCTCGTGGAATTTGATCAGAAAGCGGGCTGGACGCGTTATCGCGTCTTTAACGCCCCCTTTCTATTAACTGGCTTCAAAATAAACCCTGTCCATATCTGGAAAAGTTATTTGAGGTCCAGGTGTAAAGTGCTATCCAACAGTATAATATTTGCCAATGTTTAGAATTAAACAAAAAGAGTTCGAGAGATGTAATTTCCAGATCGTTATACAGTACACATAGCGGAAACGAATACTGTGTTTGGGCACTGTATGGCACACTCAAAAGTCTCCACCCCAAACATTTTTGTTTAACACTCAGAGACCGCGCGCCCACGGCCAATCAATTCGGTGAGTTTTTAAACGGAATTTTTGTTGGGAACGACTATGTCAAAATGAGATACATATATGGCACTTATTATCTGCATAACAGCTATGGAAGTTGTATTAAGCATGGATATAAAAGTAACAATAAGAAGAAATCCGTTTTTCTTGAAAAAAACAAAAAATCGAGTTCTTGACGTGGGTGCGCAGTGTGGACACGCGGTCCATTAAGTGTTAAGCCCAAACCCTAGAAATCTTTTACCTTCGCTTAGCCCTTCTCATCAGGACCTGAAAATGTTTTTCAGATTCGAAAAAATCCAATTTGAAGGGTGTTAAATTTCGGAACGACGCTATAGACGCAAAATACTTCCAGGCGCGCTTTGTTAGCAAATCCTACGAGCGGTATTGTACACAAGGTACGCACCCACGCCGCGTTGCGGCGTACTTGTGGGCGTGCTTTAGGATCCATGGATTACTTGAATTACAGAGCAGTACTTCGCTGGCTCAACAGCCTTGATCCCATACAATGCCGTAAGATTTTTTTTCGCAACAAATAGCGTTGGGTTTTTGCGCTCACAAAGCGCCGCATCGCCATACCTTGCTTCAAAGTGGTCCGATTTCAATTTTTAGGTAGTTTCTGGATTGCTTTCGTTGAGTCCCATATGACAGTGTTACAGAATAGATTCAACTTTAGAACTGCATAGAAAAATGCACATTCTTATTTTTATTATGAACTGGACACAGGATCGTGATAGCAGAAATCTTTTTGTGTTTTGACCTGTTGTCGATGTGAATTTTAGAAGGAAATACACATTTCTTAACAGGATACCGGAGTCTTTACTTTTGCCTCACTGAGAGGAACACGAAAACTACTTTAAAAACTCATTTCGTCAGTTTTGGAGCGAGATATGACAATGTGGCGTTTTCTCTGAGAAATATTGCCGCGACTCTTCCGTTACTGCCCCGCGACTCCCCATAAACCCTGGGCCCGTAGCAAACCCCCCGCCGTCACCACATAAAGATGGCAACCAACCTCAGGTACGTCATCCCACAGGTGCCACCTATGACAACCAACTTGGAGGGACCTATTCCCAGCATACACTTCTTTGCAAAGCTCTGTTGCAGGCCGGTGCCGAACTGGGATAATATTCGCGACGACAGCGGGCACGTCCTCTGAGCCATGACCGCAGTTGACTCGGGGGAAACATTGCCCATTGATAGCTACGACATGTGAAGAAACTTCGCAAACTGATTGCTCAATGAAATTGCTTGGAACGCGTGCATTCAATTCATCCGTTTCCTATCCAATGGTTACTAAATATGCGTGGCTGGCCTCCAATTATATATTCCTACGCTTGCATTTGGACAAAATTTTCTGTGTTTCACAGAAAACTTTTATCGGTTCAATTTCGTCGAATTCAATCAAGCCGATAAGCGTTCAGAGCATTTTCGGCCGTTCTAAATTTCAACTTACTGGGAATGAAAATTTCCGATTCTTCCATTGAGGATTCCAGGTTTTCACAAATTTTTCGGAAGCCTCTAATGCACTTAGAAAATCCACAGCCTAGCTAAATTTTGATGTTAGCTTCTGAATGAATGTGAATAACTACAATATGGCGTGGCGGAAACTTGCCAACGAAAGAATTAAGACGAACAGAATTCCACTATTTCTGAGCGAGTTAATCAATTAGAACACAAATAAATAAATGAATAAACACTTGTTCTCCATTGGATTCGGGGGAAACTTAACGAATATTCTTGCAATCATGGGGATACTCGAGACAAAAGCCTCGAAAATTTACGAACCTAGAACAGTTAAAAAAATTGAAACCAAAAAATGGGTCACCCGAACATTCCGAATAATCGAACACTTTAATGTGCGAATTGTTCCAATTCTGATGGTTTTATTGACATCCTATCCTAAGAATATAAAATGTGCGGTCCTAAGTTAAGTACACGCTTTTCCCAGCTACTTGTGCCTATATCCGACGCTGGAACATTTTGATCTTCATTTAAAATCGCACACTCATTCAAGGATACATGTGGGAGAATTCAAATTATTTATCTTTAATTTCGGAAATAGTGTACTGTATATGCAGAGAAGCGATCTCCTGCTAACGAAAAATGAATTGTAGCGATTAGAGCGTCTCCACTTGTGCACCAGACAAAGTTCCAACGCGGACCCTCACCAATAATAAGGGGCTATCGATGGTACTCCTCTGGTACATAACAAAAGGGAGAATAATGATGCAGAAAAAAAGGAGAAAATAGTCGGATGTGAAAACAACCACTTATTTTTCACCGTAAAAAACCTCAAAAACGCCCATTGTGGTGCTAAAACTGAAGGCAACGCTAATAAAAAACCAAATCTCTTAGAAAAAGTGGACGTTTAAAATTTTCTTCTTTTTTAGTTCAAAATTCAAGAAAAAAAGCCTTATAAACACGTGCAAGTGATGAAACCTTCAAAATTACTACGGAGCCCACAAATATTAAATGGTTTATTAGAACAAAACTAACCTGTAGCGGGAATATAGGGACGAAAAAAGAGAAGGAATACAAAAAACAAACGCTCGGGGCAAAATAAGCAGCTGATGAGGCGATTGATTTCGACCATCGTATCAGACAGCGAACTCACATCAACGATGAACCTCTAATACTAGCGGTAGAGTTTCACAAGATTCTCCAGTTTATCACCTTTCTCATTTGAAGAACTGCCCAGAACCAAAATGGCTGTCCTTGTATCAAGGCTTCACGCAATCATTGCATTAATTGGATCTGCCCCTACATCTCAATAGAGGTGGTCAAATCTGGATAGTGTTTGTCACTGGAGCGTATTATCTTTTCCACGCCGTCACCATCTCGGTCATACCCCACCCATGACCGAGATCGCAGCTGGTGCCTCTCGTGGCTGTGCGCGCTATTTCGCTCACTGTCTCGCACATCGCGCCGCCAACATGGACCTCAGCGCCTACCTCACGTCCATAGGTGGCTCACATACCACTGGCAAATGGCTGCCTCCGCTGTCACTATCTGTCACTGCCCACATGCATTAAGATAGGAAGGCGCTCACGTTTCGCTGCCTGGACGTGAGCCACATGCTGATGGCGCGGAGGCAGCGCTGAGTTCGCAACATCAAGGGGGTTTGCTACGGGCCCTGGAATCTTCCGCGACTTTGTCGTGACTCCTCCGTAGCTCACGCTTCCGCGACTCCCTCGGGACTCTTTCGCGACCTTACCGCGATTCGGCCTATGAAGAATCGTCCGCGGTTCTACCCCGCATCTATCCGCGACTCCTCCGGCAGGCGCCGAGCCGGAGGAGGTGCGGCGGAATCGAGACAGAGGTGTATGCGCAAAAAACTTTTTTCTGCAAAACAAAAACCTGCGCGCTACTGTATGTTTTCAAGGAAATCAGTTACACTGTGCTCAATCAAGCTCACATAGGGTACTTTGCAACGGCATGCATAACTCTTCACAGTCTGACACAGATTCGAAAGAGAAGAATCTGCGGAGAAAGTTATGCCACACTTCTCCATGGATTGGTGAACTGTTCGGGTCGGATTGATGTCCTGCTCAGTTCTTGAGCTCATCCTAGGAAGCTGTCTCACCAGAAAGTGATGAATGAACAGTTGAAGCAATAGGCACGAATCAAGCAAAATATATGCAGTGGAACAGCACTCAGAACTGATCGTTCTCTTGTTTCCCCATTGACACGAAAGCGAGGTCAATGCCCACCGCTGCATACGACAGTGGTGTAGGACAGCCTGGTATCAATTGTGAACGACAGCCTCAGAAAAATGAAAACAAGTTACTTGTAACATAAAAGCCCGAGAATAAGTTTCTTGTAACATACCTGAGCCGTTACTTCCAACTTTTATTGTGCCATTTTAGTTACATCTAACATATCGGAGGCGCATTGCACGCGGTTTCCACTCGATATGTTGCATGTAACTTAAATGGCTTGAGGTAAATCGCAAGTAACTTACATCGGCTTGGATATGTTGCAAGTAACTTGTTTTCGGTTTCTTAGGGATACTGCGTTCAGTGAGCCTCTGATATGTTACATGTAACCTAAATGGCTTAATGTAAGTCGCAAGTAACTTAAATCGGCCAAGAAGATCTTTCCAAGGGGGTGTACGGCGCACTCGCGGGGTCAGGCTTACGGTGTAGGTTCAATTACCCAAGTTTGAGGTACTTGACCCCACACCAGCAAGGAAGAGGCCCGCACAACATTTTTTTGCGTAGTGTGTGGTCCGGGACGCGCTCTCTGCGTCGCCTGTCGTCTCCGTCACGTGATGACTACCCATAGTGAAAAATATAAATGTGAGTTACATGTAGCAAAATTGTTACTTACATGTAATATGAATTTAAGTTACATGTAATATAAACGTTTGTTACATGTAATATAAATGTAAAGTTACTTGAGACATTCAAGTAAGTTACATTTAGATTACAAGTAACTTGTTTTGATTTTCTGAGAGACCGACGTGACTAATTTCCGTTCGCTCTCACACACACCAAGCCGAATATAGTTAGTAGGATAGGTGCTTGTTTTGGACAAGCTTCGTAGAACATTTCTAAACCATTTGAAGACATTGCTGTTAGGCACAGTTCAGAACAATCATTGAGGTTGAGGAGAAGGAAACACCTGCAGGCGGCGATTTAAGGCACACGACTCTGATAATTTTGGCCGGGAAATAGCTGAGAAATAGCCCACCATCCTCCGCAGTGGTTCCTAGTGGTCTATTCCTAGGCTAGTTCGCGGCTTTTCGCGAAACGGACAACATATAGCCGAGAAATGGCCAAGAAATAACGACAGAGGTGATGACATCTGAATCATGCCTCTGGAATGCGTCCTGGAGAGCATTACTTCTAGGCTCATTCGCGGGGGTATCATTTGGCGGTTATTTCTTGACTATTTCGCGGCTATTACGCGGCAAGCAGCCATTTCGCGGCCATTTCTCGGCCAAAACTTTCAGAGGAAGGTCAGCGCCTCATGCCTGTTCACCATCGAACTCTTTCGTCATTGTTGGGCCATTATTATATCGAAAGTTTGCGACCGCGACAGGTGCGGTAAACTGTTACGAATCGTGCCGGACCAGGCCCGTACAGTAGAAAAATGCTGCCGCAGGAACAGTTTGCAGCACCTGTCGCGTTTGCTGGCTCGAAAGGGGATGTTATTCCTGAAATGTGAAAAACGTGCGGTAATCGGTCGCTGTCGCGCCTGGCCTTCGCAGAGCAATGCACTACGACAGGAGTCAGCGACAGCTAACCAGCCAAATCCATTATCGTGCCGGGTGTTTCTTGGCCACGAGCGGCAGCGACGGCTGGCCTTCAGCGACAGCGACGTCGCCGTGTGCTGCGACTGCGACAGGTCTGTCGTGAGGTATAACAATGGCCTTATACTCTGGGCAACATCTGGTCGTCTGCCATTGATGTGGCTACGGAGCTGCCTTGGTGACCTGTTGAAATAGTGGGCAGGAATGCGCCTCTAAAAAAATAACACCCTCAGCGATCTGTCGCCGCGATGGGCGCAGCTGAACCGATCCTACAACGGGCTTTGCCGTCGCGCGAGGCTAGTCCTCACACGTTGAATGAGATATGGCCAAACCAGCCGCTGCAGCGAGAACAAAGTATAAGCTCTCAAGCATACAATGAAATAGCGAAACAGACAATTGAGAAGCCGGAAATTGCATTTCTGGTTTTGAAAACTTCCTCTCGGATTCCGAAATTCGGGTATAAAACTCCCACAAATGCGTGGAAAGGCGGTTTTTAAAAAGCTGGCAATTCTTGAAACTTTTGAATAGCTGCTTCTGCCTGGATTGACGAAGTATTTCCGCGTACCGCAGCGCTTTGTGCGGTTTTTGGAGAGCAGAACGCGGAAGACCGAAGGCTCCTGAATGCAAAACGAGGAATTCCGCTCACCCCCGGTGCACGCTTCGTACTCTGGAGTCACTCCTCGGCTATCTGACAAGGGAAGTATGCAAAGCGTAGGTCTGATCTGCCAAAACGACTAGTGTCGTTAGTATCTCTTGTGGCTCAATAGTAAAACTGCGCAGTATCCCGCCGCGAGCCGCAGGTTCGAAGAAGTTACAAGCTTAAAAAGCTCATTTTTTGTGCTTTTTGTACCTTCCAAAAAGCGCGTTATTCTTCGGAAAATCCGGAAACGGACCTCATAAATGTGTTCAGCACCCAAAACTACACCCCTGAGCAGATTTTGGGTGAACGCACATTCTCCGTACTTTGTCCAGACTGAAAGCGTTTTTGACCTGTACGGATTTTCGGTTGGGCACTTATTTCTACCAAATGAGGGCTCTGGAAGCGTTTTAGAAAAATGTTCCAGATTTGACTTAAAATTCCCCCATGGTGGTTTTTTGGGGCGTTGATCACGATTCTGAAATTTATTAGTCGATTTTCAAAATTTTTCGGCTCATTTCGTTTGAAGCTTTCCAACCGGGGAAAATTTCGAGTGAAAAAAGCCACTTTCGAGATTTCCGGTTTCCTACGATAGATATGTCTCAAAATCATTTGCTGAAGGCTATTTGGAGTGCTAAACACGAATCTGGAGTCCGTTCATCGATTTTCTGCAGATTACTTTAGATTACGGTGAGTATACGGAAATTTGGTCAAAATCTCGATTTTATTCAAAATTTGTATACGGGGTTATTAGGGGTGGATACGGATTTAACGTCCGTTTGTCGATTTTCATAATACTACGGTGGGTTTTGACCTTTAAATGACATGTTACCTACCGTAACCTACAGTAAACGTCAAAATTTCGACAAATGGACTCCAGATTCGTGTTCACCACCCTAGGCTACCCCTACATACAAGTTTTGAGCTAAATCCGAAAAAAATTTTCGAAATTCCCGAAAAAATGCCTGATTCCTTGCCTTTTCGCGAGGTCTAAACAATGCTCATAACTTTTTTGAACCTCGGGGCGGGATACTGCGCATTTTTACTATTGAGCCAGAAGAGATACTAATGATACTAGTCGTTTTGGGAGATCCGACCTACGCTTTTAATACTTCCCTTGTGAGGGGCGTCGGACACAGCTTGCCCCACGACCTCCTCTTGATGTTCAGTACTGTGGTCGATGATTGCTCTTGCCTCTTTATTGTGTAGAGGGAAATGGAGCGATCTCAAAAGCAGGCCAGTTGAGCTCTCATGGTCAGTGGTATACTGGGGTATTTGGTACTAGGCCGAACTTTCGCAGAAAAAATTCTGATCTTGAGATTCAGTCTGGAAGGCAATTTTCTTGAAAACGGCGGGCTGAAATTGGCTGCAAATAACGAATTCTCGCCCTGTTCATATGACCATTACGTGCCAGTAAACGCTTTCGAGACAATAGGTAGTGCTGCATCAAGCGACTACGGAGATGACGCCTTGTAAAAGAGCTCTATCCTTCTTTCGCAAAACCTCCTTCAAATTTTGAGGTTAAGTAGAGGAGACCGAGTGAGGAGTCGTTGGGTTTCTCGCCTTTTTCCTGAATCTGCATATCTTCATTCTATTAACGAACTATTCGTTCAGCTCCGCGTTGATGCCCTATGATGTAAGTTGCAAGTGAGCCGCAGCAGCTGCTGGCTGGACTTCAGAAGCTGCAAAATTTGTAAACAACGGTATTTGCCTACTTCATAGAACATGCACCCTGAACCATTCCATTGAGGTAGTGTCAGTTGTCCGTGGACCAGAGGGAAGACGCTTTTATGGATTCCAACGGAGGCGATTGTTCTATGAAGGGAGTGATGCTTTTCGTAATGAATATGAAAATAACTTCTTTTGTCTCCTTCCTCTATGGTCTTGGCATCTCCCGCTAATTCCTTTTCAGCACCTACCGTAGACAAAAGTGCATGCCGCCGTTTCAGCTGCTAAACTATACATTGTACGGCGTTTTGTTATTTATATTTTCCATGTCATTTATAAAGATCGTGGTCCTTTTCCATTGTTCATTACTCTTTATTTCAATTTTATTCCAAACGAAAAATAAGTGTTGGGCATCTACCAGGTTGTTCAATAAATTTTGTCGTTCGTTGTTACTAGCCAAAAATTGTTTTGTTGTTACACTTTTCATATGAACGTATGTGAAGTTTCAATTCAATCTGTCAATTCATTCTTTGTTTACAAGCCATTTAGTGTCGCCGTGTCACAGCAATGGAAAAAATTGAATGTCGTGCAGTGATAAAATTCTTAATTTTGGAAGGTGTAGCACCTAATTCGCGAGCAAATGTCAAAAGTGTAAAATGATTGTTCGCCTACAATTAGAACAGTAGAAAGATGGGTTGCTGAATTTAAACGTGGTCTCACAAGCCTTGAAGACGATCCACGTGAAGGACGTCCAAAAGCGCATCAACACCAGAAATCATGGCCAAAATACAGGATTTGGTTTTGGAAGATCGTCGGTTGACTGAGGGAGATTTAGTAGAGGCTCTACACATCTCCTTAGGCAGTGTGAGCTCATATTTTAAGTGAAATTTTGGGTTTTAGAAAGCTGTGTGCACAATGGGTGTCGCATTCGCTAACGATGGAACAAAACACATTCGAATGTGACTTTCTCCGCAACATTTGGAGCGTTTTAAAAAGGATAAAGTGGATTTTGTGCGTCGATTCATCATTACCGATGAGACGTGGGTCTATCACCATGATCCTGAATGAAAACAAGAGGCTAAACAGTGGTGTGAACCTGGTTGTTCGGCTTCGAAACGAGTTCGTGTTCGGAAATCGGCCAAGAAGGTTATGGCATCAGTTTTTTGGGAAGCGAAAGGAATTTTGTCCGTGGATCACTTGCAAACTGGTAAAAACAATCATTTTTGAATACTATTGCAACATTTTGAACCAGTTGAAGGAAAAAATCGTGAAAAAAGACTCCGGTTTGCAGAAACCGGGTCTTTTTTCCTTTTTCATCAGGACAATGCACCGTGTCACAGAGCATTTTCACAACGGCTAGAATTCATGAATTAAAGTTCGAATTTTTGGAGCATCCACCGTATTCACCAGGATTTGGCCCCCCAGCGACTTCCATTTGGCAAGCGTTTTTCATCAAATGAAGAGGTCATAACGGCTGTTGAAGCGTATTTTGCAGACCTTCGATTCCCACTTCAGAGATGGGATCCACAGATTGGAGGATTGTTGGAGCAAGTGTATTAATGTTCAGGAGATTATACTGAATTTGTATTTTCTGTTTTGTATCGTGTATTTTGAACTATAAAATTGTGTTTTTCTTATCGAACGACAAAACTTATTGAACAACTTGGTTCAGTACTGGACAAAAAGATATTAAAATTTTTTTCAAGATATTAATGGCACACTTGCATCCTTACCACCGTAGATTGTCGCGCAGTCACTGTGGTAGGCTTTTTTCGCACCGCCTTTATCGCACCGCCTACAACTTTAAGACTGACAGGATGAGTTGTGATTTTTCAAACTATGGTTCCGTTGTTTTTATTGTATACACTGACTATTTAGACAATGACAAAAACACTAAGAGCACGAAATCTCAATGAGGGTATCCTAGCTGCTATTATGAATGGAAGATGGGAAGGCTGGTTGCAAAGACAGCTTGCTAGTCAGTTCAATGCTGCTATATCAACTGTAACGAAGGTGCTTCAACGTTTCCGAACTCGAGGAGGTGTGGTGAAGGAAAAGAAACTCGGTTGATCAGGTGTGAGCGAATCTCTTTTCTACAGAAACATCCCAAGGATCTAGCGTAGCAATCCAAAGTTCACTTCAACGAACGTCCTGCGTGAATCATCCACTCCGAACGAAACCCATTCCTCTACGGGGAGCATCAGACGTCGCCTTTTAGCTGCTGAACTTCATGGAAGGCGTTCTGAAAGGAAATCACTCATCTTAAACGAATAAAAAGGCGTGCGTGGAAAGCGCCAAGGCGCATCTAAGGTGAACTAGGGAACAGTGGAGCGACGTGCTGTGGAGTGCCGAAAGCAAGTTTCTGCTGTTGGGAACAGATTAAATGAAGTGTATTCGTCGTATTAAGGGCAAACGATCTCCATATTTGGTACCAGTGTTTTACTGTGAGGCACGGCGGCGGTTCGTGCTTGGCTTGGGAATGCTTCTTGGCGAAAGGCATGGACCCTCTTTTGCCAACCATTTGAATGATGGATGCAAACGAGTACATGGAGATTTCAAAAGAAGTTATGCTCGCATTTGCTCATCGTTCGCTAGCCAGTGGGTTTATTTGCCAGGATGGCAATGACCTGAATCACCGCTCGAAGGCTGTTCAGAGTAGGTATAACTGCCACAGAGCAAAGCACATGGAGTGGCCAAGCCAGTCTCCAGACCTCAATCCGATGTAGCACCACACATGGGGAGAGCTGGCGCGTTTTCTGGGTCTGAAAAGAGCTCAGTACACAGGCGAAGAAATCCTTCAGCAGAGGCCGAATGGTGCAGTATTTAAAAGTCTACAATGGACTCGTTCATCATTTCCATCCCACGACAATGTCAAGCTGTAATCGGCGCAAAAGACTATGCAGCAAAGTGTTAATCATCTTATTCCCGAGTAAAACTGCATGATCTTGTTTGACAGCTAAGGAAACTTATATGAAGAAGTTTTTGTCTAGCTCTAAATGCATTCTGTTTCGGTTTTTCACTAAAAGAAGGGTTATTTCATTTCTCTCTTGAAGAATTTAGCTCTATCTTGCTTTCTACGATCAATTTTATCCGTTTTAATGTTGTATTGGAGTTAGGTGAAAAGTCATCCTATTTCAGCAAAAGTGAAACCAATTTGGGCCAATGTTAGTGTAAAGGCTAAAAAGGTGCGATTTTTTGGCTTCTACGTTTGTCAACATAAATTTGATTTATAAAACATCCTGTATCTAGTAGACTCAGACAAAAAGAAGCTCGACGTGCACGCCGTTTCGCTCACTTTTACAGCGACGCGCGGTAAGCATGTGCTCGCCCTTCTCAGACCGGGATCATACTTCCCGCGACCGGCGACGCGACGCAATGTTTTCCATGCATATCGACCGAAATTCGATATTCGTGGTATGCACTATGGCTGTCGAGCGTGTCTATTGCGTGGAGAAGAGCGCAATGGTGGCTATCACGGGCGATGCGTGCACTCAAAAAAAAATGCTGGACGGCCCCGACGCTAATTTTCAAGGAAAGCATACAATACATGCTTGAGCCAGGACTCAGGTGGCGTCAATGTCTTCGTTTCAAGTACCCATGTTTGTGGCCAGAAATTTGTCGCTTCGGTGTCAGTGCGGCACCGACGCGGCATTTTCTCGGCAGATTCTCGGTAGATTCCGAGTAAATCCTCTTAGAGTAATGAGATTCTACTGGATGGGTTTTAATAATTACAACATGTTCAACCCATCAGAACCATGTCAGACACTGTGCACTGCTGTCCGTGATGACATATTATCCTTTGATCCGCTTCTTCGTGCTTCCATTGTTCAACGGGTTGCTCCCTTCCTCTTCCGCTTCCGCGACCTTTCATGTAGCGAGCGGCGCTTCCGATTCACCAAAAGCAACGCCTTCATTTAGCCTCGAAATCGCAGATTTCGTGTAGATGGCGCACAGCTGCGAGAAGGATTGTCGAACGTTTTTCTCCCAAAATCGCCCGGCTGGACGAAGTTAGGGTGGAAGTTCATTCCTCAAACTTAGCGTAGAGTAATAATGTTTTGGATTTGAACGGATTGTTTTTGAGCTTTTACTCATATCAATTAGGGTATTCTGACAACCTTTAAGAAGATGTTTTAGATACTTAAAATTCTCGAATAAGGTTCTTTGGTGTGGCGCTCACCAGTCTGAGGTTTCTTTGTCGATTATATAAAGTTTTCGACCGAATGCGTTCAAAGCTTCCCATCGTGCGAAATTTTTAGACCAACACGCGACTTTCGACGATTTCCGCTATGCTACGATAGATATGGCTCAAATTGTTTCTTTGGGTGTTATTTGGAGTGCTGAACACGAATCTGAGATCAAATTATCGTTTTTCGACAGCTTAAATTATGTACGGTGGGTAACGGTATTTTGGTCGAATTCTCAGATTTGACTCACAATTTCTATGTGAGAATCATTCGGGGGGATTTCGGCAAGTTGGCCCCAGATTCGTGTTCAGCGCTCTTCGTGCAAGTTGGAGCACGACACAAAAAAAAATCTGAAAAACCCTGAAAATTCCCGGCGGGTACCCTTACCTATAGGCTTTGAAAAACGCCTATACCTCTTTTTAGAGTGGCTTTAGGCAGCTGCGAAGGGAGTACTCGGATTCTGCGTCCGAAATGGTTCTCGGAAAGTACATTTCATTTGGAATGGCCAGGCTGACAAATAGTAGTTTACTTGAAGACCATTAAATCCATTAACAGCTTTTCTTCGCTTCGACACCAGAGATGTGCGAAAAAATTTTGAAAACTCGAAATCAAAAAATGACGATTCTCGTTCTGAGACCAAATTTTTCGGTGCAGGTAGGTCAATTAGAGTGCGACCATTTTTCGAAAACTTTTCGGGTTTTCTTTTTCGGTATTGATTTTCCGAAGAAACCGAAAAAAGGAAAAATTGAAAAAAGAGTGTTTTTGCAGCGTAGCATAGTGTAGGAAAGCATTTTTGACCGAATTTTTTTTTTCGTTTTCCGCTTCCGAAATTTTTTCGTACACCCCTGTTCGACACCTTGAAATTCGGCTAGTGGAAAACTTTGCGATTTGGCAATCCGTTTAGGCTTTTTTTCTCAGACGGAATATTATTGTTTCAGGTCGTAATCCGTGGGGAAGTCTTACAAAAGAGTCAAGATTTCCGCAAGAGGAGTATCGTTTGTCCCTCACCAGCCACAAAACCCCTCATCGCAATCATGTGTGGACTTTCAAGCAACGTATAAGGAATATTTTCTTCATGACAATGCTGGCTGCAGATCAAAATCTTCCGCTCGTTGATAAAATTTTGGTTCATTTCGCTGCTGTGAGTGGCGTGGGAGTGGGATGGTGTTCATCTTTGTTTTCGCTTCAGGATTAGCTCCTACCCCGGATGGAATCCGCTGTCAAGCGAAGTGTTTTTCAGTGATCGACGGAGAAGTGGCTGGCAAAGAGCTCAGAAAACTCTACTTCCCCTGATGTTTAGCTAAGGATATGTACATATATCGTGGCTTCTTCTGAAGTCATCCTCCTAAACCCACCGCAGACTATGAGAACCGCGTTCAGTCGCGAAACCTGTGTGAGTTCAGCGCCGCCCCAATACTATCCTTGTGGCAAAACTTGCGCATGAGTAATGCTAGGGCCGTTCTCTTTTAGGTGAAAGCCCGTGGAGTACACTGAGACCTCGGCTTATCTGTCTTCTCCTTTTTCCTTTCTGCCTTCTAATGGCGGTGCCTTCACACTTTCTCAATTCAATTTTGGCTAGCTCTATCCCCTCGGGCCATGACTTTTCTGGGCGTATCTGCAAACGTGAGGACGGCCGATGGGCTTTTCCCCAGTGGGCTGTCGGTTCGAGATTGATTTCTGAAAACTTTCAATTGATGTTTTCTCCAGCTTGACGCCCGACTCTCTTCCGAAAATGAAGCGAAATTCGATAAGACGCGGAAAACGAATTGTCTCTCCCTCGAGGGCGAGAGGATCCACATTGGCAGCGGCGACTGGACATCTGGGTACGCCGGCCTTCCCCGAAGCCCTCGATCCTGCTGTCATATATTTTTGTGACATCTTGATGAGCTGGTCATTCGCCAGTCAGCTAGTTTTTTATGGTGTTGATGAACAAAATCTCTTCTGAATTGTTCCTACTATTTCATCTCTTTTTACCGTCCGCGACATCACTAGTAATATCGTTTTCTTCCCTGCAATTGTTTGCTTACGTTCTGATACACAATTTTGCCTGAACCTAGTAGAAGTTGGAAAAAGAAAAAAATGCATAGACAAAAGTAGAGTCTTCGAAAGCGTTCACTACACACGGCACTATGAATCCACGGCGTCACAAACGATTCCGATTATCCGTAGCGGAGCGCTATCGCGCTATAGCTCTCTAGCGTTAGCGAAATTTTCCTCCATTTCGTTTTATCTAAATTCTTCAGTGTAAGGTATCAACGACTTCTTGATTTTCCTCAAAGGGCAATGCACGCGCCAAAATCCAATGGTTTTTTCACGCTTTTGACGACAAATAATCTCGTAAAAACGACAGTTAGCGAAAGGATCCTTCAAGACATGAACGGAGGAAGCTTGCGACCCTTCTCCTAGCACCCAGGAGCTACGGCCCCCTCTGTGACCATCACAGCGTGAGCCTAATCCTTGCCCGTTCTTCGAACGTGCTGGATAGCAAGCAATTTCTTCCGCAAACAGTCGTTGGAAACAATACGTGACAGATGACTGGGGAAGGGACTGGCTTTTTTAGAAAGGCTTTTAATTTGGGACTTCCTTATCTCCAGATTGATGCCTTTTTGACTGACCAAATGTCTTCTACAAAATGCACCGAACTGACGAATAATTCTGCTTCGGCTGTAAGTGACCTACCGACTGACTTTTGTCTCAGACCTTCAGTCTACTTACATCTCTGCTTAGAGGTGCCGTGATAAATAACACCTTAGGGATCTCAGGAAGCGTTCCATACACATGTCAGAATTCATAAAACTTTTAGGTATTCATTCCGTTGCCAGAAGTTCAAGGGCGACGCCCTTTACCACCCCAGTAGAGGATGCAGTTCCAGCTTCCGAGAATCCATATAATTTCAACCGCAATCACTATGATTTGAGGGAAATTATTTTTTTTGCTACTATTGGAAGGGCCCTGCATTGTGTTGTTAGCATTCTCAGACAGTTTCTCGATCAATGCAAGACTGGCTCCACCCTGATAGGCCTTCTTCAAGGTAATAACAATCGCTAAAAGGGAATGGACAGACTCTGAGTTACGTTTGTTATCACTTCAAAATCACAAAAAAATTACTATTCCGTCGCCCGTCGTTTGCCAAGGAAATAGCAGCATGTCCAAGGTTCAACACCCTCCACATTTTGACAAGGCTTCCCGTGTCCCATGGTTAGTCTGTAAGGCGTCTCATTTTAGTGAGTGCTCACTTGACACATTAAAACTATTCCTACAGAGTGACCGTGGGCCACACTTGAGAGACCTTAAAAGCTGCAGAATAGCTTCTTACGCTGAGGGTATCCTCTTTATCGGAGTTAAATTCATTTGCGTTCATCCCGTGCGTCTGCGCGCGTATGCTGCGTCTCCTTCTCCCCCATACTTATCACTGTCTGTGCCCTAGCTCCGCTCATTCGCTCAAAGGAGCACAGTAAATTTGGATCCGAAACAGAGTGTATGCCCTACATAGTTCTCGAATCCCACATTTCACGCCGTTCCTACGATAGTTCTTGTTCTTACTGCAGGTTTTGTCAAAGACATCCTCTGCGATAGACTGCGACCATATTGTACCTCTGTTTAGGAACCTGCTGGAGGTTCGCTTTTTGCTCACGTTCTCAGATGTGTCGCTAAAGAGGAGAACTCAGAATTTCCAATAGATTTCGTGAATCCTGAATATCAAATGCAACCGTTATCCATCTTGCGTGATAGGAACCTGAGCAGCTCGAACACTCCGCAGATTTGCAATCGGGGCTTTAGTTCCTAACAAATCCAGTCCAGGATTCTTCGTGTAATCGCAAAAGGAGGTTATACTCATCGCTTCGATGTTTTTCTTATTTAAACAGTTTTTTTTTTGCTTTGCCAACTTTTTACCTACTCCACGTTGTTCATTGCTTAAAAATTAAAGTTGAAGTATGATACGGATGATTCTATAACTGCAATTCCAAAAAAACTTAAACTTATCATACTACGTCTACTTACTTCACATTCTGTAATTCAAATGTTAGTATTCGCCTCCCATGTGAGTCCAATTATGTTTTAATATACCGTCTTTAAAGGCACTGTTCGCGACAAAAATCGCTTTTCTGTTTTTTTGCCTATCTTGAAACCGGTTTCATTCTGATTCCAATGATGCTTCTGAAATCGTACAAGACGTTCTGGGAATGGAGTTATGGTCCATCAAAAATTGAGCTAGGAAAGCATGGTGGACGAGTGGTACGAGGCTTGTAACTTCCGTCTTTTGCAGCCGATGTATACGAGCTGACCTGAGTAAAGAGAGAAGTTGAGAATGAAGGGAAGAACGGGGCTTTTGATCGGAAAGCATCGCTCAACTCACGATCTCGAGTGTTCCACTGTTCACGTCGGGGGGGCGGAAAGGGGCCAACTTGCCCACAGCGGCGGGGTTTGCCCACTTTTCTAAGCCGTTTTGCGGCTCCTGGGTAGCTTTTCGTCCCGTTTCTTCGACGCTGTTCTGCTTCTGAGAGCCACGAGAAGCGTTTATCATAAAAAATTCGAGGATGAAGTTTATCGCGAACAGTGCCTTTAAGATGTACATGTCCTTCTAATTTTCGGGTTTTTTTTTTGGTATTCTTTGAATTAGGTCTACTTTGAATAGAGCTCTACTCTTGATTTTTCACCTTGTTCTCTATACATTTTTTCTGTGATTCATTCTCATTTCCAAAAAAATCCATGAGAATCATGAAAAACTAACCATGGGAATTCTGTGCTGCAAGTTCGAATGATTGGTCGCTCCCAAACACTTTCTACACATTTTCCAAAATTGGCAAATTGGTTGGTCGTTGTGACCACTGCGTCCGAAAAAAAAAACTGAGAAAAACTTATCAGAACCATTGAATAGGATCATTTTCCATATCAAAAGTGGTCAACTTCACAACCTTGTAAGGCATTTTCGTCACCGAGCCTGTCATTCGCCTCACTCAAAATATATTACGTACCATTTAAACTTGTCTTTCGAGAAAAGCCAACACCTTGTTGTAATTGTTAACTAGATGTAAATAATGGAGCTCGAAAAAGGCCGAATCGAAGACCAGAAGTCATTGGTTAAATATGTTTCGAGTCAACTGATGGCCCTCAAACTACAAATGGTCGATGCAAGGCATTATACTCGTCCACCAACAAAAAAGACTGATTTTAGATTGATACATATGTGATTTCACCCCGAACATGGATTTTTTTGTTTTTTTTTTATAAGTCGTTCTACATTGAGCTAAAAGAAAGCTTTGCTATAGTAAACTCGACAACCATATTCCATCGTGAATACCGCATTTATCATCTTAGTGTACGAAGCCGCTTTTCTTTTCTTCTGTGAGATCAGGTTGTTCTGAAATCTGAGCCAGTGTAGCATCGCTTTCGTTGACACGTGCTTTTTAAAGAAAGGCTATTGGAAACGGATTTACGTAATTGGAAGTAAAGATCTGCTCGTCTTTGTAGCCGTCGAAAACGATTGTAGAATAGCAGTGCTTGGAATATTTGGAAGCTCTGGCGACTCTTATCCCTCTACAAGGGGTGCATTTCGAAAATTGTTTGCTGAATGCTCAAAAAAGAGAGTTTACTTCTATTTTCGACCCTCGTTGTCAGATGTTAATACGTCTAATATAGGTGTATTTCCAGAATAGAAACTATGCAGATCCAAATATTACAGGAAAGTACGTTTTTCAGAATATGCTAAATTTTCAGATAACAAAATTAGGTTGGAAATCTCATCCCATCGACATATTTGCATGCCTATGGTCTGTTCTTTTCCACGAACCTCTCTCAAAACGCAGCAAAAATCGGAGCATGAGTTCTTCCTTTTAAAGGCAGTGTTCACGATAAATTTCACTTCCGATATCTCCACGGCTTACGGAAGGTCTGGTGCCCTATATAGCAAGGCATGCTTAAAAAGGACACGAAAGACGCGTTTTTGAGCCAAAATGGGCCCTCTCTTGTTTACGTTGATTTTTGAGCGTGGAGGAATTGACCGCTAGAAGGATGATACCTATCAGTGCAATGAAGCGATCAGCTCATTATCAGCACTTCCTTCACTTGATTATTACTGTAATCTGAGTCTTCATTTGTTCCTTTCAAGGGGCGGATCTGGGGCACCAAAACGCTTGTTTGCAGCCGTTATTTTGCAGCTCCTGGCTCGTTTTCTACCATTCCTTCGACACTGGGAGCCTAGGATCCTTGTCGCCTATCATTTCACTGTGGAAAGTCAACGAGGACGATCATCGTAAACGCTGCCTTTAAATAAAAGGTGAACAGAGCTGTCCCCATTTCGTACGAAACAAATTGTCACGAGTTGCCGACATCCACATGTGGGCTCTGTCAATTTCAGGGCACACACATTTTCGCTATTTTTTGCATTTCCCGGAGAAATTCACGCTGCAAACTTTGTGGTCTAGTGCGGTTGAAGATTCCTCATCGAATTTCTTACCTGTCATTGATTTTCATGGAAATCGATAATCGATCATATTTTGTGGAGATTTGGTGATATGTATACAGATTGATAGAAACTTATTGGGGACACTTACATATACTCCTAGTCTGACTCCTGGACGCCATCAGGGAAACGAAAAAATTGAACTAATCCAGCTATTTTGAATACTGACCTGGGTCGAAATTGGTTTTTAGCCATTAGCTCTCGCGTGCTTTTGATAGAGAGTCCAAGGACTTTTTCAAGCAAATGCCTGCTCCAAATGACCCCATTATGGCAGTTCTCCGCCATCTCTTGCCGGAAGGAGCAACAATTACCGAAGTCGACTTACAAATAGTGACGAGTTCTCCTATGAAAAAATTGGGTACCCTTCAGTCCTTTGCTCACCATTCCTTTCAAAAACCAATTCGCACTCCAAAACTTTGAGCATTTCGAGAGAGATGTTTGATGAAAAGAACTGACTATGCAGGGTGATTAGCGATGCGCATATGTAGGCGCGGTAAATTCGCAAGTTCTGTCACCATATTTAAAAAGCACCCTGTATATGGAGAACTCGAAAATGGTTTTGTCCTTTTCCAAATAGAATCGCGAAGCTCGGCATAACTCGGTTATGTTTTCACAGACTACATCAGCCAGCGTCTATTTTTTTCGTATGCGTATTACGCAGTAAACTTCCAGGAACAAAAATGTTTTTTTCTTCAGTCCTTTCGAGACTTCGAAAATCCTCTGAGTTTTCGATTTTCGTTTCAGAATTGGTTTCGATTTCTCTATTTCTTCGTTGTAATTACGATGATGCCGAATGAGCCCGGAGTGTGCCCTCCAATTCCCCCTTTCCTTGAGTTGATCAATGCCCCACTACCCGTCCATTACACTGCTCCCACTTCCTCAAACTTCGAAATCGATAAGTCGTCTACTTGCGTCTTTGAATTCGATTCACTTTGTGCTAGCCAGAGGAGAAGCTGGCCATTGGCCGTTAGCCCTCAATGAGAAGTGCATCCCAAAAAGGGCTGAACCCCCCGAATTTCTTCAATCAAAGCGGGGCGAGAGAGTTAAAGTTTCGACTGCGACGACCAGCCCCCAACACTTCACTCACCGCTCTTTGCATTGTTATTCTTCATAACAACGCTGGGGCTCTCAATTGATTCTCTATTGGTGTCAATATTCCATTGTATATCTACTATTGTTGGCAATAGTGTAATTCATTTGCTTTGGATCGGCGCCGTCCAAGGCGAAAAATCGTTATTTTCCGGTCCAACATGTGTCCGTGGTGATTCACTTCTGTTATTGCTGAGCATTCGTTCTTATTAGCCTCACTAGGGAATCACAACTGGTCAAAAGGCTGTTTTCAACAATTTCTTCATCAGTTAATGTATTTCTAGCATTGTTTTCGTATCCCTGTTTGTAGCTGCTGATGACTTCTTTGAACGACTGGACATCAGGAAATTTTTAGGGTGTTTAGAAAAGTGTTTTGGGTTTGGCGCAAAACTTTTTTTTGGGGTTGGTGGGGAGCAGGGGTGTGCGGAATTTCGTGATTTCTGTTTTCTGGCCATTTGGGCCTTACTGTTTTCTGAAAAATTGACCAAAACCAGAAAAGATACGGAAAATCAATAATCAATGTTTTCCTGTGATAAGTCGCAGTGACTTGCAAGGGTTATCACGTTTGTGACGGTAAGCCTATGCGCACTTCCTTAGGGGTCGTTTATACTCCCGCCGCCGAGCGGCGCGGCACAGTGCATTTCTGTAATATTGATCATCACGGCACGGACGATATTGTAGGATTGCACTTCGCGGCGCCGCTCGGTGGCGGAAGTATAAACGACCCCTTCCTACCGAAATTTCAGAACGAACTCGTAGCGAAAGGCAGTGTTAGCGAGTTTGATGCCGAGTCCACAATTTTCATAGTTGAGCTACATTTTCTTTCTTTGCTATCCTGGTAGATTTGATTGGGTTCATCAAGTATTCACTCTAGTACTAGATACTCGTTTCGGAGAAGCACTTTATAGATGCCCAGAATTAGCTGATTTCACTTTTAATCCTCCCGTCTTGCGTCTTAGGCGAACCACACTTTGAACTGAGAAGGATGTTCTCATTTGGAATTCAATCCTTAGTTGGAAAAACTCGTTGGCGTCCAAATTTTGAAGGTGACTTAGACGCATGTATCGTAATGGAAGGAGGCGCTGTTGCCGCCGTACACGACCGAGGGTTCCAACCACGCTAAAACAACCAACCCTGCGATGCATCCGGGATCGATAGATTGGTAAACTCTGTAAAACCCCTAGTGACCAGTGGGTTTCGATTATCATCAGCAGCGGAGCGGTGGGCCTCGGTGAAATACAACTAGTGATAAAGAGGTTCCGACGTAAAAGCAACCGATCCGCGCTGTGATAATGGAAAAGAGGAGCTCACTTGAAATGAACCAGAGTCTAGCAGGCTTGTCAAAGAAGTTGAGAACGCTGGCATGCACGTCGTCCTGCCTTCCAAGTCCTTGCATAAGCCCAATATCTACTATCCTGAATGCTCTGCCAAACGTTCGCGACTTGATTCGACCAAAATCACTTTAAATGTATGTGCAGGTGAATTTAAAGCCCGAAATCGTCGCGCTATTTTCACCTCAGTGGTGAAAATGCATCGCGAGAAGCTGAGATTGATGGGCGTCGGTCGCATACCACGCCGTAATAGCACGCTTGACGCGACAATCGCCTTCAACTTTACCACATTTGCACCATAATACAGTGCGTTGCGAAATTATACGACATACCCAATTTCCGCGGTTGCAAACCTCGCGTCAATTTAGGAGGCAAACGGTAAACGCCAATCGATGCAGCACCCTCGAAAACCACTGGGAACGAATCTTCATGAAATAAGAGCCACTAGCAGGAGACTGGCAACGGTAATTGTCAAAAATGGCCGTTGCAAAATTATACGACATAGCTGACGCCCTCTCAGAATATTCTATTTACGCCATCTGTATCAGTTCGTTCATGGTAAGAACCACTAGAAACATTGAGTTAGTAAGTCTTCAGAAATGTCTTGGCGCTGAACCACTTCAAAAACTCTGTTTGGTATGTTTCAATCCAGCTTTTTGTGAACGCCCTCAATCTGCACCATTCGCTTATAACGGCTAGTTTCAGAGGACACACGCCGTATTGTCTGCTCTGGATGTAGATTCAACGCCCACGAATACCTCACACGTTATTCACTGGATTGAGGTCTTGCGAACCGGTCGGCCATTGTAGAAAATTGGCATGATCATTCTGAAATCAAGCCTGCGTTGTCCTACTAACAAGAAGTGAAGGCGGAAATGGACTAGAAAGAACTGGAAATTATTTTCCGGCGCATTCTGATAATCTGTGGAGTTCATAGGTCATGTCGCAAAAAGCTGGTCCAGCTTAAAACCCTACCTGGATGTCAATGCACTATTCTTTCTCCTCCAAAGTTCCTACATACTCAAGGATAAGTTCGGGTCCTTGTGTGGATCCTTCGAAATCCTTTTTTATCGGTCGAAAGCAAGTGCAATCCGAATGAGCTTGATCAATTCTATTACATTTATTTATTTTTGACTAAGCATTCAAGCATTCGGGAGATCTACAAAAGGACACGAATATATCCTTGAGTAGGAATTGCGGAGGAGAAAGAATAATGCATTGACCCGGATCCAGATGGGGTTTTACCGGCTGGACCGGTTTTTGCGACATGACCTATGAACTTCACAGATTATCAGAATGTGCCGGAAAATCATTTCCAGTTCTTTCTATTCCGTTTCCACCTTCACTTCTTGTCAGTAGGACAACGCATTTTGGTTTCAGGCCGATCATGCCAATTTTCTACAATGGCCGGCCGGTTCGCAAGACCTCAATCCAGTGAAAAACGTCTGAGGTATTCTTGGGAGTTGAATCCACATCCAGAACAGACAATACGAGCGTGTGGCTCCTCTGAAACTAGCCGTTATAAGCGAATGGGCGCAGATTGAAAGGGGCGTTCACAAAAAGCTGGATTGAAACATACCAAACAGAGTTTTCAAAGTGGTTCAGCGCCAAGACATTTCTGAAGACTAATAACTCAATGCTTCTAGTGGTTCTTACCATGAACGAACTGATACAGATGGTGTAGAATAGAAATTTCTGCGAGAACGTCAGCTATGTCGTATAATTTTGCTTTTTTTTCATTTTTGACAATTTCCGTTACCAGTTCCCTGCTAGTAACTCTAATGTCATGAAGGCTAGCACCCAGGGGTTTTCGAGGGTGCTGCATCGATTGGCGCTTACCGTTTGTCTCCTTAATTGACGCGAAGTTTGAAACTGCGGAAATTGGGGTATGTCGTATAATTCTGCAACGCACTGTATTGAATATTGAGGGCGCTTGTGGAGCCGAAACCATGAAGACCTGTCGTGGAGCTTGAAGGCCTATCATGCCTTTCGAGGAGCATGAATGCTTATCATGCCTATCGATCAGCATAAAGGCTCAACAGCCGCCATTTGGGCCCTCCAGTGGATGGGCGGAGCCTTCAGAGGCTGAGCGGGGTTCAAGTACCTCAAGCTTGGGTATTTGGACCGGTTTCGACGTTCACATCTGAAGCCTGCCCCAAGAATGCGAGAATTTAGAAGCAAACAGTTACGTCATCACGTCGGCGTGGATCGCCTCACTAAATGCCCAAGCGTCATCGACTTCGCGATAACTTCACCATTGTCGCGAATACGGCTATAATATCACCAAAAAGAGTCACCGATAGCGACAAGGCGAAACTAGCTCTGCGAAGGAGAAGTGGGCGTAACAGGCCACTCCCTGGTAGGCAACACGCGAACGCTGGGCAGAGTGTGTGGCGTATCTCCTAGTAATGAGAAAGGAGTTCGCGATAATAAATGATGTTTGGGCGAATGTTGAAGTACCGTATTTCCTGTAATTGAACACCCGGGTGTACTATTTTTCAACCTCCTACGAAAAGGGGGTTCAAATAGAGGGAGGGGTTCAAATAGAGGGGGATCAAGTAGAGAGAGGGGTTCAAATAGAGGGGGAGGCTCTAATTTTCAACCGAGAATTCAAGAGTCAATATGGGAAAACAAAATTATTTGGCAAACCAAAGTGGGACAATAATGAATTACTCGGCGAACACTAATATTAAGAGATCATCATCAACAAAGTTATTGTTTAAGTTCTCACATCATGATCAATCTCTTCGAAGATGTCAACAAGGTTTTGGGTCTGGACATCTCGAGCAGCGCGTAGCAGTTCACGTCCGGTAGGAATGTGTCTCCAAGGTTTTTTTCAGCTGGAGGGGGGCTCTAATGGAGGGGGTGTTCTATTCTCCAACCTCCACCGAAAGGAGGGTTCAATTAGAGGGAGGGGTTCAAATAGAGGGGGGGGGGTGTTCAATAGAAGGAAATACGGTATATGCCATTCTAAATTGAAAGGAACATGAAGGACAGTGATTATACACATGCATATGTATGCAGTTTGGTGTTCCCAAAATTTTTCTGATTCTTGTTTGCTGATTAACTCGATTTTCTGTTCTCTGTTTTTTTTAACTTCCGCACACCGTTGTTTTCAACCCTTTGGAGAAAATCAGAGGACGTTCCACGCACATGTTAAATTTGATAAAAATCCCTGTTACTGTCCTAATCGGAATGAAATTCGGGTCAGCAGTTGCGGGAAATATTGGGGCAAAGGGTAATCGCGCCGGGATGCGGTAGTCCCAGTAGCTGCGTGCCCCGACTGCTGCTTCCCGCGACTGCGGAGCAGAATTCGGCTTCTATAAAGGCAGTATCTGATTCGTGGCCAAAAAATCCGGGGGCGGCACCCTTTGCCACGCCCTCGGTTGAGAGGTCTCCAGCTGCTACTAAAATCTATTTGAACACGTCAGTGAAGATACATTATAGGCAGTGTTCGCGATGATTTTCGTCCCCGAGTTTTTCTTATTAAACAATGCTTTGAACTCCAAATGTTACCAAAAACAGGAAGAAACGGCGAGAAACGCATCAAAAACGTCGTATTTCAGTGGCGTTATTCTATACGTCGGACTAGTTGTCCGGTTGGATGAACATGTTCATGGTGGTTGTCACCGGTGGAAAATCGGGTCATTCGAAAATAAAAGAATATTTTATGCAAAGCAGGATTAGCTAGGACCCTAAGGAAAGAACGGAGCAATAGAAAGTAGAGAGTTACAAAGGATGGGTCCACAAAAGATTTCATTGTCACAAAAAACACTTCCTGTGCTACTTAAGAGGCGTGGTGATGCATAAGGATTTCGTGTCCTTCTGGTGCGTTTTTCTCAATTTCTACGTCATTTTGGTTCTACCCGGGGGCCACTTAAAGGCAGTGGTCGCGATCAAATATGGTTGTCTTCTTTTCCTCTCTAGACCATTTTCTGGGTTCAGAGTAGTAGGGCCTATGAGAAAAAATCGCGAAAAAACCACTGTTTTGGGCCAAATTGGGAGCCGGAACTTTCTTGTCTTATGATGGTGGACGAGCTCACTCCACATCATCGGCATCGATGACCTCTTATATCAAGAACATCAGTTGGCTTGAAATTGAATTTCAATCAATGAACCTTCGAATTTATGTACACATCTAGTCAAAAACATTGACTGGAGTGCTTTCTTTCATTGCTCAACTGGTTTTATTAGGCTAATTCGCATTTATTTCCTCCTCTGGATGTCGATGATTTTTGACTGCTCGGCATGAGACTGCGATCTTTCTAGTCGGCGCTGTGGAAGTGTGCACGAACTGATTTCTTTGAGCCCTATAAACTCTAATTTTAGCTCGTTTATCACCGCGCCACCTTCATAGTTTTTCAGCTGTTTTCAATCTGAGCTGATGTTTGCAGTTCTCACGATGACGTTTTTCATCGTGACCACTGCCTTTAATCAATATAGCGAATAATCTTAGAACTGAAGATTTTCGTGACCACTACCTTGGAGTGGCATGGATTCTCTTGGAATCTGCCTTTTCACCAGTTTTAATTCCCTGTTCAGATCATCATCAAATAACTCTGCCTGTTTATGCACCGTTTGCAACATTCTTAATAGCAGCTGATCCCTTCAAATATATAGAAATCAATGACGATATCAGCCCCGTTTCCGTTTTGATACGCTATCACTGGCAAATTCCGGTCTAGAGTGGAGGCGTGAGAGAGAGAGACTCATCAGCACTCTCAACTGACTTCTTCTTCTTCTTCTTGTCTATGCTTTCCATAACTGGTTTCCACTGCTAACTCTTCCTGAAAATCCTAAAGTGGCGATTAGTCATTACTCTACGTATCACTGTTCTAGCTATAGGTTCATTATATAGCATACATGAGCTCCTCTGATGGTTGACGGCCTCAGACACTTGCAAAAACAAAAACAGAAACTTTTCTTTCAAACGTGACGTAATGGTACAATGCGGGCTTTTGGAGTTGTGACAAGGGTTCTTTGCAATTTGATAGGCCTTCCACGTGTTGCCCTCAAATTGCACCCATCGCTTTACTTGAGCCTTTTGAGGTTTCATTTATGGGACTAAAGTTGTTCTCCAAAACACGAAATTCTATTGTAATTTCGGGGAACTTTCATGTTTCGCTTCAAAAATAGTTGCGATTTGGACAGTGCTTTTGTGTTCATCGAGCGCTTCTATCAATCGAAATTCTATATATTCGATTGCTCGCGGCCGTACGCTATGTGAAGTAATCCAAAGCGTAGAGTCGCCCACGTTGGTCTCCCCCTTTCAGAGTTCGAAACATTTTTTTTTACTGAACTCATATAAAAGGGGGGATGATTTGAACCTTTCAACGCGAATATAATGTTATTCAGTTTTTCTGGTATATTGCAGTGGGTAAATTTAAGTACACTGGCATAGATGGTCCACGTGGAATCGTTCGTCTGATCGGTGTACTCTGCCGAAGACATAGACTGCGCGTCCCATGCCCTCCGTGAAAGCTTGAAACTCCCAGCACTCAACGCGCTGCGTGTGCGCGCAATGCTGCTCCCCGTCTACGATACGCTCTCCCGCTATCTATAACCTCCGCTCCACACCCGCACAGGGAGGAACTACGGGAATTTCGTTTTTACACCCTGTACGTAAACACACAGAGAGAAATCTAGTCTACTCTGGGACTTCGGAGCCGGCATGCACCTAAAATCGGCGCGTGAACTTTGCGCGTCTCGTTGTCTGTCCTCTCCCCAATCGTACACTATATCACGCTGCCCAACTCCAATCGAACGCGTTTTCGGCAGAAGTGCGCGCGCACATGTAATGGTGTTCAGTCGGAACGGATCGCACTGATGCTGTTAGTCCCTATTGAAGGTTGGCGCAAACTAGAAGCCCGTGTGTTATAACATATGTGTATCGGGTTTGCGCCAACCTTCAATAGGGAACTACTGTCCTTATCGGAGCTTTTAAATTCCGGTCCGCAATCGCAGACAACCGCCGCTGTATCGTCGATCACTTCATGGGGGGGGGGGAGCCGCGACGCTGCTGTGATTGCTTTATCATGAAAGTATAGGGGTCGTTTCTAAAAAAACAATGGCAGAAATGGAGAAACAACCGTTCCGCTCCCAAGATATGGTGGGTGTAGCCGCGAAAGGGATAGCTGCGGACCATTCAGCAGTCCGCGCGCCTGTCGCGTGCGCCGATCGATCACAACATTTCTCATGAGCGCACACGACGCAGCGCAGGCTTCTGAGGTGTCCGCAGCTATCTCTTTCGTGGTTACCCCAACTACAGCGAGATAATGGCTACAACGCGGCTACCTGGAGATAAGATAAAAACCTTGGTACGCAACATGATGATGATCGTGCTGAGACTAAGGTGAATGGTGCCGTGCCGGGAACATGTGGTCCCAGCGCCACTATCACCGTGTTGCGAGCTGCAACACTGGTTTTCTGCTATTGCGGTCCGGAAATTCGCTCCGATAAGGTTAGTAAAAGTATAGTGCGATCCGCGCCGACCATATGTCGGCTCAAATGTTGAATTTCTTTCGCCCAAACGTCATCCAAGGAGGTTTCTGAGACCTAAAATCAGGAGGGAGACATTTGGGAAGCGATTCGCCCCGGTGTTGTTAAAGGCAGTGTTCACGATAAAAACCGTTTTTCTGCTTTTCCACCTATCTTGAAGACGGTCACATGCTGATTCCAATGATGTTTTTGGAATCGTACAAGACCTTCTAGGAACGGAGATATGGTCCCTGAAAAATTGAGCTAGGGAAGCATTGTGGACGAGTTGTCCGAGGCTTGTAACTTCCGTCATTTGCAGCCGATGTATGCGAGCGCACCTGAGTAAAGAGAGAAGTTGGGAATAAAGGGAAGAACGGGGCCACTGATCGGAAACCATCGCTCATCTCACAATCTCGAGCATTCATTTGTTCACGTCGGTGGGCGTGGAAAGTGCATCTGAGGTGTGACGAGCTGACGGGTATCCAACCTTAGGGCAATAGGGAACCGTTCCGAGCTCATTTTTCTTAGTTTTTTCAACGTTGGGGTTGCGTTAGGCCCAGCAGCTGACGATCTCCACCAAAAAAAAACAGACATGGTTTTTATCGTGGACACTGCCTTTAAGAATTCCCTGATCTGTTGCGAGTGTTCGAAACCGTGGGAGAACAAAACTTTTACGTGGTCTGCATTCGAAGCCATGAAAATGATTGTCTATTCATTAATATGCATCACGGCTCCGACATTCGGACGGTTCAACTACCGTGGAAAATCCGTTGAACTAATGTCCACACTGGAAATCAGCAGAATTTCCCCGTTAGTTCAACGGAAATTTTCCGGTAGTTGATACGGATTTCCACTAAAGTTGAACAGAAGTGCTGATTGGAGGGAATTTCAAATAATTTCTGTAGGGATTTTTCCCACACGTTTCACCTAGTTTCTCCGAACGGTTGAATGCCATTCCAATCTTCCTAACCCCACCTGGTCCCTAACCAGGTGTGCACTTTCAGTGCTCATTAAAAATCAATCAAAATGCGAGTGCTCCGCCTCTTGCCTGCTCCCACGATAGAGCAGCAGTGTTGGTGCAGTAGCAGGCAAGTGCATGCACTCGCACCCACTCGAACACTAACGTTGGACAGTGAACGAAATTCTCACGTCGTAAAATAGCGTGTTCGACCGCGTTGGTTGCGGGCACTACAACTCATTTAACGACTGCGCGAGTAAAAGCGTTAACGCATATTTTGCTTGTTTATGGGGTGGATTTTTCTTTTATACAGGATGGATGACATACGTTACGGAGGACTGGTTAGTTTTTACACTCACTGAAACTCCGCACCTAACCGAGGTTTCTCTCACCATCCAAAATTAAGAAAGTTTGAGGGCATAGGAGGTGAATCTTCCTCACAAAATTGGGCCTTGGGTTCAAGTCTGATCCTAAGTATCAGATCGAAGAGAAAAAAATTGCGGTTCCTTTTTTGGAGGATGGCTCAAGCGAGGCTCTTTTTACCGAGTGTTTTTGACGGCAATTTATACCCTTATAATGCTGCGTGAAAGTCTGTTATTCGTAATTTGATGCTAATTCAGTTCTTGCATATGGAGCTTATCAGAGCTCCAACATGTGAAACAACAGGTTTTCGAACACACTGCAAACGGTCACCAAAGAAATCGTGTCATTTGAGTAAGACGCGAATAGAAGCTATATGAATAATCTGCAACATGTAATTCCTAAAAATTATGATTACATTCCGTTGAATCGCCCAAAGACATCCAATGGGCTTAAGACTCCACTTTCTTCGTCTTACATGAGACGAAAAGTCCAACTTCTATCATCGGATAGCGCACTTTCCGACACTGGCAGCGGACTCCTGCAGGAGAAAACGACGATCGCGGTCTCCCGCAGGAGCTGTTTTGTCCTGTAGGAGACCGAACTAAAGTGAAGCGGCCTCCTACAGGACACGCTGCCGCATCGCTTCCACTGGGTCTCCTACAGGACAAAACAGCTCCGGTAGTTGTCCTGGAACGCGCACGTTGAACCATTGATCGAACCCGCGCGGTGTACGATACGCGTGTGCATGGGGTGGAATGCTGATTTGCCCATGCAGGTTTTCAGAGGCGCCCCTCTCATTGATTGATCGGGGTGCTCAGGAGCCGAATTTCCTCCCTGATGATAAGTGAGGGAGGAATGTAATGGGCTTAATGCCCTACACTAATTTTTGCCGTTGACAAAATTGTCAACGAAGAAGTGTGAAAATCATGCTTCGACTTGAAAAAATTCGAAAATCTAGGCGATTTTGGCTTGATTCCAGCAAACGTTTTTGAAATTCCTCCAAGCTACCGTACAAGTTCCGGTCTCCTACAGGAGAATAATAGGGCTCCTAAGCAGGAGTACCACAGGACTCCTACGGAGAAAACCGGGACTCCTGTTGCAGGGGAGACTAGGACTCCCAGCCGACTCCTGTAGGAGTCCGCTGCCAGTGTCGGTCCGCTGTATAGAGGTACACATAAACTCTGGTACCGCCGTAGTGACCTGTTGATTTCGATTATCACAGCGCGGAGCGGTGGCTTTTTCGTCGGAACCTCCTTATCACTAGCTATATTTCACCGAGGCCCACCGCTCCGCTACTGGTGATAATCGAAATCCATAGGTCACTACGGCGGTACCAGAGTTTACATTATTTGACGACTGTCTTTTAATTTGTACAAACGTCGCCCTCGCTAAATTTTGCGTTAATCTTGCTGTTCAGCGTTAAGGTATTTGGTTTAATTTTGTGTTTAAAGGCACAGGACACCCCAAAAAATTATATTTCAGTTTTTATGCTTGGAGAGAATTGCAGGCTGGTCACAATGGTATTTTTAAATCGTTTAAGGCCTATATGTTTTGTGCCTTTAAAGCATTCAGCATCCATTTTGTTTTCTAATAATTCTGTGTTCATCCATTTTTTCTATTCTTTACCTGGAAACATTCCCTTTCGTGCTTTCTGCTATGTTTTTCTCAAATAAACAAATATGCAGCGACGAAGCATTCTGTACTAAAGAGAAAGAACCTTTTTGTTTTCGATCGCAGCAGCATGTTGTTGAAGTACTCCTTCACTGTGACCAACACCGCCATTGGCTGCAACCCAGGGGCTTCGGGACCCTTCGCATCCTCGTTGAGTAATCATTTTATTGGCTTACTAAGCATTTGGGGTAACGCTTCCTCCTCCTCCAACCCAAAGAAGTTGTTACTATCATAAAGTACCTCAGAGTTGCACATATAAATCTGCATGTTCATTTTCTAGGGAGGCGGACATTGCTCACCCGTGCGTGCTGCGTCGAGGTCGGTGAGCGTTAGTCGTTTATATTCCGCCGCGGCGCGGCGAGATGCAATACAACCGTATCGATCGAACGGCGCCGCGAGGCGTTTAGAGCTTTCTGCTCGAAATCTTCCAACGGCGCCGCACGCGGCCGCCGCTTGCGCTGCCGCGCCGCACGCGGCCGCCGCCTGGGCGCCGCCGCGCCGCCCGGGAGAGGAGGCGGCGGCCGCGTGCGATCCTCTTTAACATCACATGCTTTTTGCTGATATTTCATATACATTCTCAATTTGGTTCCTCTGATTGATCGCTAAATTTCCTTCCGAGGTTCTGGAAGTTGTTTAGAGTATGCTGGGTTGTGAGTTCTTTTTTGCTCTTAAAATAATTTTTCTATAGAAAAATTCTCAGAAGGCTCTATCTGCTTTCGAGTGCGGTGTTATGATACAAAAGATTATAAATGTTTCTTTGCAGAAGAAATCACTCATTACAATCGACCTTGTGCTATCTCAGAGCTACTCCAGGCAGTGTTTAGCGTAATTCTGCGACTTCGCCGCGTCAGTTCGCCGCAGCTCGATTATACATAATAGTGACGCAATTTTCACGCGGCGCGTTGCGTTGCTCCGCGGCGGAAGTATAAATGACCCTTAGGGGTCGTTTATACTTCCGCCGCGGCAATAAGTAGGGCAGCCCGGCGTGCCGCGCCGCTTGAAAATCGCGCCACCAGGATGTATAATCGGGCTGCGTCGAATTTACGCGGCGACGTCGCAGAATGAAGTTAAACACAGCCTGGAGTAGCTCTGACATAACACAAGGCCGATTGTAATGAGCGATTTCTTGTGGCAAAAACCTATAATTTTTCTCACCATAACACAGCACCCGAAGTCGGATAGAGTCTTCGAAAACGATTTCTCTTTAGAAAAATGATTTCAAAAGCTAAAAAATGAACTTTTCGCAACCGAGCCTACTCTAAACAACGCCCAGGACCTCCGAAAGAATTTTACAAATGAATCAGAAAACCTAAATTGAGAATGTGTATAAAATAACAGCAAAAGAAGCATACTATGTCAATGCGGATCGCACGCGGCCGCCGCGCCGCCTGCTTTCCTGGGGCGGCGCGGCAGCACCTAGGCGGTGGCCGCGTGCGGCACCGTTGGAAGATTTCGAGCAGAAAAACTCTAAACGTCTCGCGGCGCCGCCTGATCGATATGGCTGTATTGCATCTCGCCGCGCCGCGGCGGAAGTATAAACGACCCCTCACGCGCGACGAGATTGGCGGAGACGCGACATCCCCACTTTTAGGTGAAATCAAAATCAGATAGCGTTGAAGACTCTTCTAAACGGTGGTGTGTTTTCAGCGCTCGCCGCTCGCGCGACACTCACCGGACCGCGACGCGTACGTACGCGGGTGAGCATTGTCATGGAGCCATTTTCGCCCAGTAATTTCTTAGACTGCCAAGAAACAAAAGTCATAGGACACTTAATTCACTACACTTAATCCTTTGAAGGACGAATCCTTTGAAGGACGAAACGAAGGGTGAGCCGACATTGCTCTCGTGAACCTCAAAAGCGTTTTCGAGCACATCGAATGCCCAGGGTAAGGCATGGCGCTGTGATTGGTCTTTGAGAGGTGCGGCTTTTTCTTCCTTTCAGTCAGGAAATCCGCGCGGCTCCTTTCAGTCTAGCTTCTCGGAAATTTTGTGCGGCCCTTGTCATTCCAGCTTGAAAATTTTGTGTGGCGCCCAGGTGGGTCGTGGGTGTGATCTGAGAGGAAAAAAAACTTGGCCAAATTCGATGGTTCAACGAATAATTCATTTTTACAGTTCATTCCGCTCACCTATTTTCAGTGTGACCTCCAAAGAACCCTTCTGCCCCCTCATCCAGAGCCGCGACTCTCAGTTCAACACGTCACGCCACTCAATGCAGGCAAAGTGGTCCCGAGTGGAACTAGAGTCGCGAAAGGCCAGACATCACCTCCCTCGGTGTGTAGAGAGACCCTGTTCCGATAATCAAGGCGTGAGCCTTACCCTGCGAAGGCTTCAGTGTATTTTTCGAAATAGACATTTCTTCCAATTCAGCTGAAATTTATGCACCGCCTTGCACTTGTGCCACCCATTGTACCCTCTTTTTGTATTTTTAATTTGCATATGACCGTTTAAATGAGCAGAATTCGACAGTGTGATATCCTGCTTGACCTACTCTGTCAGCTTCCTTCTATGCTGTATTCAAAATTGTTTACTCCTTCGTAAAGAATTTGCAATTGAGTGTTGTGTTATTTGTAGACGGGTGGCAGGTAGCCGGCGCGAGCGGAGTGTCCCAAGTGGCCTCGCTATCTCTTTCGCCATTTACCAAATCAAGTGCAGGAAGGGGTCTGGTGATGGCGGCGGCGACGGCGAGAATGCGGCGATCGGGTGGCGGCGGGGAGCGGTTTTCGGGGGTCCCGGCTGTCTCCCCCGTCTCATCGTTCCTTCTCCTTCCGCTGCCACTTCCAACTATCACTCGCCCCGCCGCAATTATCGCCTTCGCCGTCTTTTTGCCCATTCTGTTTTGCGCTTTGTTCGCTTCATCGATTCTTGTCTTCAATCGATCCATATTGATTCATTCGGTCTAGGTGTGGCCGATATTCTTCGTCTCTTCTCGTCGCACGACTGATCGATCGTCTACTGAATGCACTGATCACCGTCGGCTAACAATCACGATTGACCCTGGCTTTTGTCGCGGGAAAGTGTGTGGGTACAGCGCGACTCCCGGACGCGCTCGCGCTTTGCCTCAAGGCCAGAATGGAGACCAAGGATTTCGAATTTCGACCCAATAAGGAAGGCGCTCGCTCAAAAAGTCCTGGTGTGATTGGCCGTCTCAGCAATTTCGCGCGGAGTAAAACACGTCATTCGCTAAACGAGAAGACCTCCAACTCCACCTCTTTCAACGAGAAACCGAAAAAGGTAGGCACTTTTTCAGCTGTTCTTCAACAGACGCACTGGCCAAGCCATTTGATTACTCAACTGGAGATCGAAATTGTCGCGCAGCGCTAGACGTCTATGTGACGTTCCGTCTAAATAGTGTGGTCGTGCTTCCAAGAACAAAAACTTGAGTAGACACCTGTGAAGTCTGGATTTGTGTAATTCATATTCTGCATAACATACAGGCTATAAAACGGCGAAATTAACATGGTTCCTACGCGTGCTAGTGTGGAGCGGAGGTTAGAGACAGTGAGAGAGCGTAAGGCAGACGGAGGCCGAGGCGTCGCTCGCGCCTCGAGTGATGTGAATTTCGACGTTTTATAGAGGGTACAATGCATACAGTCGACGCAGAATTGTTCGTCTCTCGGCGTATTCGATGAAAGACGAAAGCACATAGACGCCGACGTTGAGACGACATATAGTCGGCACGAATCGCACTGACACTTTGCGTTCCCTGTGAGTTGGCGCAAACTGGGCGCGCTAATATGAAACCATAGGGGCACCGAGTTTGCGCCACCGCCCAGTAAGGAACGCAATGTATCGCTACGGTCCGTGCCGCCTATATGTGAAGACTGCACGCAGCAGGCATAGACTAATGGAGACGTAGAGATTACGTGAGAATACACCAAACCGCCGAAAAATTCTGTGTCGACTGTGAATTCATGGTTTTTCAAAGCATCAGGCCCCGATACCCGTGTCTTTGCTTATGTCTCGGAACCCACAGCCCTCACTATCACAACCTCTCTTCATCTGCATCCCTTAGGCTGGCGGCATATGTAGCTAGGGTTGGATCACATAAAGGCAGCAGACACGCTCAAAAGAAAATATTGAAATGGCGACGCTAATGGGGTCACACAGCTCCTAGTAGAATGTTAAATTCGTTGGAAGCGTCAAAAATGAGTCAAAATTATCATATGCGGTCTCCGCCCACCTTTTTTTAGTTCCCGCCTCTTAACACAAAGTACCTCAATTTGATTGCTCGAATGCGCTCATTTTTGATGGTTTGTTTTGCTTCCAACGATGTAAGCATTCTAATACGTGCCGTACGAGTCTATTTGCTTCACTATCACAACTACATTGTCGTTAGCTTTGCTATCTCAACCAAGCATGTATGTTGCGGTGTAACTCGTCCTGTCTTCCTATCAAATACCAAAACAAGTTAACTCGATATTTAAATAGAGTTTTTGTCGTTTTTTTTTTGTAAATTCTCATTACTGACTCCTCCAAGCCTACTGTTCATGTCATAAAATCGATATCGTTTTTGAGAATGCATGTTGGCTTTAATTAGCCTTTGCTCAACGATTTTGGATAGACCTCCATACCGGGAAGTGGAAGAAAGTAAGGAAAGTTTCCATTTGGGAATCCTTGGCTAGCCGCCGTTCAGTACATCTGATGCACTCAATTTCTACCAGGGTGATCCATTTTTGTGTTTATATCCAGGTCAAGGGAGAATTGTACTCTTAATGCTAATACAAGATTTCGGCGAAAAAATCAATGATCAGGTTTTGTATGTTCCTGATCTATAGTGTAAGGGGCTATTCATGCTCCTGAGCGCCAGCGTGTCACGTGCGTGCCGCGCTTGCGGCGACTATGAATACTCCAGCGGCGTCGCCATGGCGGGGCGGAATAAAGAGGACTTTAACTCTTGCAAACAAGCAAATTCTGTACACGCCTTCATCTCCATGGTAGCAGAGAACAGTAGCATCAATAAAGAAAATGATGAAAAAGTCGTTACGGCCGTCGCCGCTTGGCGAAGTGGAGGCGGTAGGGGTGGTTTATGTTTATATTACAGAAATTGATGAGTATGAATAGACTATGCATTAACTGTGACAAGTGTCCGAATCGGTCTTATAGGTTTAGCGTTGCGTCGCTAAGGCGGCGAAGTGTGAATGGTACCTGCTGAAATCATTGATCTGGTTTATCAGATATCTGGATAAATCTTGTCTTGTTAAGGATCTCCATCGTGAATTCCAAAGGTGTCGTGACAATAATGATCTTCGGCTTGATCTCAGTTCAAATGATGTGAGTTGTCTGTCATTCCTTACTTCTTCCGTTGATTTTTATTGTATTTTTTGTTGAAGTTTATTTTTGCTGTCTATTACTTTTTATAATCAATTAAATACTCATGAAAAAGTTCATCGTAGCAACCCTTCTTTTTGTCTTCAACTTATTTTTTTTCTCACTCGTGAACTTCTGGTGGTTAGTCCCACTCATTTGTAAACCCCACGGTCCTCCACAGTCGGCACGGATCGTACCGATACTTTGCGTTCTCTACTGAATGTTGGCGCAAACTCGGTGCCATAAGTTATAACATACGTGCGCCGACCTTCAGTGGGGAACGCAAAGTGCCAGTGCGCTCCGCGCCGACTGTATGATTGCCTTGAGACTATTCCCAAACTACTTGGCACTGTTCTTATCGGAGACAAATTTTGATCCGCAACTGCGGATGGCCGGTGTTGCAGCACGTAGCATGATCATAAGCTTGCTGGGATCACGTGGCCCCTGCACGATTAGTCTATTTCCCAACCCAGCAGTTGCCCGCAACTGCAGATCGGAATTTTAATCCGATAAGAGCAGTACCCTGTATAAAACGTCCTAGTTCTCATCATTCGAGGCGCGAGCGGCGCGCGCGATGCCTCAGCCTCCGTCTGCCCACCGCTCTCTCACTGTTTCTAACCTCCGCACCAGCATGCGTAGGAACTATGTGAATTTCGACGTTCTATAGCCTGTACTATTCCTAGTGTTCTCTTGCATTCAATGGCTCTTCATCGGAACAGTGTACACGCGGCTCATGCCGTTTAGACAGGTGGAACAAAATGCACAGCCGTCAAATATATTGCGTCGTGTGCAACTGCACACTATGCTCACACTTTACGCGCAAATATGCAAAAATCGCTCCATCAGTTAAAATTAGAGTTTTGGGCGAAAAGTTATGTTAATCAGCGGTATTTCTCCTGTAAAAGCATATCAGGCTGGTTCGGCGACATTTAAAAGCGTTCAGCTTATTTTGGAAGTGAAAACTCCCAGTGGAAGACAGAAAAGTCGATCTTATTTCCCTACTCAATCGTTGATGAAGTTCATATTTCCGGCTTGGAGTCCATGTTTTCACCAATCCTTCTTCATGGCGGATTTTTTCTACCTTCTTGTACTAGCAGTTACGATTCAGAATGCAACGAGCTTGCAAGACACTTTATTAGATTGCGTTATTACAAAATTTAGTCACCTATCTCTGAAAAATCAAAAAGTTATGCTAGGCCTATCAGTGCGGGATCCCATATCAAATGGTTGTGAGAGTTCAAAAGAATTATATTGGGTAAGCAAACTGACAAGCATGGAAAATGAAAGGCTAGACGTGAATATAGTTGATCAAGGCACAAAGTAAGAAAAACTAGAAGAAATTACAATCACTAAATACGAAACTGATTTATACGATGGAGAAGCATGAAGAATAAAACATTTGTGAAAAGGGTTTCTTTGAAAGGGGTTATAGCGTTGTCCAGTTGCGCCGATTGTTGGCTGAGCGTTCATTTATATCAATGAAGGGGTTCAAGTAGCGTTTAACACGAATGTGTCAGATTTGACTTAATACTACTCAATGGGGGTTATCTGTTGTGCTGGTCACGAATATTAAAAGCACTCTATCGAGGGAAAATTAAGAGCAACACACGACTTCCGACTATTTGCGGAATTCTACTATTGATGTGGCTCAAACTCTTTCTCTGAGGGTTTCTTGGAGTGCTGAACACGAATCTGAGGTCCATTTATCGATTTTTGACAGAATACGGTATGTTACGGTGGGTATACGGTAGGCTGGTCAAAGTCTCAGATTTAATTCAAAAGTTCTATGCCGGGATTATTCGGTGTGCTGAATATTAATTTGATGTTTATTTGTCGATTTTCGGATTATTAAGGTATGTTTTGCCCCCTATGTAGCATGGCGCATACCGTAACCTACATTAAACCTCAGAATTTCGACAAACAGACCAAAGAATCGTGTCTGGTACCCTATATTACCCCTGCATACAAGTTTGGAGCGAAATTCGAGAATTTTTTCCAAAACACCCAAAAAATCCGTGATGGGGTACCCTTACCCGCCGCAAGGCTTTCTAAAACGCCCATAACTTTTTCGGAGTGAGTCTAGGCAGCTGCGAAGGACATATTCGGACTCCACGTCCGAAAATAGTTCTAGAAAGTACATTTCATGACTAGAAGGATTCCCCTTGTTAGATGACTTGAATAGCTAGTAAACTGCAGTATCTCATATTTCTTCTTCATACGCTTTCAAAATGCAAGAGTAGGCATCCACAATCGCGCAAAAATAAGAGCAGCGTTCTTTTTATTTATGATATTGACTATAAATATTAGTAAAGCGCTGCCATTGCTCTCATTGATCGTGATATTGCCGGAAACACCTTGAATCGGTGTAATATTTTACAGTATAATTATCGCAATGTTGTTTTAGTCGGAATAAGACAACAATCTATTGAAATCGATCCCATATAAGCATCAAATATGTTTAGATGCTTTAGCTGGCGACTGTAGCAAATGTGACTACATGTACAAAAACGTAGAAAAAACCGTCATAGAAAAGGTTCGGTGCAAATAAGGCTGCCGAAACTCTGCGAAAACCATTCTTGCCTTTTCAACCTTCTCAGATGTACAACTAAAAGTTACACAACAGAACGATTGACTCAAGGCTGGAAATATGAACGTCATCAGCGGCCTAATATTGAAATAAGATCGACTTTCCTGTCTTCCACTGGGAGTTTTCGCTTCCAAATCAAGCTAAACGCTTTTAAATGTCGCCGAACTAGCCTGTTACGCTTTTCAGGCGAAATACCGCTAGTTAATATAACTTTTCGCCCAAAACTCGTTTCAATGAATGGAGCGATTTTTGCATATTTGCGCGTAAAGTGTGAGCATGGTGTGCAGTTGCACACGCCACAATATATTTGACAGCTGTGCATTTTGTTCCACCTGTCCAAACGGCATGAGCCTGTACACGCAGGCTATTGCACTGACGCTTGCAACTCACATATGCTTCGAATACCATTGAACACAAAAAAGGCCTTGATCTTTTCTTTTTAAACTCAATTATCTTCTTCTTTGCAGCCACATAGAGGGTTTTGTCATAGGCAGAGAAACTGGGCGACCAGAAGTGGATTCGTCCACAGGTCCATTGGTGTCAGCGTGGTAGGTCTCTCCGGACAGTTAAATAAATGTGCCGTATCATGGCCGACGGTACCCCAGTCCGGACACACATCAGATTTGCTGCTGTCAATCTTGCTGACATAAGACATTAGCATTGTAGAGTGACCACAGCGTAATGATGCGAGCGTGCATCTCGCCCTTCTTCCGAGTTGAGACTCTGAGGTGCAGATGGGGGCGGTATATCTCCTAGTATAGGATTTATGGCCGCCTTCCTAAGATGACACCGTACGAACCTGGTGTGCTCCTCGCGCAAAAGACGGGAGTCGTTCTTGTTGTGAGTCGTGCCATCTTTGCAAATTGACTTTGTTTGGAGCATCGGCGAGTGGCTTCCTTATACTTCTCTCTCTCACGGGGTTTAGCACTCTCCACGACGGGTGATTTGGTTGCTTTATAATGTTAATGCGGAGTTGCTGGGCCTGGAGCTGACAGTGCTCCTTCACTGGTAATAGACGGGTCTCAGCATGCAGGTGCTCGATTGGGGAACTCCTTGCACATCCGGTGGCGATACGGAGAGCAGCATTTTGTACTCGTTGCATCTTTGCCCAGGAGGATTCTGAGACGAGATGCTGCCAAGCCGGTGCGGCGTACTCCAGGGCGGGCTGAAGAATTGCCTTATACGTTGTGAGTATAGTCTCCTTGCTGCTACCCCACGAAGTGCCGCCCAGGGCCCTGAGAACGTTGAGCTTAGCTTTAACGACTGCCTGCTTCTGCTCGGTATTCTTATGAAACTTGAGTGACGGATCGAGCACAAGACCGAGCAGCTTTGGAAAGCGAGCAGCAGGCAATCGGTCTCCATCCCACACGACATCCGGATGAGCGCTGTGCTCGGATGGGTCCGTCGTGAGAACGGACACTGACGACTTGGCTGCAGAGATCCTTAGCATCTTGCGGTCGAAAAAGCTCTTCAGTGTGATCAGGTACTCGTTGATCTTAAACTCAATTATAAGGAAAAGGGTTGAAAGCCTGCAAAGCAGGGTAAGGCATGAAGTTGTTATGGGCCTGTGAAAAGTGCGGTTTCCTTTCGATCAGCTCCAAATTTCATGCAGCCCCTCACTCCAGCTTTGAAATTCCTGACCCGTAAGGTGGGTCGTGGATGGGATCATGATAAAGCAAGAGTCCGTGAGAGGTGCGCCCTTCTAACTTGGAAGTTCATGCAGCACCTCTTCGTCCACCGTGGAATTCCGGGCAGCTTCCAGGTGAATTGTGAATGTGACCTTGACACGAATAAAAGGATAGCGAAATCTAATGAGTTAGTGAATACATTTCCATTAAAATTTTTCCTGAACATCTGAACACCAACTATTTTTGTGTAGTGGCCTGAGGAGGGCACGCGTTACTCCTTCTCTCCCACCCCCGTCTTTCGCCCGCTCCAAACGGAGGTCCCCCTCAGTTATCATCACAGCGTGAACCTAACCCCGCTTTCAAGGACTCGCGACAAAATGATCTCCCACTTTTTTTGTGCAACAGCTTGGATATATAATTTTTAATATTTATTACATGCGCGTCAGCACATGTGAATAACATAAAAGCGAAAGAAAAAAAAACAATAAACGGAACTAGCAGCAAACAAAAAGGAAACTAATCCCTACCTGAGCCAATAAACGGTTCCTGTGGCAGTTACCGGTCCATATGCCTCTTGTTTTATGCCAGGTAACATCCTTGCTGCAGGTGGCACATGGATACTTCTGCTCTGGACCTGGATTCCTCTCGACGCCGGCCCTCTGTAGTAAAATCCTCAGGAGAGCTGCGGCCGACCAGCACCTCTCCCATGACAAAAACCCTCTTCTCGGAGGGGTTGACGTCGGTTTGCACGGAGGCGATCTTCTTTACTCCACACTGCCACGGCACGAACGTACGACATCCCGGCAGTAAGATTCCCTAACCTGCTTGGTCTTATACTCGATCCGTCACTGAAGTTCCACAAAAACGCGGAACAGAAACAGACAGTCGTCAAGGCAAAGCTTTATATTCTGAGAGCTCTCGGAGGAACATCATGGGGAAGCAGCCGGGAGACTATACTGAGAACCTACAGAGCAATACTTCAGCCGGCTCTGGAATATGCGGCACCAGTGTGGCAGCACCTGGTGTCAGACAGCTCCTGGAATAAGCTGCAGCGTATACAGAATGCTGCGCTTAGAATCGCTACCGGTTGTGCAAGGAGCTGTCCAATAGAACATCTTCACGAGGAGGCCTGCATATTGCCAGTTAAGGAGCATTGTGAACTCCAGGCACAGCAGATGTATATTAATGTTCTGAGACAGCCAAATCATCCGGCAAAGAGAATTATGAAGCCCATTAGAGAGAGAACGATTAAGACGCCGTTCGCAGATGCTCCTCGTAAAGTTGATGTACAGAGATGGGCCGACTCCAACATGGAAAGGCTTCGTCTTCTGCGCGAGGAGCACACCCAGTTTGTTCGAGGATATCTGGAGAAGGCGGCTGTGAACCCTATTTTAGGAGCAGTGCCGCCTCGGGTTTGCGAGACCGAGTCTCAACTCGGCCGGCGAGCCAGATGTGCTCTCGCCTCGCTGCGCTGTGGTCACTCTATTCTGCTGTCTTACGCCAACAAGATCGACAATAGCCGACCAGACGCATGCCCGGACTGTGGTGCTCCCGGACACGACACGGTGCACTTGTTCATGTGCCCGAAGAGACCTACCTCCTTAACAACACTGGACCTCTGGACAAATCCTGTGAAGGCCGCCCAGTTCCTCAACCTATGACAAAAACCACTTTGAGGCTGCAGAAGAAGAAAAATATGCCTCTTAAAGTTACTGAAAGAACTAGGCACCAAGAACCTTTTACTAAAGCGCAGATATTCCAATCCCACTCGAATCGTTGAAAAATTTCATCATTCTAAGACACGCCCTCTATGAGTTCCTCACCCTTCGTTTTTCCGTTCTCAGAAGAACCACGCCGATCTTCCTCTATTTTCAACAGAACTGGTAGCCAAACTGCAGTGAATAGCCGCTTAGATCAAATCAGGAGTGGTATGATCCGCGCGATGCAGCGATAAAGTTAATTTTTGTCGTAATGTGCCCGGGTGTAGAAATTTCGTTTATTTTGCCGAGAAGGAGCGACCTTGTAACTTTCAGATACTTCTGTGTTGAAATATCATGTCTTTCGAAAAGGAAATTATATCAACTTCCAGATCACTTCTATACCGGCGTCCATCAGAGACCTGACGCAATTGACTGAATTGTTTCTCTATAAGAATAAGCTCACGCAATTGCCCCCTGAAATAGGATGCCTGGTGAGTGTCATATGATAGATTTTTTTCGTTTTGCCTGCCTTTCCATTTTTCGTTTTTTGCAGATATCACTGCGGAAGTTGGGATTGAGTGAAAATGCCCTTTGCTCATTACCAGACTCACTAGCTTCGCTTACACAGTTAGAGACCCTGGATCTCCGACATAATAAGCTTACAGAGGTAGAAGGTGATCATTTTGTTGATGCGTTATTCAAAAATCATATCCAGTGTTTAGATTCCGTCAGTTATTTATCGGATAACTTCTCTTGAAACTTTATGGTTGAGATACAATAGAATTCTCTCTATTGGAGAGGAGGTCGGCAACCTGTCCAGGTAATATAGTGATTGCCTGCTAATTTTGCGAAGATTTTCATAACTTCAAACTTATTTCATTACAGGTTAAAAATGATAGATTTGCGAGAGAATAAAATTCATAGTTTACCGGCATCCATCGGCCAAATCCACTCATTGGTCGTATGCCTACTCAGCTACAATCACTTGTCGAAAGTGCCTGACGGTAAGGTTTTCCGTTAAATCTCTCTCCCTCCCTCCCAGGGTACGGCACGAGGTGTGGACAATGCCGAATTACTCAGACCACCTTCCTCGAAGAGCAAATTTTCGACGTTTTTATCACGCCCCTCCGGAAGCTTTTGTTGGTCAATTTGTTTTACGGTTTTTTCAGATCCCTCCCCCAGGAGCGTTATTCGGTCACTTTGTTGTTGTAAAGTATAAAGAAGAGAGGTATAGTTGAATTATTCGTAAAAAAACTGAATGTGAACAGTGTATACCCTTATTCAGGATGGTCCACCTGACAAACGAGTAATGGTCAAAATCTACGGGTCTGCCCCCGATCTGCAGTACCCCTGTTCATTGCGAGCCCGACATGGATTATGAATCCATGTGCGCGTGAGCATGGTATGAAGCCATGGTCGCATGTGCGCCGCCAATCCATGTTGGTCCCGCCAAGAGCATGGGTACTGTAGATCGGAGGAGGCCTGCAGATTTTGACGGCTACGGGCTTCTGTCTACCTGGTGTTCCGGTGGAGCTCAGACCTCCCCCCACCCTCGCATACTCTAGGCCTCCTCTGAATATCCACACCCCGCGCCGTACCCTGCTCCCCCCTCTTTACTTATTGGCAACTTTTTGAATCTTTCGTGTAGACGTTCGTAGGAGTTCATGAAAAATCAGCAAATAGTAGTACAACTGTTAGAAGAAGACAGTTATTTTTTACGCTCGATTCGCTCCATACTTGTTGAGTTACTAAAACTTGAATGGGCGTGAACTGCTTATTTTTTTCTTGAATTCTTTTCGCACAAACGGTATTCTCAATAGAAATTCGCTGTAGACAGCTGTGATGCTTGGTTCCATTTTTTGGACTGGTCTTCTCAGCAGCGGTAGAACACATTTCTGCATCGTTGACTAGACCCCATCAGGTTTTATACAGTAGTGGACAAAGTCTACTGACATCATCTTTTTTCAGAATATCGTTGCCCCCCTTGGGGCTATCGATTTCATATTTTGATATGATATTTTGGGTCATAATGCCGATATAATAAAGTATGCTACAGGACTATAGCGCTAATACTCATGAACGAGAAAGACGTTTTAGAAAATTTGCCATTTACGACTTTTTGTCTCTTCTTCAACTCGATCGGTTTCTTCGTCGTTTTCGATATTCTGTTGGTAATTTTCGTATTTTGTAGGATTGTTCTTTCGGTAAGGAGTGAAATTTTCACTAATAGTAACCGAAGATCTATCATCCGAGGTTTTAAAATGGGTCCATCAGGAGCCGTTCCCCGAAGTCTGCTCGGGACCACAATGCAAGCCATTCAAGAAATTCTGAAGGTTGGCGTTAGACATTTATTGAGGCCGGAAGCTCGAGTAAGACATCGTGAGACAAGAGCAATACTGGATGGTACCATAACACGCACCTTACGCGACATTCCGAGGCTTGATGATAAGGACAGCTGAAGGAAACTTAGAAGTTTTATGAATCGCAGGCGATCTCCAGGTTTTATCTCTCTGGAGAATCTATTCGGAGGTTTCTCAGGTATCTGTCGATGCTGTTAAACGTCGACACCGTGGCTGTGAAGTAATCAGACATCGTCCCAGCAAATAGCTTTTGATGAGAGTAAGGCATGAGAAGGCAAGACTAGCGCGGGCGACGGAGCATCATCACGAGAGTCGGCAGCAATGTAAAAAAGTTTTCTCTTTTATTGAATCTACGTCTCGTTCGCTTAGAGCACTAGATCGAGCTGAGAAAACGGCTTTTTACGAATGCTGTTGATTCTAGGGGATCTGCTCCGTTGCCCATGTTAGTCTTGCCTTCTGACGCCTTACTATCATCAAAAGTCATTTGTTGGGACGACGTCCGAGGACTCCACAGCCACGGTGCCGACGTTTAGCAGCATTGACAGATACCTGAGAAATCCTTGAATAGATTTTCCAGAGAAATAAAACCTGGAGATCGCCTGCGATTCATGGAATTTGTGAAGTTTTCCTCTAACGTCCTTAGCATTGAGCTTCGGAATGTCGCGTAAGGTGCGTGTTATGGTACCATCCAGTATTGCTATTGTCTCATGATGTCTTACTCGAGCTTCCGGCTTCAAAAGGAGTCTAACGCCAAACTTCGGAATTTCTTGAATGGCTTGTATTGTGATCACGAGCAGACTTCGGGAAACGACTCCTTATGGACCCATTTTGAAACCTCGGGTGATAGATCTTCGGTTACTATTTGTGAAAATTTCACTCCTTAATGGCAAACTTTCTCTTTCGAATGTCTTTTTCGTCCATGAATATTAGCGCTATAGTCCTGTAGCATACTTTATTATATCGGCTTTATGACCCAAAATATCATATCAAAATATGAAATCGATAGCCCCAAGGGAGGCAAAGATATTCTGAAAAAAGACGATGGCAATAGATTTTTGTCCACTACTGTATGCTCTTTATACTAGCAATGAGCACTATTCTTTCAGAGTTGGGACACTGCATTAGTTTGACGCAACTTGATCTACAACATAACGATCTTGCAGAGCTGCCGGAAACTATGGGGAAACTAATTAATCTCGTTCGACTTGGCATTAGGTAGGTTGTCATACGTGTTTTTTGCGTGGTCTTTATTGCGCATGTCATGTGGCTGATATATAGGATTTGTTCTGAATTGTCCAAGTGCTGCCTTTTCTTCTCTGGAAAGATTTCGAGTTATTATTCTCGTCTGGAGTGGTTCACGATTCAGGTACAATAAACTTCGATCATTGCCTGCTTCATTGGAGAACTGCACACAATTGGAAGAGTTTATTATCGAAGGGAATCATCTTCAGCAGCTCCCAGTATGTTTTCATCGCAGTCGGATTCGAATATCTCCTTACCAAAGCCTGCAGTAAAAGAATAATAGTTAGGAATGGACGTCGAATTGTGACTCTTTCAGGATGGTATGCTAACATGCCTTCCAAAGCTGAGGACTGTGAATCTGTCACGTAATGAACTCACTGGTTTCCCTCAAGGAGGACCGCAGCAATTCGCTTCTACTGTTGTGAGTTTCTATCGCATTTTATTTGTTAGCAATTCTCTTTCTTCTTCTTTTTCTTTCCAACCACGAAGCGGGTTTGCATAGGTCAGGAACTGAGCTGCCAGGGTCAAAGTCGTGGCTTCTTTGGGCAATTGAGTAAGTGCGCGGTATCATGTCCGGGACTTCCGCAGTCCGGGCATGCGTCGGGTCTGCTACTGTCGGTACTGTTTACGTAGGACATTGGCAATATTGAGTGACCACAGGGCAGCGAGGTGAGCACATCGGGCCCTCCTACCGAGCTGAGACTCGGACTCGCGAACCCGAGGGGGCACTGCACTTAAAATAGGGTTTATAGCCGTCTTTCCAAGATATCTTTTAACAAACTGGGTATGCTCGCAAGAGACGGAGCCTTTCTTGATTGTAGCCGGCCCATCTCTCTGCATCGACTTTATTAGCAGCGCCAGCGAAGGGCTTCCGGATGGATCTCTCTAACGGGCTTCCACATCCTTCTTGTCGGATGATTTGGCTGCGTAAGAAAGTCAATAAACAGCGGCTGTGTCTGGGAATGCTCTTTGACTGGCAAGGTGCTTTCCTCCGCATGTAGTTGCTCTATAAAAGAGCTTTTCGCTCTTCAATCGAGCATCTGCATGCGGAGGAGCAATTCTCAAAGCAGCGTACGACTCGCTGCATCTTGGACCAGAAACTATCCGACACAATGTGCTGCCACGCAGGTGCAGCAGAATCCGGAGCAGGCTGTAGTATTGCTCTTTATGTCGTCATGGTTGTCTCTCTGCGGCCACCCCACGATGTTCCTCCCAAAGCTCTCAAGATGAGCTTTTCCGTGACGATTGCTTGTTTCTGTTCAGTATTTTTGTGAAACTTCAGCGAGGGGTCGAGATTAGGGGCAAAAAGTTTGGGAAATCTCTGTGCCGGCAGAAGGTTATTATTCCATTTGATACCAAGGTGGGCACTGTGTTTCTCAGGGTCCGTTGTAAACACAGATACAGAAGACTTTACGGCTGAAACGTGAGCATCATGCTATCGAGAAAGATCTTCAGCTCGACGAGAGAGTCGCTTCTTCTTCTTTCTTCTTTGCAGCCACAGAGAGGGGTTCTGTCATAGGTTCAGAAACTCGGCCACTAGCACTGGGTTCGTCCACAGATCCATTGTCGTCAATGTAGTCGGTCTTTTCGGGCAATTGAACAGGTGCGCAGTAGTATGCCCTTGACTACCGCAATCAGGACACTCGTCAGGTTTGCTGTTGTCAATCCTATGCAAGTATGACATAAGCATGGGGGAGTGTCCACAGCGTAACGATGCAAGGGTGCACCTGGCACGCCTACCAAGTTCCATCTCTGTCTCGGAGACCTTTGGAGGTGCGACTCCCAGGATGGGGTTTATGGCAACTCTGCTCAAGTGTTCCTTCACGAATCGGGTATGCTCCGCGCGCAAGAGACGGAGGCGTTCTTGTTGTGCTTCGGTCCATCTCTGCACATCTACTTTCGACGGAGCATCAGCGAAAGGCTTTCTGATACATCTCTCTCTCACCGGGTTTAGTACTCTTCGCGATGGATGATTCGGCTGCTTCAATATGTTAACGTACATTTGTTGCGCCTGGAGTTGGCAGTGGTCTCTAACTGGCAATATGCGAGCTTCGGCGTGTAAGTGCTCAATAGGAGAGCTTTTAGAACAGCCTGTTGCGATTCGCAGAGCACAATTTTGGACGCGCTGCAGCTTGGACCAAGAGGTGTCCGACACGATGTGCTGCCAGACTGGCGCAGCATACTCCAAGGCGGGTCGCACAATCCTTATACGTGGTCAGGATCCTTTCTTTATTGCATCCCCAGGACGTTCCACCGAGAGCACGCAGGACGTTGAGTCTTGTTTTCACTGTGGCTTGCTTCTGCTAAGTGTTCTTATGAAACTTTAACGAAGGATCCAACACGAGTCCAAGCAGCTTGGGGAATCGGGTGGCCTGCAATTGAGTTTCGTCCCATTTCACCATAAGATGGGCACTGTGCTCTGCATTATCAGTGGAAAAGACGGTGACGGACGATTTGGAGGCAGAGACTGTGAGCATTTTGCGATCGAAGAAACATTTCAACTCGATCAAGTAGTCATTGATCTTACTGGTGGCTACCTTAATGTCGCGATCTCGGCACAGAATAGTAATATCATCCGCGTATGCAACGACCTTGATGTCTTGAGGGGGAACGGGCAGATCTTCTAGATATAAACTGAAAAGTGCAGGCGATAAAACTCCTCCTTGAGGGACACCAGCGGCGATGGGGGTGCTATTGGAAACATGTCATTGGAATAGCACATTTGCCCGACGTCCTTTAGTGAAGGCAGTTATCCACCGCTTCTGCCATGGCTTGATGGTAGACTCCAACAGACTCTCTGATAGTAGGCCTAGATTGACAGTGTCAAATGCCTTTGTTAAGTCGAGGGCCACACCAACAGTACGTTGGGGTTTGATGGCATTGAAGCCGTCCAGCACATAGCTCACAATTTCCAACAAGGCCGTAGTGGTGGAATGTAATTTACGGAAACCATGTTGGTGCTGCTGTTGGCCGTTATGCTCGGCAAGCTCCTCCACAACCAGTTTTTCGGCAATTTTGGCGATGGGTGAGAGCAGACTGATCGGCCGGTACCCTTTAGCCGTGGATGGTGACTTTCCCGGCTTCGGCAGTGGAATAACACGAGCCACTTTCCAATTTTGGGGTAAAATACATGTACGAAACGATGTATTTATGACGTCAGCAATAAAGGGCAGTAGTTCACTGGGCAGTCTCTTCAGGACTGCAGGGCTCAAACCGTCTGGCCCTAATGCCTTCGAGTTGCTCATCTCCTTCATTGCCTTCTCGACCTGTGCAGGCGTGACTGCATCATCTACATCCATGAGAGGCAACTTACAGAGTTCCCGTACAGTTATTCTGTTCTGCTTCTCTCTTTTGGTTCTAGTGATGAAAAAATGCTTCCCAAGAGCATTTGCGGCCTCCTTCCCTGATTTGAAGACTCCACCTTCAAACACAATCGTGGAATTGTCGGCGGAGGTGAACTTTCCGGAGATCCTTTTCAAGGCCTTCCACGTTGCTGCTGCATCATTTCTGAAGTTCATCTTCTCAGTGAACTTTTCCCAAGTTTCCTACTTGTGCCTGTCAAGGTCCTTCCTGATCTCATCATCCAGCGCAGCGATGTCTGGGTCAAGATGGTTTGCGGCTCTCTTTGCGTCCCTTGTCCTTATCTTCTGCAGTGTTTCCCTGGTGACATTGGGAAAGAAGGTCTTAACGCGGCCTTCAGGGATCGCAGCTTTCATAGCCTTCAAGATAGCATCAGATAGGTGGCGCTCCTTCTGGTGTACATCGCCATTCCACGGATAATCAGCCGCTTGGCGGAGCGCAACCTCCCTGAACAGGCTCCAGTCTGCAAGGCCTAAATTAAGATAAGAACGATGACGAACACCTGTATAGGGAGCAAGAGAGTTAGAGAGATCAATATCGACAAAGACAGGGATGTGATCGCTGGAAAGAGTTGTGGATGTCGACCAAGAGCAGGCATTAGAGAGATTGGAAGAGACGAGGGAGATGTCTGGGCTAGATGATCGGCCGTTGGCAGGGAGACGAGTGGGCTGGCCATCGTTTAAGATAACCAGATCGCACTCCTCCGCCCATTCTTCGACGTCACCTCCTCTAGCATCAGAATCAAGCGACGAGCAGAACGTGTGCGCATTGAAGTCACCCGCAAAGACAATTGAGGGAGAAAGAGAGCAGTCATACAGCTGCTTGAGAAGGGGGATAGGATTGTATGTTGAGGGACAAGAGGAAGAAGGACGGATATATATATTAAAAAGAGAAAGTGGTGTTTTAAGAGGTAGATGGATGGGGATGTACTCGAGAGTGCCATCCACTGGAGTGTTTGGAATAATGTGAGAGGGAAGAGAGGACAGAACAAAAGTAGAGACTCCGCCTCCTTGAGATGACCTAGGAGTATGATATGCAGTATAGCCCGGGATGTTTGGATGTCTAGAGGTAGCAGAGGGAGAGAGTTTGGTCTCCTGGACCATGATAACATCCGGGTGATGAGTACGGGCAAAGAGAGATAATTCAGAAAGCTTGGTCCGAAGGCCGTTTAGATTGATGTGTACAATAGATAGGGGCGGTTGGTAGATGAGGAATTTGAGTTACTGGAGGTGGAGCACACAATACAACGAAAGGAAGAATCGTGGTGCCTCACAGAACTGAGACCCGAACAAGAGAAGTGCACCCACCTTTCGCATCCAAAACATTGGACGCTGGTTCCATACCAATTGACATCTCTGCCGCATGTGGCACATGGGTACTTCTTCTTCTTCGCGGGTCCTGGATTCCTTTCGACGCCGGCCATTTGTAGAAGAATCCTCAGGAGAGCTGCAGCCAGCCAGCACCTCTCCCATGACAAAAACCCTCTCCGCGGAGGGATTGACGTCGGTTTGCACGGAGGTGATCTTCTTTCCTCCACACTGCCACGGCACGAACGTACGACATCTCGGCAGCAGAGAGTCGCTGATCTTGTTCGCGGCTACCTGTAAGTCATGATGCTGGCACATAGTAGTTATGTCGTCAGCAGGGGACAAAACATTACTCTGTGGGACACCGGCTGCTATCGGAATGCAATCGAAGGCGTGATTATGGAGCAAGGCTTTGGCCAACGGCCTTTAGCAAACGCTGCAATCCATCGCTGGTAGCAAGGGCGTCAGTAGTTTTTGGGACAGCAGTCTCAGGTCAACGAAGTTGAATGCTTCGTTCAGATCAAGTGCAACGGCCACAGTACCTACAGCCTTTTTAGTGTTGTACCCATCGGCTGCAAAGCTCACGATCTACTGTAGAGCAGTGGTGGTAGAATAAAGCTCCCTGAACCCATGTTTAAGTAGCTGTCGTTCATTCTGCTCTGCCAGGTCCCTTACGATCAACTTTTCACCTTCCGGATCGTTCTCACCATCCGGATGTTATTATAGTTCAAGAAATCAGACTCTCCCTGTACCACCAATCCCAGTTATCCAATATCTATCGCATATCAAAACCTGTTTAGACAGTCAACATGGAACACAATCGAATAAACAAGATTCCTATTGGAATTTTCTCTCGCGCTGTCGGTCTCACGAAGCTGAATTTGAAGGAGAACGAGCTATTGTCGCTACCCCTCGGTAAGTCTGTTCACGACGAGATGGACTGGTGACAGGTGTAGCCGTAGACACAGGGGCTACATATATAAAGTGAATGTAGCCCGTATTTTCCGCGTAGAAGGTATTCATGCGGGCAAATGATTACCATTTGTTCAGACATGGGAACGTGGACATCGATCACAGAATTGAATCTGTCAACAAATCAGCTAAAAGTTTTACCAGAAGATATTGAGAAACTGGTAAAATCGTTGCATCACTAAAGTTTTCATTCAATCATTCTGATAGTGAGTTTATTTCAAGGTCAACTTGGAGATTCTCGTCCTGTCAAATAACCAACTTAAAAAGATGCCTGCACAAATAGGGAATCTGAAGAAGTTGAGGGAACTGGACTTGGAAGAGAACGATTTGGAAACCATTCCCAGCGAGATCGGTGGGTCCACATTCTGCCTTGTGCCGGGACCTTTTTCGATGCAAATTCTTAGTTCGAAACGCCGACAACTCAACCTTATTACCCATTATGTCTTGAAGTGTGTGCTCATCAGGAAATCTGAATATAGGAAAAATTGTGAATTTCTTTTCCGAACCATAATCCTAAACAGTTGTTTGCTCGAAACGGTAGGTTGCCGTATTAAAATAACGTTGCATCTAACGTGACCCACAGCAAATTCAAGAAAACTAAGAATGAATCTCATCTTCATCATATCAAATAACCTTCGTACAGGGCCGAGCTGACCGTTGCGCCAATTTTCGGCCGAGCTACGACCCCCCCTGTTGACCGAAATTTTGGAAAAAAAATTTTACGATCGCCCTTCGACAAATAGACATCAAATTTGTATTCAGCACACCGAATAGCCCCGGGCGACTATCATTTCCCCATTTTAGCTTACCAAGTGGTTTGGAGCGAAGGCCGTGTTTTCCTCAAAAATTTCACGAGCCCCCCTCCCAATTTTATTTTTTTTTTCAAAAATTTTCCAAATTTTTCACGACTCACCTATGTGCCTAGTCGCAACCCTGCTCAACTCTGCCTTCGTAGGCGAAGTTTCGGCTAAAAAATGACATTCGGGACCCGAGACGCTATCCCATCATTTTCAATCACAATCATGGGGTCGTTCGCAATCATTTTTGCCCAAAATCCGTCCGGTTGTAGTTTGGGGCTTTGAACACGAATATGAGGTATTTTTGGGCTTTCGATCTTTTACGGTTGTTTACTATAAGTGCACCGTCAATTTACCACTGTGATCGACCGTTTCGAGCTTATAATTTTTGGGGTCTAGGTTTTTGGAAAATGCTCTTTTTTTCTACATGTAGCAAATCCATTCTCGCAAGATACTTCATTTCGCTCTTCTTGGATTACGCTGAAATGGTTCCTCTGTCAGACTATTCACTCCTTCGCTAGATTTGGTCTGCTGTGGCTAGCAGCGTTGTGCTCGCATAGTGCTAATACATTGGAACATTTTAACGATAATGGCTTGCATCTGTGTAATGCTGAATCAACCCATATCGCGATCCCTCATCTCAGACGAGTGTAATCCGGACCACCTGCATTTATTTATTTATTTGGTTACCGTTCAATATTTTACAATATATGGCGCCTCCTTGTATTCATCCATTCACTCTTCGTCGCTTCTCTCGCCATTCTTTGCCAGTTGCGTATCATCATATATGCCTGGAAAATATCACCATCTCGTTCTGGGCCTACCTACCGGCCGCTTAAGCATAGGCTGCCATTCCATCAGCTGCTTAGACCATTTATTGTCTTTAGAGGTGGCAAGCTCCCAGGGATAAGACCATTTCTTCTCCATCGCCATGTCTACTGCGTCTTTGACCTTCGTTACTCCTCGCAACCATGCATTAGACTTCCTGTCTAGAAGGCGCACATCAGCCATGCGACGCTCCATCCGCCGTTGAGCCGTGCCGAGCTGTCGTTCAGTCGTTTTCGTCAGTACCCATGTCTCAGCTCCATACAGCATCGCCGGCAGTACGCACATGTTTCATTTTCCAAGGTTCAAAAACAGTTCTCGTCTTATTATTTCTTCCAACTGTGTTTCCCAGTAGATGGCAAGTGCTCCAGCTGTTGCTCTTGGAAAAGTATTTGCCGGTCTGATCTTCTCGAATTGAAAATAAAATAGATCATCTGTGTTGAGGCACGTAACAAAACCCTTTTCCTGTCTCGCTATATTTATTGAGAACATATATGATTGAAGATTTTAACCTATTTTTTCCTGCATATAATTGCCCTTGTACTTGTATTTGATGTTTTTTTTTGTTGAAGAGGCTAATTTCAGGATTCCTTTCGTTGCTGACGAAATTGTGGGTGCAGTCGAATAAACTGATAAGTTTGCCGCGAACCATCGGTAATCTCGCGAGCTTGCAAGATTTACGAGTCGGGGAAAACTTGTTGTCTTCCATACCCGAAGAAATAGGTGCGTTGTCATGGAATCGTATTCTGCCTTAGCTGTTTTATCCTTGTCTTCAGGTCATTTGGATTGTTTGAAATCGTTATACCTCAATGACAACCCTTCTCTACACAACTTACCATTCGAGCTCGCCCTCTGTTCTTCATTGGAAATAATGTCCATTGAGAACTGCCCTCTTAGTCAAATTCCTCCGGAGATCACTGCTGGAGGACCTAGTCTTGTTATTCAGGTGAGTGCTTCGATTTTTTGTTAGTTGAAATGTAAAGGTTTTTGAATAAGAACGGTACTGTGCTTATCTGGGTCAAATTCCGGTCCGCAATTGCGTCTCAACACGCTTCGCGGCCGCGCGCTTCCGAGTCGGAAGAGTTTCCAGCGCCATAGCCGCCGATCTGTTGACTCTAGGTGGGTTTTAGAAACTGGAAACTAAACAAAATTGAAGAAAACTGAATAAAACAGTCACATCGAGTCGGCTTTGGCGCTGGAAATTCGACTGACTCGAGCGCGTGCGGCCGCGATGCGTGTCGAGACGCAATTGCGGACCGGAATTTGACCCAGATAAGCTCAGTATGTGTTATAATATAAATCCGTCTCGCTCATTTTGGGTGATGGGAGTCCTAGCGAATTATGACAGCAATAACGAGATTTTGGCTTGATGTCCCTCCGCTGCTTGCTCCGCCCGTCCCTAAATGAAAAGAAGAGCTACACATACTTATTTGCTCAGATTCGACTCTTCCGATTTTTCGCATTGTTTTGCTTTGTTGTGTGACGCAAAATTCGATAAGATTCCTGAAATTCCATGTGGTTACGTCATTGCTAGGATCCAGGTGGTTCTTCGTACTTGAAAAAGAGAGAATGGTTGAGAAGCGGTATCAGGATTACAAAAACTTCCCCTCCTCAATTGTGCTCGCTAATAGGTTTTTATATCTGTGCTACCAACTGTTTCACATACCTTGCCGTAATTTGATGTCGAGTTCGTATACACCGTACGGCAGTTAGTGGTTCGTGTTACGTAGACAGAAGTCAAATGCCTTCCGTTCTTCTTCGGGATAGAATAGGCCGTCGATTGGCGGATGTTTTACAGCTGAACTACCCGTATTGTAAAGTACTGGGGTCTTTTGTAAGCAATTTGTTGATGATGTGAGAATTTTAACAAACATAGGACATCTGGGGATATGCAGAAAATGTAAGCCGCTCCCGATAGAGCACGAGGTTATTCTGAAGCGTTTAGTTACAGGGCTATCTATTACAAAGGTCTATAACAGAACAGAGCGATGGGAAATATTCATTAGCTATAGGCCGAAGAATGCTATCTTTTTCGGATTAAAACTCCGGTGCGAGTTGCGACACTCAGTGCATTGTGCTTGAACCTTGAAAAATCGTGTTGGCCTTGCAAATTTTCGACACAATTTTCTCTGGGCTGCGTGCCGCAACAACGGTTGCTCCCAGTGCAAACCGGAGTTTGGCTCCGTAAAGGACTGTGATTCCTCGTGCTTTGAAATAGCAGCATTTATATATAAAAACACTTGTAACAACAGTTCAATCAACCAAGTAATTTTCGCTGCTTTTCACACCTGCTCCCGCCGTTAAAATACTTTATCGATCTCATTTCGCCGAAAATTTCTCACTCGGATGTTGAAAAAGGGCGTGAGGCAGGCATTGAGGTCGAAGATATTTAGTCGTTGGCGAAAAATTTCAAAAATTCGGCTTCGTATCAAAGGTATTTTGAAAGAGAATCTTTTGCCCTACAAGATGGCGTACCTGAATTTCACATATTGTATTTTTTATTGAAGATGGCGAGTGTGGGGCAGAGGCAAGAGGCGCCGCTGTCACGCACATGGTCGAGTGATCGATCCTCGCCTAAGGTCAACCAATCCTTCTATCCCTCCGAGGTCGGTAAATTTGGTACCAGACTTGTCTGGGAGGATAAAAACACGGACTTGAACATCGGCTGGCCCCCGCAAGTCATTGTATAGGCCCGATACACTTTCAAAAAGCCTCTACGATTCTGAATGGAAGTCGAATGTCTGGCGCATTCCCAGTGGATTGATATACGCCGAGAACTTTATCCTTGTTTTATTGAGCTTTCCTTTTATTGTAGATTTCATTTCAATAATGTGGAACCTCTTCTTGTTTTTCCGCTTTATCGACCCGAAAATCGATATTATTGACTCGTTTAGTGTAATGAATGGCATTGTTCTTTAAAGAAACTAATTTTTTGAAAGATCCAACTTGATCTAACTTTCGCTAAAATTTTGAATATTTGATGCGGAATTTTCAATGGAAGAATATGTATAGTTAGGTCCGTGGCCTGTGTCCTCAAGAAAAAACGTTTAAATTCAAACCGCTGCTGACGCGGCGGTTTAATTCTCAGAGATTGAGATTCAAACCGCCACGTCAGCCGCGATCTGAATTTACACGTTTTTTGTTGAGGAAACAGGCCGCGGATCTAACCATATATATGTCCAGTTCCCTGTCCTAACGCGACAGTAGATTCTATCATTAGGTGGTTCTAGAGAAAAGCTTGAACTGTTCGAAATTTTTTTCGAGTCCCGACTTTGAGTCTGCTACGGATATCGATTTTTGAACAAGTAGTAGGTATTTTTACGTATCGCATGCGAAATCGGGCAGCTCTAAGAAATGCGCAGTTGGACGCTACGAATATTTTTTTCGTCATCCCCTTCTACTCTTAAATTCTATGGGATTCAGTGGTATGGCGCGGTCCACATTTGATTGTGTTCTGCTACATTTGCAATGCTCATGACCATCGTCTCGCCACGCATTTCAAATCGGTGCGTTTCAGTCACGGCGCCGTAAAACATGGACCGCGCCAAACCACTGAATTTTATATAATTTCAGAATAGAAAGGGATAGCGGAAAAAAATGTTTGTAGAATCCAACTATATATTTGTACGAATATAATTGGGGAGCCCGTCATTAGCGGCGTTCGCACCTTTGCTCACACCTAATTATATCTGCGCTCGCACCACCAACGTTAACGACGCTCGCATGGCTCTTACAGAAGAGCCCTGGCGCTCATCCAAGTGGCTCAATATTGATTGCGCAAAGAGCGGAGTAACGGTTGACCTACTGGAGATTTCATAGTAACGAATGAAAAAATAAAATTGTAAATTGATAAAACATTTATAAATAATGGGAAATAAATGACGGCGCCGTGACGCAGACTTCGACGGAAATAGCTCTAGATAGTTTTCGTTAAGGAGAATCTATTTTCAATAGCAATCACCCGTTAACGGGTATGATCTGGTAAGCACATATCGGCATTAAATCCAGTTGAAGGCAGTGGTCGAGATCAAATATGCTTGTCGTCTCTCTCTCTCTAAACCCTTTTCTGGGTCTCGAGTAGTGGGACATATGAGAAAAAATCGCGAAAAAAACCACAGTTTTGGGCCAAATTTGAAGCCTGAACTTTCTTGTCTTTTGATGGTGGACGAGCCCACTCCACATCATCGGCATCGATGACCTCTTATATCAAGAACATCAACTGCCCTGAAATTGAATGTCAATCAATGAACCTTCGGATTTATGTACACATCTAGTCAAAGACATTGACTGGAGTGCGTTCTTTCATTGCTCAACTGGTTTTATTAGGTAAATTTGTATTTATTTCTTCCTCTGAATGTCGATGATTTTTGACTGCTCGGCATGAGACTGCGATCTTTTTCGTCATCGCTGTGCACGTGTGCACGAACTGGCTTCTTTGGGCCCTAAAAACTCTAATTCTAGCCCGTTTTTCACCGCGCCACTCTCATAGTTTTTCAGCTGTTTCTGATCTTAACTGATTTTTGTAGTTTTTTCGATAGCTTTTTTCATCGTGACCACTGCCTTTAAGCTGAGGCCTTGGAAGATGTAATTTTGATGTTTTTAGAATGTTTTGATGCCATTTTATGGCATGGTATATTATCACAAGATGTCACAAGGTAGCTGAGTTGAACGAAAAACTCAGATGTCAGGCAGGACTCGAACCTGCATTGCACGTTTTCCGGGCCAGAGTGTTACCAGTACGCCACCGACACCCCGCTCTGCATCACTCAGGATTCAATCTTATTAGTGGGGCATGGGAATATCTCACCACAGCGTTCATGGCGATGAAGTTGAGGCCTTCTTTAGGAGCATGTCCTGCTTCGTCACAGGCAGAACCATGTAGGGACTCTTATTTTCAATGAGCAGCAGTGTTTAAGATTTTTTTTCAATCGTCGAAATTTCGTATTTATTTATTCAGAGCTCCATATAGCAGCCAGCTGTCACTTCACAAGAAAGAGCGCTCAATGCTGATTCCAAATATATCCTTATATTCCCAAATAGACCATTTTGAACAGAGTTATGACAAAAGGGCACAAAAACGCTTTTTCCGTTTTTTTTTGTCGCCCAAAACGCGAGAGGTGTAGAGACGAGGACAACGTTGCAGAATGAAATCAAAAAAGAATTTGTAAGAAATTATATCAATGGCAATGTTTTCAGTATCTGAAGATGCAGGGACCATACCGAGGCGTCGTCCTAACGCAATAACATTCATTCTCCTCATTTTATGCATGTTTGCATATTGTTTTTCATTGAAATGTGATATTGTTGTGCTATTTTTCGTGCTTGTTCCATGGTTCTGCATTCTCTCGATTTGGTGCTGCTAGTCTGATTCATACTCAATTATGTTTTTAGCATGTTTTATCATTACGAATTGTCACAGTCGCCATATATAGCCATTGCGATACTTGAATAACCTCTGGAATCACTTTATCTGCTCCCCGTAATGTTTGTTATTCACTTTATCAGCGTTGTCGTATATGTATTTGCACTAATATCACATTTGCACGTTTGCAGACATACCGTGTTATGCCCCCATCACGGGTGATATTCATTTGGGTTTCCAGGTGTATACAGTTTCGTTTTATTTCTAAATAAATTGTTGCCATACCAACCTTGGTTTTGCTTCCAATTTCTGGTGAGTAGAACTTTCTGCTTATTCGAAACCTGGTTATATAGTGTGTCAAGGACGTACTTACGATAGGAAAGCTTGTCGGGTTGGCTCGTTAGTGAAATTTAAATGATGGTGATACTATAAGAAATCTGCCAGAAGCACTATGAAGCGGCTTCTCTGAAATATTGAGACCCCACCCCTTCTCCTTAGATCGTACCAAAAAATTCTGCTGTTCGCAAAACAACTCGTTACTAAAATTATTAAAGGCGTCGTTCGCGCAGAAAACCGAGTCTTGTTTTTTAAATGTTTTTGAGCAGGCAACTCCTTGAGGTACAGGATAATAGCGAAGAAGCCAGACAGAATTCTCAGATGTCGAAAAAAACTCGTGAAAAATCCATTCAAACTATTCCTCTTCCGCCCCCTCTATACCCCATAGGTTTTTTTTTCTATACGTCGGAAGTGATTTTGACGCTTCAAACTCATTAGGTAAATGGACTTCTCTTGTCTAGTTTTCTTCCAAAACTTACTTTAAAAATAAGCTTTCACTGTGCAAGCTTGGATGTTAGGATTACCCGAGAAAAGAGTTTTTGATTCTGGATCAGTTGCTCCTGACATGGTGTTTTTGTTCCTCGTGCTAGTTCACTGGAGGCGGATACTCATTTTAACCACTACATTTTCAGAACCATGCATTTTTAACGCGCAAAACTTCACCGGTGTGGTCTACCGGGCCCATTTCTGAAATTGAGTCTGAAAAAAGGAAAGTGATTTTCAATGCGAACATTGCCTTTAAAATTCGATGAGAAGCATCAATCATGACAACTGCAGACTCACGCGCTCGCGGGGTCGCACCACAACAAACGCTCTATCCCAGGGCTAACATCGGACTGAACTCATCGCTGTCGGCAACGTGAACTGCAAACGCATAGTGGATTTCGACCCCTCATTAGCAGCTCGTGCTGCTTTTAGCAGCTGCTGCTGCCGATACCGAGAGGTTGAACCCGATGCCGGCTCTGAAGTGCAACCCCTCATTGTCAGCAGCATGTTCTGCAAACGGAGAGAGAATTTGGACGACCAACCCTCCAGCGGGGTTAGGTATGATACTTGTCACCACTCGCAACAAGGAGGTCAATCTCGCTGCGGTCCCCAACAAAGACATCACCCTCGCCACGGTCCACAACGGGGAAGCACTTCTCGCGATGGGCCATAGGGAAGATCTCGTCAGCGCCAAAATTAACGCCCGAAAAATCACGCACGCTGAATCTCTTGGACCGGCCTCATACAACCAACTATGTACCCTCTCAGTGAGAGTGGATATATACCCGTAGATAGTTGGTAGTAAATCGCGCATGGCCTGACCGAACAGCACTTCATTGCTTACGAAAAAGCCAAAAATTTCAAGGTTTTATGGGCCGCCTCGAAAAAAGAAGATTTTTTCTTGTCGCGGAATCGCATCCTGCCTGGAATACGGGAAGAAGTCGTTCCAAACGACGGACAGCAGTTTAAAGAAAATACAGTGTATCATGCTCCCTAAATAATGCTTCAATTTTTTTCAAAACAAAGCTCAAACCTTATTTGAAGGCATAATGCAGTACCGCTCTTAGGATAGAGTCAGAATGTTCGCGGGGACTCAATAGCTCATTTCATATGATTTGTTTTCCTATTCGGAAGAATTTCGATCATCCCGATAAGAAGGGCTATCTTACAGTGAAATGACTGCGTGGGTCTGGGTTCAATTTAAAAACTTGGTGTGACAACTATATCGCCTTAGCAAGCATTATGATGCTGCATAGCCCTCCTAACCTGGATCCTAAAAAATTCGGGATCTCGGCCCTACACATTAAACGATACGACTATGTGATTTCGCTCACTGAAAAGGGTGCCATGGATGACCGATGGAGCTTCCGTACAACAGTCTGGTTACCACGTGATTGCCGCCGTCCTCCAACAAAATGGAACCCTGAATTTTCAGGCAGAGTCAAGACGTTCTGTACCGAGCGAGGGCATCCAGAAAATCGCCATCACTGGATGTTTCTTGCTCGAAATCGATCGAGCTGGCTGAGATGTGGTCCACACGGTGGCGACGCGCAGTGTAGATGGATCATCAAGGTAAAAAGGCAGCCATTAGCTCAATGCGTGAGAGTTCTGAATTCAATAAAGGTGAAGTACGTTATTTAATTCAATCGAAACTTCATGTTTTCTCCCCCCAACTCAAATCTTCGCCTAGTTATGACCTGTTTCTCCTGAAAGGAGTCAAAATTATTTAGACTAATTATTTTTTTAATTTCAAAAACACCATTCGCTTCCTGATTCCAGTTTAGAACAAACGTACCGTCTTGACCTAGTTATGACATGTTTCGCCCATCCAAGAAGTTGGATCTCTTCAGCTTTGGCGAAATTTACACCTGAGCATCACCAGTAGAGTTGAATCGTAATTCTATCTTCGAAGCTGTCTCTGCACCTGGGATTTACTCTTGATGGTTCCTAGTTATGGATGAACTCCGTTCTGGTTATGGTCCCCGTTCATTTTCTCGGTTCTCCTCGCTTTCCACTCTATTGCTCCCTACCTCTGCGGCACTCCTAGCTGCGACTGCTTTCAGGAGAAATAGGTTATAACTAGGTAAAAACTTGAATTTTTCTCACATCTGAATGCATCGCTGGAATCAGCTCGTCGAGAGAGAACGAATGGATTTTTTTTAGATTTTGAAAATGACCACTCCGAACGAAAACAGTTATGCGACGCGATTTCTGGTCGCCATTGCGCTTTGGGACAGAAGTTATTGTCGGTATTGTACGTAGTCCAGAGATACTATTGTGAATTACGCAAAATTATTCAAGCTAACACCAGGGAAACAAAAATACGATTTCGAGGATCGAAATCCTCGGTTCACACATTTCTCTCTGGAACCGCAGTTAATCTTGCGAAGCCTATGAAGACCATAAACGGCCTCCATTGAGATTTTCTAACACTACATTTGCTCCAGTTCGTCCACCCAAAAAATCCTTCTGACGCACGGTTTTCTCCACTGCCATCCAAGCTCAGTATGGCTCATCCTGCACGGCTGAACCTGTACATTTTCGGACGACCTTCGTGGGAGATCTCTGTGATTGCCATGACTGCCGTTCTGTCAATTCCGTTAGCCTTCATTTTAATGCTGTTCACAAATTTCAAGAGTCACGTGTTGCAAATTTTTGTGTAGTTTGGCTAATCTGGCTAGATGAACCTAGCGTAGATGGTGGAAGGAACCTTGACTTTATTAACAGCCTAAGTGATGGAATTTAAGTAAGTCTTCAAATTTCTATGCTGTGGCTTTCAATGGAATGGGTTGGAGTTTTTTCGAGAGGGGATGGGGAGGGGTATGTTCAAAAATCTCTTTTTCAGTTGGTAAACTTCATTCAGTCTAAGCTTTGGAAAACCATGTACTAATCGTCAATGTATGTACTCTTCCTCCAGAGTTGCGTCCCTTAATTTTTGCCGGAGTGAGTTAGTATTGAGCAGGTGAGCAGCAGAGAATTTGAGTAATTGAACCAGAACCAAACATAGAAACCAGGAAATCCTGGCAGTTGGGCCGCCCACGTTACTTACTATTGGTCGAATTTCAAAGCAAAATGGGTCCAGAGTGGTTGCATGAACTCTGGAGTGGTATATCGCATCAATTGCTGTCAGTGCGGGGAGGGCTACATAGGGGAGATTGTCAGACGACCACTGTGTGTTCGTATTAAAGAACTAATGAACGTATTTAACAAATCTGAAGTATACATTTCGCTGGCGGAACATAGGGTGATCGAAATGCATATAACATATGCATTTCGATGGCTGTTACTATCTTGGCTCTTATCGAAATTTCGATTTTTTTTTCGAAAATCGCTCGAAATTTCGGATTTTTTTTTTCAAAATTCGTTGGAAAAAAATTTCCCACGAACGAATGTGGAAAAGTTTCGAAATTTTGGAGGTCGAACGAACGAGTTTTGAAACTAATCGAAGTTTCGATTTTTTTTCGAAATTCGTTCGAAACTTCGGAACTTCTTCAAGAATTCCTTCGAGATATCACAACTTTTTTCGAAATTGAACTCGGCTCTGTTGCTGGGAAATTTTCACCGTCGGTACTGTTGGTGGATTGCCTAACAAGTGAACCACACACGTCACTGACGACGAAGATGACACAGCAACCCTGCGTTGCAGGAAAAGGGCAATTACAGGGGGCGTGGAAATACGGGCGGGGCCAAAGTTGCTACTCCTGTAACGGCATTGTGGGTCGTTTTTGACGCTTCAAAATGCATAGGCGTTGTGTCCTGAGCCATACCATTCTATTTCCGTTGTAATCTCAAATACGTTTTGGAGCGTGTATGCTGCCTGTAATGTAGAGCGCCCAGCAAAAGTCGCGGGCTTGACTGCATACCTAACGAGACTAATTTTTTCAAGGCCTGTTAACTAGGACGGTCACCACTGTCATGGTGACGGTAAACCGAACTAACTATTGGGTGTTGTGGGGATATGCTAAAGTAGAAATGTAATCTATTTGGCAGTATTAACAGGCATTCGGGTAGATCAGAAAAGAATGAAAACTCTATTCGTAGAACGTATTAGGGTTAATTAGCTACCGTAAATAGTCTTAGAAAATATTTCGAAGGAGTGAAAACAGATCCTCTACCCGCGTTCAGCTCCCCGCCGCAAATACCCTCATAGGTGAAGTCTGGGCGAAATGCTTCTTTACCTCTCGAGTCCCAGAAGTTATATTCTCCAGATTGAGGTGAAACTCCGGTCCGGAGTCTTGTAAATCGAACAAATTTCCGAAAAAATCGAAAAAGCAAACTTCGAACAAACGAAAGTTTAAAAAAATCTTTCCACATTTTTTTCGAACGAACGAAAACGAACGAAAAAATTCGAGAAAGCTTTCGAAATGTTTCTCTAAAAATTCGTTCGTGTATCACTTTCGATGCCCCTTTAGCTAAACGATTAAGAAAATTCACGAGCTGAAAATTATCATTGTGGGAAAGCACTGATTTTATTCAGGTGTTTTACGGAAATTTTGAATTGGCTAGGTAAAAATCGTTTAAATTTAAGATTTTTAGCGCAAGACTCTGACTAGAACGGTTACTTCAAAGCCAGGATATGCCAGCTTGGTGGGGATAGCATTGCTCATGGAGAACAATCGTTAGGACGAAAAGGAAATCCGGTACCCCTAATGACGGACTTTTACCTACATACTGTGAATTGTCCATGCATTGTCAGGGCTGTGCGGAAACCTTTTCCAAAATTTTCGGAAACGAAAGAAAATTTGCCTATAAACGCCGGAAACGGTAATTCCGAAACAGAAACGGAAGAGAACTAGAAATCATAGTGTGTGATGAGCGACCCCCCCTCTGTATAGTGGAGGCCACCAAGAGTGTCTCATTTACTTATCAATAAGAAGCGGTCGGCTGGGGATCAATGTGCATGAATCCCATACCAGCACGCTCGATACCGATTGAGCGAGAGCGGTTGTGCTGCAACGAGTTTCATGTTCATTGATCTCCAATCGACCGCTTCTCATTGATAAGTAAATGAGACATTCTTGGTGGACTCCACTATATGAGTGGTAAGGTTGGAAAGTTTTATCGCGATGTTCACCGCTCAATTAGTGAGGAATTACGGTATTCACAGTATGATCGGCCCGACTAAATGTCGATATTTCTACGGCATGTGGGCTGTGGGGTCGGTCATCTAGCACTTCTGAGTCATCTGGTACTTCTTCTTAGAATGTTGATGCCACCGTTAGGCCGGGATCATACTTCCAGCGACGAGCGTCTCGACGCTATGTTTACCATCCATATCGACCGAAAATTGATATGCCTAATGTGCACTGTCGCCTTCGCTGGTCGCAGCGGCAAGTATGATCCCGGCCCTAAGCGACATGGAAAACAAATATGGTTCAAACTTCACACGCAAGAAAACATCAAAAACGATTTCTGCGCGAATTTCAAACCTATTTTTACATAGTATTCGAACTGGTTCATCTCTAAAGGTGAAGATTTTTCAGAGGATCTTTCGATGTCTTCGTTCACTAGTGAGGCCAAGCTATACAAAAACATGAAAACTTTATGTATGGTTTCCTGCGCGTACGATGCCCGCAATTTTGTTGTCTGGGATGCTATCTTTTCGCCTACATCAGACTTTAAGTTGAGTCCAATTTAATTGATTACCGTATTTTCTGTAATTGAACACCCGGGTGTACTATTTTTCAACCTACGCCAAAAGGGTGGTTCACTTAGAGGGGGGGTGTTCAATATCAGGAAATACGGTATGTTGTACTTTCACTCCTAGGAAAATATGGGGTAACTGGAGAGTCCACGGAGTTCAATGGATTTTCTCCCGCTCTGTCATTCAGCGATCCGTCCATCGGCAGAGGGTGTGTCTCGAGAGATGGAAGAAGTGAGAGCATCTGGCGAATCGCCACGGGTTTTTTTTTGTCCAGCTCTGACTCATTTCCGTGCCATCGAGTGAACAGGCGTGTGTTTTGCGATTGCACTGGAGCTAGCAGCAGCATGAAGCAGCCATAGTCTGCCTGTGCACCTCATATCACTTGGGCTGACCTTTCGCACTCATCGTCTCCATCGATCCGCGATACCTTCTCGATCTGAGGATGCTGATGGCAGGCAGCAGTTCTTCGCTCCGAAGGGCATCTCTCAGCCATCACTATTGATTGTTGTAGGTTATGTTTGAATTAGACACTCATTCTCGGTGCAAACATGCAATAAGCACCAGCCAAGAGCTCCAGCGCATACAGACAGATCATCTATGGCGCTGTCTCTCACCCCATTTCTCAGTCTCAGATCTAGCTCTCATTTCAGACACTGAATACCTTCACATGCCCTCCCACCGCCTTCCCTCTGCTTCTTCTAGCTTCCAATCATGATCTCTTCAAGATTTTCTATAACACTCTTTTTCTTTGCAAAACAATACTCTTGCATTGATCTAGAAGGTAGAAAAAAAGCTATAGCGTATCAGACTAAGACCATGAGTGGATAAATGCGATTGAAGGGCATGTTTATAACTGCGAGCGTGGCTCGCGAGGTGTTGGTAAACCCATGAGTCCTTTGTTTACCTGATACAATTTTCGCTCCGTTGATAGTAAGTATACTATTCGTGTATTTCTTGAACTCGTTCACTTTCTTCGTCGTTTTCGGTCTCTTGGTGACTTTTGTGTTTCGCAGGATTGGTCGTTTGCTTGGAAGTACAAATTCGTTGCATAGTGACCGAAGACCTTTGAAAGAACTTTATTGAATAGTTTTCACAAACCAAACAAAAGTACCCATCATCTCAGGTTCTGAAATGCGTCTACCAGGAACCGTTTCTGGAAGCTAGTTCGGGACCGCAAAACAAGCCATTCAAGAGGTTCTGAAGGTTGGCATTAGGAATCTGTTGAGAACGGAAGCTCGAGAAAGACTTCATGAGATTAGAGCGATACTAGATTGTATCATAACACGCACCTTACGCGACATTTCGAGGCTCGCAGTTAAAGGCAGCAAAGGAAATGTTGAGGATTTTCCTGTAACATAGGTGATTTTGTCGGTTTGGTTTACTGAAGTATGTACTTTGAGGTTCTCCAGGTATGAATCATTACTGTGAAGCATCGGATTCGCGCTTCCGGGGTCCCCAGACGTCGACCCGTCAAAGGCCCATGGATGAACGTCACGTACAAGACGACAAGACTACATGTGCGACGGAGTCACTAGACTCAACAGCTATGGAAAAAATTTCAGATAAATCTACGTCTCTTTTGTTTGAAGCGCCAGATTCAGCTGAGAAAACTACTTTTTCCATTGGTGTTGAGTCCAGTGAAGATGCTCCGTCGCCCACACTAGTTCTGCCTGCTGGTGCCCAAGGTCTATTTTACACTTCCATTGCTGATCGCCGCGATGATATGTTTTGAATACATATCGACGTGCGACGCGATCTCTATCTAACTATGCTCATGTTTATCATCCCGTCGCGGCGCGACTGAACTTTGAAAGAGGCCTAACGCTCATCAATGGGTCCTCTGAGAGAATCCCCCGCGATCGTTCACGGATAGAATCCCCTCGGTTCCTGGTAGGGGCCGAGAAGATACCAGCACGGGGCTATCGCGGAACGATCGCGAGATTATGCCAGTCTTGAACCGAGAGCGCACCGCTTTCGTTCATCGATGCTCCCACGGTGCTCCATCGCGGAACCGCGAGGAGTCGAGCCTGGAGCTGTCAAGGAACGATGGCGAGATTCTCCCATTTTCAACCTGAGAGCAAAGTGCGTCTATACATTGATCTATTGCGGGTGTTACATCGCGGAACCGCGATGAACCGAGCCCGGAACTCTCGAGGGACGGTCGCGAGGTTCCGCCAGCCTCCACCCCTTATCGTACCGAATCCATGCCCTCTCGGTGTTTCACCCGTACGGGTGTTGCCTACCAGGTCAACACGAAGCTACAAGGTATTGCCGTTGCCGTAATTCGCGCTGCTTTACAAATCTGCACGGCATGAGAGCGAGGGGCCGGGGAGAAACCATCACGGTACCATCGCGGATCGCGAGTTCACCACGGTACCAGCGTGGTAAACCTGGTAACGATCGCGGTAGCATCACGGTACGAGCACGAGAATGTCAACGGATGGGTCGATGGGGTATTTATCGCGGAAAGAGCACGGATCGCGGGACGAAAGGGAAACGATCACGGTACTATCTCGGATCGCGGGAGCATCACGGCACTAGCGCGATAGATTCTCTCAGAGTCCTTGACGGGACGACGTCTGAGGACTCCAGGAGAGCGAAGCCGATGCTCCACAGTATTGATCCATACCTGGGAAATTTCCAAATGATTTCTTCAGGTAAATATGGCCACAAAATGTTTTGTGTTACATGAAAATCCTTAAGTTTTCCTCTGATGTCCATTGTTATATTTTCGATTTGCACAAATGAAGCGGAGGCGATGCCGACGGAGTCGAACGAAGCAGGGGAGTGGATTGGATTGCTGATCAATCGGAAGAAGAGCCAGTTCAAGAAGAACGCCTGGTGCGGAGGAACTCATATTGAGGTTCATGGTTCCTCGATTTTGGAGAAACCAACTCCTGGAACGCTTAATGAACAAGGACTTCTATTTGGAGGAAGAACTCGGAATGAGAAGAACAGCTGCTTGGGCAGCTTTTGGGTCTCTCAAAGAAGCCACCGACCAACTGCCTTATCCAGAACTTCGCGCTCACCTGTTCGACTCAGCAGATCTTTCTGCACTCTGCCACGCAGCTAAAACTTCGGCCGACACAGCGCCCACGTCAAGATTTTTGCAAGTTGCCCACATACTCTTGAGCGTTTTCTTCTGAAGTATAAACGGCTCACTCCACAGGCGGACGGCGCAGGTCGGACCTTTGAGGTAAAGTCCCGCCTTTGTGATCCAGTGGATTACGTATCGAAAGCCAAATTCCGATTGGGCCGATCACGTTTTGAGGAGCGCCGGCGATAGAATGACAAGAACTGTCGAATGGACTCCTTTGGGGCTCTTGCGCCGCCGAGGGAGGCCATGGGTTAAATGGGCAGATGTTGTTGCCGAGACTGGTAATAAGCTGTCACACACCCCTGTTCCGGAGCCCGTATTCCGAGCGACTTTCAGCGTTTCCGGTGTTTTGCGTAGTTCGCGACCGATCTCGCACACGTGTTAATTCAGCTGTCCCTTCTCCTACGCCATTTCCTTTCCGTACGTTTTTTCAACACCTCCGCTATGCCAGATGGTGATGCTATTGAGAGATTTCGCTTTCCGTTCAGTTTTCTTCCAACAATCCACTTCTCGTTTCGTTTCCCATTTCCTTCACACGGTAGCAACTGCTGCAAAATTGTTCGAGCGCTTCCTTATCAATTCCTTGCCTTCGCAAGTTTCTGTGAACGGCGCAATTTTCTGTGGCATTAGAGTGACATTTTGAATTGGTTTTCGCATTTCAGCGTTCCAAGGTTGGGACCATTTTGGAATTCCTTCATTACAAGAACATTTCGTCCAACAAAACATTTGCTTACTGTTGCATTAGGCAGTTCATTCATTACATTACTACTAGACTACATATGACTACTACTACTACTACTAGACTACATTACACTACTTGCCGAAGTGTGAATGATTATTGCCCGCAGAGATGATTTTCATGCGAGCAGTGCTACTCCATTTTCACACCTATCGCTGTAATTGCTCTCAAACAATTGATTGGATTGAAATATGACTCCAATGTTTATAATTCTTCGCAGGAAACCAGAATTACCTGCTTATCCAAGAATTCCTTCCCCTGCTGTTGAATCCGAGAAATCGTCAAGTTAAATAATGGAAGTATCCTACGTAGAATATCAATGACGAATTCTATTCTGTCCACTCTATTCTGCATCTGTTGGAGCAGAATTTTTGGTTCTCCTTACATGGAGACATTGTTAACACATTGTCTTCTACGCATTGTACCATAAGCTATTAGGGTGTGGCAAAAATAAATGCTCTCAAAAAACGTTTTTGTTCGCTTCGGCCGAGTTCTTTTGGTAAAGTGTAATAGAGCATTTGAAAGCATATTTCTTCGTTTCTCTGAACCTTTCTGCCGCTTCTCGTAAGACTAGCTTTTTCTCAAATTCCACCGTCAAAGTATAAAATATTTCCGTACACCCTGTTTCAGAGCCCGTATTCGGAATGCCTTTTCACATTTCCTTAAACTTCAAGGCACGGTACATCCTCAGATATGAATTTTGTGATTTCCATGTAACTGTGTGGTAGACCTTTCCTGTATAACACTTGCTAAGGGCGAAACCTCAATTCCTCCTGATAGGCAAGATATAAGCGACCACCACGGGCCCGACTCCCTTCATTCACCACCACAGGCCACACCCCTTCATGATTTTCGAACTCAATAGCGGTTAGATGGATGGACCAATTTCAACCTCATCATCGTTCTTCACTCCCTTGCCAGTTTGTCTCCTCATCCCAAATCGCTCCCATGCAGCGACTGCGAACGAAGAGAAATACAGGTTTGAGACAACTCGTCCACTAAAATCTCGCCCTCAAAATATAGGCATTTTTGAGGAGCCTCAACGCCGTTCGTAGGGGTCCTCGAGCGCTTCTAGAGATACCATTGTGATCAGCGTGTGATTTTCTCCAAGATAAGCATAAAGTCTGAAAAATAATTTTTCGGGTGTGCCGAGCTTTTAAAGTGTGGTCCAGGTACAGAATTTTTTAAACTATTGATCTCGCCTCCAATTAGAGCACCATGTCAGCTATTGCTGATCGAACGTTTGCCACTGTGAAGTCTAGATGATAGCAACAAAAGAGCTTACCCGAATTTCCCCAATGGGGTGAGTTTAGCGCTTTTTCAAAATTTATAATTTCTGCAGTTTCTCGTTTGTACGAAAACTTTAAGACACCAAACATCATACTCAGATAGGTACGACGAGGTATTCCCCAATCAATGATATTTCTTCCGTGATTAATTTTTTCGATTCTTCAAGAAACAGTCAATAATTCAGAAAATAAACATATTTGTTTGGGAATACCTCGTAACAGCTAACAATGATGTTTAGTAACCTAAATTCTTCTTATAGGATAAATACTGCAGAGGTTTGAAAAAGAGGCGGAGTCCACCTTATCGGGGAAATTCCGCTAATCTGTTTTGGTGCTATCATCTAGTATTCACAATCAGTGTTCAAACGTTCGGTCAGCCATGGCTGATTTTATTTTGATTCGAGGTGGAATTAAACGGTTCCAAATACGTTGTAATTAAAACACACTGTAAATTTAAGTGTGTAATTCGAAAAAGAGCGAGTTACATATACGAAAAGCTGCAAACAGCCTTGGATAGACGAAGATATGCGCTTTTGTATGTCATATCACACTTTGTCAAAAGAACTTAGCCTAGTTAACAGAAGTGCTATGAAAAGAAGCGCAATCGTTTCTGCACTGCTCTAATAATTTTGCCCAATACTAACGGTAAGGAAGCCGCAATCACTCTATGTAACGTTGACATGGATCTTGAAGAGACTTCGCGTTCGCTGTTGAAGATTGGCGCAAACTAGGTGCCATATGCTACAACATAGGTGAACCGAGTTTGCGCCAACCTCCAATGGGGAACGCAGTCTCTTCAAGATCCATGCCGGTGTTAGACTTTCCAAGAGTATAAATTCGCCAGTCTCTTTTTCGATGCCATTTTGTTCAACCTCATCATATTTTTTCCTCCACAGCTTCCTTCTTATTCTTCTTCGTTGACGTTGACATATCTACTCCTACGTAATGTTCACGTAACCGAGATGAATGAGGAATGGATGGGGCTGCGACGGTAGATCGCTGCGCGCGATCGAATCCCGTTTGCCGGTGATGCCGCCAACGCCGCACGGCCAGCCGCCTGGATCATGCGTCAGACTAAATATTATACGGAAACCGTATGTGACCGGTTGACCTTAAAGGCCGGGTTCACGATAAAAACGATTTTTGGGCTCTCTTCATGAAAATATAGGTCTGGTAAAAATAAGAGTAAAAATAAGTGAAAAAAATTCGAAATTCGCGAGAAAACGCTCAAAAACAAGGTATAGCGGCTAATTACCGATGTCGGCCGGCCCCCTGATTAATGAGATTTTCATGAATGCTTGCTTATCCGTCTTTTATTTTGCTCTTGAACAAGCCAGTAGTCTTTGAAAGTGCTCAGCAATGACTTCCGAAGAAAATAGAAGACGCCAAAGCAGGCCTTCACATAAATCTCGATAATTGAGGGCGGGAGGACACCAAGTAATAACTTGCTCCTCAACGTTTTTTTCTCCAATTTTTTTACTTATTTTCACTTTTGTGATGGCCAGATCTACCATTCCATGAGGATAGCCCAACAACCGATTTTATCGCGAACCCTGCCTTTAAGTATGTGCGTTTCTCATATCTTTTGGTGCAGGAGATTCCTCCATTTTGCGTGAGACCTTGAAACCTCGAGTTGGGAGGAACGCTGATATGGGTGTGAAAATTGGCTCTACCCTACAATACCGCCGCTATCCAAGGAAAAAATTGGGCAAAGTGGGCAACTAAAGCGTCCTTCGACCACAGCTCGCCTCAAAGTGCTCCGTTTTCAATTTCGAAAAGGCCGACATGTACAGCATGTTGTGATCTAGTCAATCATGCAAAAATATTCTGCGAAATTTGGGAGCAACAGTATTTTTTGAGGCGAAATACATTTTTATTTTGACCATGCTAGAGATCGCGTACGCTTGTTTTTGATCGAATGGGCTCGTTATCTTATGATAACATTATCAAATTCATAACTAACTGCATCTTAAAAAAGCATTTTCATTGAAAATTTTCGATTTTGTCGTATACAGTTAGATAGATTGTGGCACGGTGGACCTTTTGGTCCTTTCAAAATTGAAAACGGAGCTGTTTGAGGCGAGTTGTGGTCGAAAGACGCTTTAGTTGCCCACTTTGCCCATTTTTTCCCTTGGATAGCGGCGGTATTGTACTTGAGAAAGGTACTCACGATTTATCCATGAGCATTTAGAAGAACCCTGATTTCAGATATTCTATACTGCTTCAATGGCTGCTGTTTCGGAAGCCTCATAGAAATACAATACCCGCGCTAAGTTTTGTAAAAACGGGAAGCATCTGGCAAACTTGGCAAAAAAGCTTCTGATGCATGTATTTCGAATTCTGAAAACACTATCATATTCACAGATCAAATTGCTACCTAATTATGTGACTTCTGTGCAGAAGTTCCCTATAATTGCTTTGTTTTTGAAGGAAATCTTTTTTTGCAATCGTTTATCAAAAACGTCGCGCGCGGCGAAACTTTGAGCAGTATTTGTACAAGTAATAGAAGTGCAATCTGTATGCTTTCTTCATGAATTAGGTGCAGGTGAGGGAATCTCAAGGTATGTGGTGGTTGATTTCTCGAAATCCTTCATTAAATACGCTTGAGAACTACCTGAATGTCGGAGTTTTGTTGGGAAAACCTCGGGCTCTTAAGTAAGGGATTTCGAAAATTTAAAAAACAGAAACCTTGAGGTTCTCCCACCTGCAGCTAATTTATGAAAAAACCATACAGATTGCTCTCCCATTACTTGTACAAATACTGCCCAATGTTTAGCCGCACTTCGCCGCGCGCGACTTTTTTGAAAAACTATTGCAAAAAAGATTTCCTTCGAAAACAAAGCAATTTTAGGGAACTTCTACTCACAAGTCACATAATTAGGTAGCAATTCGATCTGTGAATATGATGGTGTTTTCAGAATTCAAAAAATATTCATTAAAAAAATTAACATCGGACGCTTTTTTTTGCCAAGTTTGCCAGATACTCCCCGTTTTTACAAAACCTAGGGCGGGTATTGTACTTCCACAATACTACCATATCAACCAGTCTTACATTTCTTTTTGTTTTGAAGCCTGGGAGCCTCCCTCAACTAGGGTAGCACTCAGAAATTTATAGTACATTAGTTAGAGTGCGTGATGTTCCTTCCTTGAAATTCTGTGGGGGTCTGTAGGATGGCCACTGGCGATTCGCCAGCCCAGCTCTCCATGACAGAAAAAATCGGCAGCCAAAAAGCTACTCAAATGCATGCAGCTTTTGTTTTTCCCTTTCATTCTTTACAAAGTTTTGACCGAAAAATCTGTGGAATAGGACGTTGAAATATCTTACTTGCTTCCTCGCCTTACCCCATGCTTAGACTCAGTAAATTTTAAAGGCCTTGTTTGTCTCTAAGGGGTTACAGATCTTACTTGCAGAGGTCTCATATTTTTTGCACACTGATTGTATTGTTAGCTCATTTAGACAGTAACTCGTCCAAGCAGTTCTCATCGAAACGAATTCACTTATGAATCTGTGACTATACATTTGGAGAGAGATAAAAATGATTCGAGGAAAAAAGAGGATACTAGTTCTCAAGTAGTACTAAAGACGAACAGTTGACAGGAATGAAATTTACCTACAGTTACGCGATTGTTGGTTACCGCTCGGAAAGGCTCTGCAAAGCTAAGCCCGGAAGGGTGAATAACTAGTATTACAACAGAATTTTGGAGGAATGAAGGCAAGGCAACAGACAGCGACAGAAGTAAGAAGAGTGATGATTTATGCGGGACGGGGGTGTATACCAGCTAACAATACAGCATTCCCAGAAGATTATGCACCATCGGTGGAAGTGCTCCAGAAGAGAAGAGAGGTGCATAGGCAAGAGAGCTCGTGGGGTGCATAGTAAGAAGTGTGCAAGTATATACTGCTAAGTTTTTTCCCATTCTTTTTAAGTCTTCTAGCTTAAATCACGTTCTAATAATAATTTTGATCAATTTCTCACCTAAAGCAACATATTTATTCGCTTACAACGGCATATTTATTGTTAGCAATCGTTATGTGTGCAGATGTAACTATTTGGCTTTCCATTGGATAGGAGAGAATCTGATTCGTTTTCTCTTCTCCCGTCTAGCATTCAATCGAACAGTATGTTTACAATGCAAAAGTGCGAATATCGGACCTTCTCCTCTCCTACAGAGCACTGATCGATAAGCGATATTTTCTTGTGTGAGAGGAAGAATGCCGACCGGCCTTATCTCGGACCGACCGCAGCAGGAGTAGCGTCCAGCGACCCTCTCCTACTACTGATTTCGCCTTAGCCTCCCCCACCCGATGACCCGACCCACAGACTCAGATGACCGCCCGAAAACTCCTCCTCTTATTACTCTTCTGCCTTCCTTCATTCATTGATTCGTTCGTCTATTCGTCATCACTCCGCCCATTATTCTTTCCGATTTCTGCTACTTTCCCGCAACTATCACACTTATTTTTGTAAGAATTCTCTGTGATCTATACTGTCTAACCCTAACGTCCCTAAAAATTAGGAAAAATCGTTATTGGTGATTTCGATCTAACCTGTTCTCTGAGAATTAATTTATTCTTGTCTCTGCACTTTCATTTGCACCCCTTGGCTGTTTTTGAGATGTTAAGCATTACTAAGAAAATCAGGTTTCATTTTGAAGGCATCGTACGCGCAGAAATCCTTAGATGTATTATTATTTTTCGTTTTTCTATAGCGTGGCATCCCCTAGTGAACGGAAATGCCTAAGTGTTTCCTGAAAACCCTTCATTTCTTACAGAAAAGCATTCTGAATACACTTTAAAAATCAATTTGAAGTTCGCACTCGAATCGGTTTTGAAGACTTTCTGCATTTGGAGACCTGGTTACCTTCATTTTTGAAGTTTTTCTGCATGATGAATTTGTGTCACAAGTGTATTCCATGTTGTTTTCGACGATCGCATCCACATTCTGAGAAAAAGTGCTAGATTATCGACCCGAAGTGCTAGATGATCGTCCACACAGCCGTTTTCGGTTGGCCATAACTTTCACTTCACTTCAGAGCCTCAAGTCTTGTAGGTTATGCCAGCTAGCCCAATTTGTTTGATTGAACACAACAAATTGAAAATGATTTCCAGCGCGCACGGTGTTTTTAAGAGAAACAGTTTCATCATTATCACTCTATGCAGGGCCGCATTGAAAAATGGGAAACCCAAAAAGCAGCCGAAGGAAACGCATAGTCTATCATGGCACGCTAGAAGTATCAAACGTCTGAGGACGTTGTTCTGAAAACCGAAGCATAACGGGGGAGGCATAATTATGAGGACATGCCTATGGCCTTGACAGTATTGTGTACATGAACCGAGCAATCTCTCAAAAAGCTCCCTCTAGAGTGAAAGGAGAAAGAAGTGCGCACTGAAGAGATAATCGGACCAGATCCATGCGGGTAGCGTGCTTGTCTCCATATCTTTGCTGTAGTTTGTATGAGACTTAGAAAGTCATCTTCAGGGCATTTATTCAGTTTTAGAACGATCTCTTCACTCATTCACCCAGAATATGCTTTAGGGGGTGGTGGGACCTCCTACATCTTAGAATCTAGAACCCATTCTCGCAATGGTGGAGGTCCTGGTGTCGACCGCAGTTTTTTTCTCTCTCGAGTAGTCAAATAAGGAAAAGTTGATAGAGTGGGGATTATTTTTGATCGCCAAGGTCTCATTGCCACTTCAGGCAATACTTTCTCGGAAATGGAAACACTCGGTAATGTGAAATCACACCGACTGCCTTCTCGATACTGTTTTTTATACATACGTATCTCTGTCCGGGAATTGCTAGAATGGGCGAAATTTGAATATGTTATAGAGCAACGCAAATCGTACTTATCACATAAGGTCTTCTTGGAGAATCTGAAGGGCTTCAAAACCGTTATGCATATGGCATGATGTGAAGTGAGGTTTATTACACGTTTATATTTCCTTACGAAATATTTCATTTCTGAAAATCAGTTTCGGTTATTCGTTTTCTGCCCTCGTCCATTGAAGCTCTCCACTTTCTGCTGTTCCCTTTTGGCAGCTTATTTTGATTTCAAGATCGTGTATACCGAGGCAATTTTTCTCAAATGAGATATTTACAGAAGAAATGAATACTTACAGAGAAAAGTCTTGGCCACTTCCTCGCATTTATTCATAGTTCTATAAGACCTCATCATTATTCAAGTAGAGCACCTTATATTCGCACCATTTCTTCATTCGAAAATTTGCATATACTTTTTGTGGTCGTTGTTGCTCGTCCTTACAGTGTATTTGCATTACGCTTCGTGTAAATATCTGATGACTTTTGCCGCTTGAGTTTCACCTGTACCTTGATGGTCATCGGTTTGTTGTATGGACTTCAATAGCGCTTCATACATTTGTCCCTATCGGTCTTTTGGCAATTTCTTGTGGCTCGTGCGTATCTACGATTCAAAAGCTCCCGAAGACTGTGAATTTCTACCTAATCCTTTCTCATTTTTCGATTGTGTCGATCATATTCTTTGTCGATCTCATAAGTAACGGAATATTCGCCACATTCCTGCAGTAAAATTTTCTCAATCTATTGTACCTCAAAGGTCGGTTCTGGGCAGAACCTAGATTTTGAGATTTCCTGCTGAATCGGAGCATTTGCTACAGGTGGTCTAACTCAGAACTTTTTACCCAAAACTAATGATTGGACTGATTACGAAGTGAGTATGTTGCTTGTTTGTAGTTCTTGGTGAATTCTTCTCTATTCGTATAGTTTTTTACTTATCCGTGCTTAAAAGATATATATTGTTGATTACCTGTCCGTCACCACTTTGTTTGCACATTAATTGACCATGAAATAAACCACCGCAAGCAATTAATGTCTGACTTACGTAAGTGGTTCTATAGTTGTGCGTGCCTTGATAAATTGTTTTAAACTTGTCGAAGGCTTCTGGATTCTTTTCAATTTGAGTAAAAAGTTCTGAGAAAGGAGATGTGGAACTGCGAAAAAACAGTCTTCAGGTTAGTCCAGCCATTTCAGCGATTCAATATTGTGGGAAATTGTGATTCAGTTCGATAGCTTGGTCAGACGCGGACGAATCCCAAATAAACTCATTCTGTAAATACCGTAATCCCTCATTTCAAAGCTTTTTTTTTCAAAAGTAAGGACTCCCAGTTTAAGAAACGTCCAGACGATATCCAGCTAGGCCGGCCCAATCTAATGCGAATTTCGGTAGTGCCAAAATTTTACCGGGCCATGCCTTTAAAAGTTCCTCTTTTCTTTCAGACTTTCAATTCTTTTTTTTGCATGGAGAGAGAACATTAACACGAAACAGCGATGCTACATACATATACCACGTAGAACTTTGGAACCTGACAGCGATATCAGCTTGAAAAAGGCGACAGCTCACGTTAATGTGGTCGGCTTCTCCAACTATCTGTGAAAGTCAGGGAACGTTTTGCTTTCACATTGGAATTGATAAAAATCAAAGTAGTGGGCGGAATTTCAACGTGAGGTTGAATTTTTTTCAACCCACCCCAGATTATGTGTAAGTGTTCCCAATACTGTTAGTCACGGACTGTACTGTTCTTATCAGAGCTAAAATCCGGTCCGCAGTTGCAGACAACCGCTCTTGCAGCACGCAACACGATGGTAATCGTGATGGGACCACGTGGTCCCGGCACTAGTAGCCTTTGTCCCAGCATGATCATAATTGTGTGGCGAGCTGCGATAGCGGTTATCCGCAACTGCGGACTGGAATTTCGCTCCGATAGAGACCGCACCTTCAAAGCCATGTGCATGGTGGTTGTCACGGTTGGAAAATTGGGTCAATCGAAAATAGAAGAATATTTTATGCAAATCAGGATTAGTTAGGGCCCTAACGAAACAACGGAGCAAGAGAGAGTAGAGAATTGCAAAGGACGGGTCCACAAAAGATTTCATTGTCACAACAAGCAGTTCCTGTGAGAGTTAAGAGGCGGGGTGAGATTAAAGGATGACGTGTACTTCTCGGTTCTACCCGGGGGCCACTTAATCAATATAGCGAATAATCTCAAATTTGAAATTTATTGTGAACACTGTCTTTGAGCATTACCTACATAGTGGTATCAAGGCCTGGATAATCCGAAAAGTCAAGTCGGTCGGAGTAAGACTCCCGTCATAATTGGTCTATACTGTTGCATGTACTATTATTACTGGCTCATTTGGTAATTATTTGTGAACCATTCTTCCTGCTCTCTTCTATGTATAACATTCTGATTAACGAACTTCCTGTCCTCCACTTTTCAATTTGTATGAATCCCATGGACAAGTTACTCTGTGGTAACGTAAAGATATCTACCTTGGAAATGCGTCTCTCCTTTCGAATGATGCATATAAATGTAATAATAATAACGTTCAGTCAAGTAAGTGAGGAATAAATAATCCGTGCTCAACTTGTAGATCCATAAAGATGGGATCGGATAAATATGGGTATACAATACCGACCCTATTAATGTGTCAGGGTAAGGCATGACGCCGTGATCGGTCTGTGAGAGCTGCGGCCCACTACCTCCACTTCGGATATTTTCGCGGCCCCCGGGTAAGGATGATCTTCTAATCTGATCGAAAACAAAATTAGCAAAAGTTGACGATTTTGGGACTAAATTGTTACTGAAATTATTTCGAACAAATTTTCAATGTGTTTAATAATATAATTCTATTAGAGGTATTTTTACAATTTTTTTTAACGCTGAATACCGACAATTTTGGCATGTTGGCTGGCGTATGCTGCGGCCCTTCCCGACGCCCAAGGCTGCGCCCCCCCCCTCTGTGATCATCATGGCGTGAACCTAACCCTGCATAGAATACTCATAATTTTTGATCTACAAATGGCCTACTCCCAAACAAGGTGTATTGGTTTGACCCGATCAATCGAGTAGGTGAGAAGTGGGATATTATGAGAGGCCAAGTTGTGCATGCGTTCATTTTATTTTTTTACAGAATAAAAAATTTTATTTATTCCTCCTCAATTTTTATTTTGCTTTGTCCGACGTGACTTCTTTTGTGAATATTATTTTATTTACCACTTATTTATTAATTTTCATTTTAGATTTCTAACGAATATTTTTTTCGCTGTATTTGAATGAATTTGGTGTACTGATTGTAAAAGGAGGAATGCATGTGGAACACAGAATCACGATCAGGGATGAGCGAAATTACGATTTCTGATGGTTTTCGGCCTTCCGAGTTTTGAAAAAAGACTGAAAATGCGGAAAAATCGGAAATATTCACCAGATTTCCCTGCCAAGCTCCTAAGAAGTCATTTTGAGTGCTAAAGTCGAACTCGAGGTTCGTCTTCACTTTTCAGTAGGCGAGGGTGGATTGTATTTACATCAACATTTTTCAATAAAGAAGGTTAACCCCAATATTTTCTGGTAGGCACAGTCACCAGGGGAGGGTTGAAAATTTGAACGAATTTCCGATTTCAGAATTTCAATGGTTTTTCAGAATTGAGAAAGTCGTTCCGATTTCCAATATTCAGAAAAAATTCCGTTCATCCCTGATCGCGATCTTTATAGTGCTGCTTGATCTGCAAGGATCAGGCCAATGTGAGTATCCAAAAAAATTCTTTTGTTCAACTGCTATTAATGTAATTCGCAGCCCATCTTCCCTGTGTTGGCAATGAAATGCGCGTTTCGCCTTGTAATTGTATGAATATTTCTCCGCAATATGCCGATAATGTTGTGTTTTTCGCTGTTCATCGAATGTGATTAATGTCTCAGGTGTACATTATCGGAGCAGCCATTCTCCTCCTCCATCACGCCTCTGCTGAACGGGCACTGCGTGAGTTCTCTTTCTTGACTTCTCTCCTCTGTTCATATTACCCTATTCCCCGTTCAGGATGCATTTAGCACTGCCGGTTGCGGTGCTTGCCGCCGTGGCATGTCTGCTGACCAGCGGTCAACAACACTCGGAAGACCGCTGTAAGGATCGATCGTGTTATCCGATCACCGGAAATCTGCTGATCGGGCGAAAGCATCGACTCAAATCCTCATCAACTTGTGGAACAAGGGGAAGGGAAAGGTGTGTTCAGTGACTCATTTCATGTACAGTTACATGAGTAGGGGGTGAGGAGTTGAGGCATGTAGTAATTTCAGAAATGCTCACGGTTTGGAACTAAAAGTTGTCGTTTGCGCTGGAAATCACTTTCCATTTTTGTGCTCAATTTCATGAATGAGCCCGGTAGACCAGGACATTTTCGTTTACTAAAGAGGCCAAGCTACAGAAAAACATGAAAAATAGTATACGGTTTTGTGCGCGTACGACGCCATTCATTCAAAATTTCTTTGCAAGTTGTCCAAAGGTATCCAAAAAAAGAGTTGTATGAGCAGTGCACAAAAATGAAGCAGCTAACCCTTCTTTTGCAGTCCGATTTCCACTCGGACCGCTCCGCTGAGTGGACTACCCTAATGTTTCCGACTGCAAAAGACGGCTATTCCATTCAAGCGACGCGGTCTTGAGTGGAAATCGAACCGCCAAAAACGGTTAACTCCTCCATTTCTGTGTACTGCGTCTACAACCTCACGAAACCTCCAATTGTGAAGAAAAAAATGGTTCCTAAATGCGCAAAGACTTTGTTTGAAGCTTGGACCATATTCGTCTTCGAGGTTCTCTCTCAGACAGTAGGGCGGACTTATCGCGACGCCGAATAGGAACGAATGCGTGGTATACGGCGATCAGCCCGCTGCTTTTGCGCGCGGTCAGCTCTAAATGGGCTCGAGATCAGCTCTAAATGAGCTCGCAATCAGCACGCCTGGTTAAAAAAGGAACGACCGCAAAAATCTGTCTAATTTAGATATTATTTATAATACAACTAGGCGGAGCGTAGGACCAAAGTTGAGCTCCTGCGGACGTTACGTCCTCTATCTCGTAGGAACAGAGTGTACTTTCGCTAGTGCAGCCGAAGAGATTCTAGATGTACCTCAAACTTGAGTAATTGAAACTGAGACGATCTGTTTCTACCCCACAGAACAGTGCATTGTAGTTGAGGCGGGGTCCGTCGCGGTCATTCCGATATGTGCCATTGCTCGCGGTCAGCCGGAATAGGATGCAGGTCGTTTGCGATCAGTCCTAATTACAACATTGTTGTACGCCATAGAAGCTATACTATTACATTTTCAGATTTTTTTCGAATATTCGACTTTTCCAATAATTCGAAGTCGACTTTTTCAATCGAATGATTTTTCGAATCATTCGATTCGGTCAAAGTATAATAGAAACTATTTATGATCGCGGTAAGTTGTACTTATCACTAGCTGCGCGCGATAAGTGCGCACTTCTATCGGACACACAGCGCGAAGATATCGAGCAATTGCAACTTGTCCGCGATCGGTTCTATGGTACTTGGATTTTCGCTCTCGGTAGAAACGGTTCCTGTGCGCGATAAGTCCACCGCATTGCCTGAGTTGACAATCGCATGACATTCTTCTCCGAAGTGTTGGATGACTGAACCAGGTGTATGATCGATCACTGGTCGAGAGATCGCCTCGTCGAACACCCGTGGCACGCACGCAAACGAGGAGGTAATGATACTATCATTACCTCCTCGTTTGCGTGCGTGCCACGGGTGTTCGACGCGGCGATCTCTCGACCAGTGATCGATCTTACACTTTTTCGACACCACAACTTTATGATGGCATAATCCTAGAACCCCAAACCTTGTGAATATTATGCTTACAACACAAAAAAAGCAGAATAACAGTTCGCGACCGCTCGCCGATTCTCTCATGCGAATCCGAATCTAGCTTCAGTGTCATTCTTCAGGAAGCCGCTTTCGGCAATTTGGACGCGGATTTTTTCCGATCGATAACGATCTTTTCTTCATTTTCACGCGTGCGAATTTTCCCGCCAAGCAGCGTCGCGCCTTCACACTCGAATTACGTTGACCATACAGTAACTACATTGCATAAATGAGGAGACCTACCCACAAGGAACCCACCTCTGTTTCTATAGAGGTGTCAACCGCACGCAGAAGTGGGATGCGTTTAGGGTCAATATTCGACACTGAGAGTTTCGGCCGAGAAATAGCCAAGAGACGCCAGCTTTTCGCGTAATAGCCGGCAAATCGCTAGCCACCGCCAAATAATGCTCGCCTCGAACAGCCGAGAAATAATGCTATCCGAGGAAGTATACGGCGCATTCTTGAGGCATGATTCATATATCAACGCCGCCGTCGGTTCAATTACTCAAGTTTGAGGTACATGAACCCCATTTACCTCTGAAGGCCCCGCGCAACCGCTGGCGGCTCGACCCTGTGTAGGTAAGACATAATCAAGGGAGAATGTCAACAGCGTAACGAGGGATGCAAGGGAGGATGTCCGTACACCTGGCGCGCCTACCGAGCTCGGACCCGGTAGTGCACACATTGGGTGGCACAGCTCCAAGAATAGGTTTGACAGCCGCTCTTGCGAGATGATCCTTCACGAACTGGGTCTGCTCCGCGCGCAAGAGACGGAACCGCTTTATTCCGAGACATCGTTCTTCGGCGTTCTGTTTAACTTTCTCCGAAACACCTGTTTCATCCGGAAGGCCTCGCCTTTGCCTCGAAACAAGCACAAACAATAGCGGTCTGGCGGAACACAACTACGAGTGTCTGAGTAAAGTCTGCAGTCACAATGCTGGACGCGAACTTCGCGCTCCGACACTGGCAGCGGACTCCTACAGGAGAAAACGACGATCGCGGTCTCCCACAGGAGCTGTTTTGTCCTGTAGGAGACCGAACTAAAGCGAAGCGGTCTCCTACAATACACGCTGCCGCATCGCTTCCACTGGGTCTCCTACAGGACAAAACAGCTCCGGTAGTTGTCCTGGAACGCGCACGTTGAACCATTGATCGAACCCGCGCGGTGTACGATACGCGTGTTCATGGGGTGGAGAGCTGATTCGCCCATGCAGGTTCACAGAGGCGCCCCTCTCATTGATTGATTGGGGTGCTTAGGAGCCGAATCTCCTCCGTGATGATAAGTGAGGGAGGAATGTAATGGGCTTAGTGCCCTACACTAATTTTTGCCGTTGACAAAATTGTCAACGAAGAAGTGTGGAAATCATGCTTCGATTTAACAAAAATTTGAAAACAAGGCGGTTTTGGCTTGATTCCAGCAAACGTTATTTGAAATTCCCTCCAAGCTACCGTATAAGTTCCGGTTTCCTACAGGAGAATAATAGAACTCCTACAGGAGTATCACAAGACTCCTACAGGAGAAAACCAGGACTCCTGTTGCAGGGGACACTAGGACTCCCAGCGGACTCCTGGGGTGCGTTCCAAGAAGATTTCCATGGGAGGAAAATGGGTCTGATACGATATAACGAATGATAATCTAACAGATAGGCTCATTTCATGCGGTCTCTCAATCTATCATTGGTCGGCTCTTATCAGATTCATTTTTCCTCCCTGGAAATCTTCTTGGAACGCACCCCTGTAGGAGTCCGCTGCCAGTGTCGGAGCGCTCCGACACTGGCAGCGGTCTCCTACCGGAGTCGGCTGGGAGTCCTAGCCTCATCAGCTATAGGACTCCTGTTTGCCTCATGCAGGAGTCCTATCTGTCTCCTGTAGGAGACCGAACCTTGCACGGTAGTTGAACGAAATCTCATTTTGGAGGGAATTTCAAATAACGTGTGCAGGAATGAAGCCAAACCCGCCTAGTTTTTTTTTGCTCAAACTTAAAGCATGAAGTTCATGCCTCCCGCTGACAAACTTGTCAGTGGCAACGATTACTTACTATTAGGGATAAAGCCCCAATAGCGACCCTCCTTCAACTATCATGAAGGAGGGAATTCGATCCTCCAAAGCACCCAATCAATCAATGACGGGTGCGCCTGTGCGAACCTACGACGGCCAAATCGTCTCCCCACCCTACGCACAGGCGCTTCGGAGGCAGCGCGGGTTTGATCAACCGTTCAACGTGTGTGGTCCCGGTCAACAACCGGAGCTGTTTTGTGGTTCAGGTGACCCAATCGAAGTGATGCGACACGATGTCCTGTGGGAGACCGCTTCGCTCAAGTTCGGTCATCCATAGTGCAAAACAGCTCCTGTAGGTGACATCGATCGTCGTTTTCTCCCGTAGGAGACCGCCGCCAGTGTCGGAGCGCTCCGACACTGGCAGCGGACTCCTACAGGAGTCGGCTGGGAGTCCTAGTCTCCCCTGCAACAGGAGTCCTGGTTTTCTCCTGTAGGAGTCCTGTGATACTCCTGTAGGAGACCGGAACTTGTACGGTAGCTTGGAGGGAATTTCAAATAACGTTTGCTGGAATCAAACCAAAACCGCCTCGTTTTCGAATTCTTTAAAATCGAAGCATGATTATCACACTTCACCGTTGACAACTTTGTCAACGGCAAAATTTAATATAGGGGATGAAGCCCCAATAGCATTCTTCCCCCATTTCCCAAGAAATGTGGAAATCCGGCCCCAGAGCACTCCAATCAACCAATGAAGGGGGCGCCTCGGTGAGCCTGCATGGGCGAATCAGCTCTCCACCCCATGCACACGCGTATCGTACACCGCGCGGGTTCGATCAATGGTTCAACGTGCGCGTTCCAGGACAACTACAGGAGCTGTTTTATCCTGTAGGAGACTGTTGAGATATCTATTGGTCCTTCTTCCTTTTTGAATTGGATGTCTACTGTACTCTGATTCCAAGTGCAAGGCCGTGCCACTTCCGGGCACGCCCCCTCGTTCTCAAGCCATTATCCACTTCCGGTTGTACCAGGCTGTGCCACTTCCGGCCACGCCTCTTTGTACTGTCGTAGCCCTATATAAGGAAATGTACTGTTCAGTGAATTAATTCGTTATCTCGTCAATAAACCTTACTGGAAGTTCGGTCTACAACAGTGGCGATCAGGATCAACGACTACGCCGTATTCCGACATGCCTGCGACTAATTCTATGGAGCCGTCAACATCTCACGATTCTATCGTCCATCACTGGATGAGGGATCGCCGCGACGCTGCTTGGCGGGAAAAATTGCGCGATCAATAGCCACTCTCCCTTCGTTTTCCCGCGCGCAATTTTCCCCGCCAAGCAGCGTCGCGGCGATCCCTCATCCAGTGATGGACGATACTCCTCCCTGGCTGGCGCAACTGCTTACTTCTCAGTCACAGCAGCTGCAGCTTCTACAGCAGCAGAACCAGCAGATAGTCGCCCTAATGGCAAAACTGGCGGACAATAAGGAACCCTCCCCGTCCACCGTCACTACTGCTCCCCTGCCTGTTCCTGCATCTGATCCCTATGGTGACCTCGTCCGAGACCTGCCTGTATTCAGCTACGAGGAAGATGACGACGCCACCTTCGATGCATGGTTCAAGCGATATGGGCCGGTGATCAACGACCGAGGAGCGACTCTATCCGACGAGCGGAAGCGAAATTTGGTGGTGGACAAGCTGGACAGACAGTCATACAAGACGTACTCTGAACACGTCTTGCCTCTCGAGCCGCGCCAAATCGATCTGGAAACGACTGTGGAAAATCTGACCAAACTATTTGGACCAAAACGGACGCTGATTAGACGGAGATTCGAGTTCCTGCAGTCAAATTGCGAGCCGATAACACCATCGTACGTGCCATATCGAGATTTCGGAAATAAAATCAAGCGAAAATTTGAGGATGCAGCAATGAAGCAAGTCGACAGTGAATCCCTGAAGTGTCTGGTATTCGTTTCTGGACTGACTGACTCTTCACACTCAGAGATGCGGCTCCGATTACTCAATAAAATCAACTGCATAAAGGAGAGCGATCCATCACCTTCGCTGGATGACTTCATAAATGAGTGCGAAACCTTCATCACTCTCCGCGCCGACAATTGCACAATGGAAGGCAGAGAAGTGAATGCTGTTCATCACAACAATTTGTATCCGCAGAAGAAACGAAATCCCTCCCGCAACGTCAGCTTCCGCAATCGATCGACTTCCTGTGAGCAAGGACGAGGGAATGGCTCATCAACAAATCGCGGAAAATCACATTTGCAAGCCAGAAAGACGAAATCCCGCCAACAGAGCCGAAATTTTCGTTGCAACAACGCGATTTCTACAACATCGGACGCTCGTACGTACCTGAAAGTGGAAATAAATGGAGTTTCCACACGACTGCAGCTCGACACAGGATCTGATCTGACAATGATTTCGCGCCGAATATGGAACGACATGGGATCTCCTGCACTCGAGCGAGCGAATGCGCTGGTCAAAACTGCTGATGGGTCACCGATGGACATTATTGGCGAATTCCAAGCCGAATATACGATATTTGATCGGCATCACCGGACTACTGCTGGACGAGGAAGCTGCTACGTCACTGATTCAAGCAGTTTACTGGGATTGGAATGGTGCGTACAGATGCCACAATACCGAGAGCTGAAGGAACAATACCACTGTCGACAAGCCACAGCCATCTTGGAAAATGTGCGCCGCAACGCAGTGACAGATTTGAAGCATCGTTTCAACGACGTATTCACACCTGGTCTCGGATGCTGTACGAAGACAAAGGCGAAACTCTTCCTCAAACCTGATGTTCGACCTGTCTACAGACAGAAGCGACCCGTCCCGTTCGCTTCTCAACCGAATGTCGACAAGGAAATCGATAGATTACTGGCCGAAAACGTGCTATCGCCGGTCGACCATTCCAACTGGGCTGCTCCGATTGTCGTTGTGAAGAAAAGCAGCGGAGCGATTCGACTGTGTGCCGACTTTTCAACTGGTCTCAACGACGCCCTGATGCTGCACAAACATCCGCTGCCAACAGCTGAGGAAGTCTTCAACAAACTCAATGGTGGCGAACTCTTCTCGCAGATAGATCTTGCCGATGCTTATCTGCAAATCGAAGTGGACGAAAGTTCAAAGGAATTGCTGACTATCAACACTCACCGTGGTTTGTTCCGCTACAACCGCCTGCCGTTTGGAGTAAAGTCAGCTCCTGGAATTTTCCAACAAGTCATAGACTCGATGATAGCTGGTCTCCCTGGAGTTGCGGCATATTTGGACGACGTCATCGTTACCGGTCGCACAAATGAAGAACATCGCAACAATCTCGAAGCCTTATTCAAAAGGATTCACGACTATGGTTTTCGAGTCCGGATAGAGAAGTGCAATTTCATGATGACCGAAATCAATTATCTCGGAGTTATCATCGACAAATATGGACGCCGCCCGGACCCGAACAAAATCAGAGCTATCACCGAGATGCCGCCGCCGAAAGACGTGTCACAACTACGGTCATTTCTTGGTATGATCAATTACTACGGCACTTTTGTCAACGACATGCGTCTTCTACGAGCTCCTCTCGACGCCCTCCTGAAAAAGGATGCCGAGTTCGAATGGAAATCTGAGCAACAAAAGGCATTCGACAGAGCCAAAGAGGTTCTCACGTCACCTCTACTGCTGACTCACTACGATCCGAAACTGGAAATCATCGTCGCAGCTGACGCATCAGACTATGGAATTGGAGCAGTGATTCTAATACATCGTTTCGCCGATGGATCGGAGAAGGCCATTTGCCACGCCAGTCGAAGTCTCAACGATGCGGAGAAGAAATATGGTCAGATTGAGAAAGAAGGACTAGCGTTGGTTTTCGCAGTACGCAAGTTTCATCGATATTTGATGGGACGACATTTCACTCTTCTTACGGATCACAAACCTCTCCTAGCCATTTTTGGAAGCAAGAATGGAATGCCTACGTACACCGCTAACCGACTTCTTAGATGGTCGCTGATTCTACTCGGATAGGACTTTAAAATCGAGTACCGACGAACAACGGAGTTTGGTCAAGCCGATGCGCTATCTCGTCTCATCGCTAAACAAACCATTTCCACGGAGGATATCGTCATTGCGAAAGCCGCCCAAGAAGCAGAAGTCGCCTGTCTTTCTGTAAAAAATGTCCTGCCCATCGACACGGAAAGGATTGCTGAAGAAAGTGCAGAAGATGAAACATTGCGGAACGTTATGGACTGCGTTCGAACAGATTTCTGGCCGTCAAAACCAACTCCCGCAATTGCCAGGTATGCCACTCTGCGTAGGTCGCTTTCTCTCGAAAACGACTGTCTTTTCTTTGGCCCTCGCATCGTCATTCCTTTAGCTCTCCGTCAGCGTGTCCTGGACGTTTTACATGAAGGACACCCCGGTCTCACAAGGATGAAAATGCTGGCAAGAGCATACGTGTACTGGACAAACATCTTAAAGGATATTGAAGACTGCGTACGGCGATGTCAGAGCTGCCAAGAAGCCGCTAAAGCTCCAACCAAAGCAGAGCTATTTTCGCTCAATTCGGGAACCCGAAAACGTTGGTATCGGACAATGGAAGTCAATTCACCTCACGAGACTTCGTCGAGTTCTGCAACGCTAATGGTATCGAACACGTGCGATCTCCACCGTTTCATCCACAGTCGAATGGATAAGCGGAGCGATTCGTCGACACATTCAAAAGGACACTACGAAAGCTGGAAAATCAAGGAACAGTCTCAAATCCGCTGCAAGTTTTCCTGTCCACCTATCGACGAACACCATGACCATCGTCTCCTAATGGATTGTCGCCAGCAGAAAATTTTCTTGGACGAAAACCTCGAACCAAGCTCACAATGCTGACAACTCGAACTACAACCGATTCCACACGCAACGACGCCATGGAAGCGCAATTCAATCGTCACAATGGCGCTCGTGCGAAGAAATTCGAGCCTAACGACAGAGTATGGATTCGAGACTACCGGACAAATCAAAGGAAATGGATACCTGGAAAAGTTCTCGCCCGGCATGGCAACGCTGTCTACGATGTGCTGGTTGATGGATCGACACAAAGACGCCATGCGAATCAGATGCGTCTTAATGTGCCGGACTATGCGGAGCGGGAAATACTCGATCTCTTGGATTCGCCCCCAGAACCGTACCACAGACCGGATCTACCAACGACGCGAACGACAGGAGCTATGTCGCCGACAATCGTGACGGAATCGACCAAAGGAACCGAGTCTACACCTCCCACAACGACGCCTACTACGACTTTGCTGCCAGTTCAACGACCGCAACGCGAGCGACGGCCACCCAGACGACTGGAAATGGATCCATCTGCACGATCTTATACATAGACTATTAGATGAATGTTAACTATTTATTCGTAATTTTGTCATAAATGTACCATTCATCTTAGGGGGGAGGTGTTGAGATATCTATTGGTCCTTCTTCCTTTTTGAATTGGATGTCTACTGTACTCTGATTCCAAGTGCAAGGCCGTGCCACTTCCGGGCACGCCCCCTCGTTCTCAAGCCATTATCCACTTCCGGTTGTACCAGGCTGTGCCACTTCCGGCCACGCCTCCTCTATTCTCAAGCCATTATCCACTTCCGGTTGTACCAGGCTGTGCCACTTCCGGCCACGCCTCTTTGTACTGTCGTAGCCCTATATAAGGAAATGTACTGTTCAGTGAATTAATTCGTTATCTCGTCAATAAACCTTACTGGAAGTTCGGTCTACAACAGAGACCCAGTGGAAGCGATGCGGCAGCGTGTCCTGTAGGAGGCCGCTTCACTTTAGTTCGGTCTCCTACAGGACAAAACAGCTCCTGCCGGAGACCGCGATCGTCGTTTTCTCCTGCAGAAGTCCGCTGCCAGTGTCGGAGCGCTCAGATAGTTTTGAGGCACGACGCCTCGGCAAATGGTCGGCGGCCGAAACCCCCCCGGGAACCGTCGACGACCATTTGCCGACGCGTCGCCGAAAATCTTGTCATTGGAGCGCGTTAACTACACCCGCACAAATTTTCGTTGAACGCGTCGCGTATGCAGCGGCGTTCTCATCGGAGCACGATAGACGCTTTTTCACTGTTTCGCTGCGCTCCTTCCAATCGCTCCTATTATTTTTGCCCCGAAACTTACATTGAGCTGCAAACTTGCTCAGATTTTGCAAATACAAGTCCTTATTCCCCCCAAGTCACCATAACAGAAATATTACAAGTATTTATTTATTTCATAACATTTTATAACAGCAATTTCACTCAAAACAATGGTACATTCGTGACTTAAAATAAAGCAGTTTGTGGATAAAATTTCTGAGAGCTTGGTAATCATAATCAAGGATAATTTCCAGGGACCAGGATAGCCGTAGGGAACGAAATCGATGAAGAAGGCTTAAAATCTGCATCAGTCCCCATTTTTCATCACGATCCTTCATTGTAACCAATAGCTTCATGCTTCATCGCGTAATGTATTGAGGGAGCTCTGAAATACAGAAAATGAGTAGATCGCCGTCAAACAACGTTTCAGCTCCAGAATACCTACCTCGTTGATATGTTGAAATTCCATATATGGAGTTGGGAGAAAAATTTCAGCAAATCACTGTGCAACACCTGTACATATGATATAACTATCTAGCGTTGTAGTCTATCTGAAATAGTAACTTTACTATCAGCAAAGACCAAATATGAAAAAGAAAATGGGATAAAAACCCACCCTGAAATGGACGCTTAGCTCTGTCTGCAGCAGAAAGAAGGAAGCAGTTCTGTCTTTTTAGCCACACAGACAAGAAAATGGAAACAATCCGAAACATCAAGATAATTCTATAAAAATCTGTATTCTGCATCTCTTATGGAACTTATTCTTAAAATGTCGGTTAACACACCCTTTCATGCAAGACGGGACATCTCAGAGCGATTCTCTCTTTCCAGCCAGGTATGATCATGTTTCGCTTCCATTACCAGGTATGCCAAAGCATAAAGGACCAGATCTAATAACAATATTTGACGTTCCTGAACCATAAAAGGCGCAGTTCTCATACAAAAACACATGGTGCCGTACCTTGGGGGCGGACATCACTGATGGCGCAAGCATGCGGCATGGTCGATTATTATCACTGATATAGGAAAGAAAGAACAATCATACATAATACACATTGAAAACAAATGAAGTTCAAATCATTTTTTTTATGGCACAGGGGCAGACAGGAGTACGAAGTGGTTTTTCGGAAAATTTCAAATTTTTTCCAAGCGATTATTGAGAAACTACGTGTTCTTTGCACATAACATTTTTGCCCTTTGAGATGGATTTTTGAATGGAGCTGCTTCCAAAATCTTCATGAAATTTTGCGTCGAATAATGTTTTCAATTTGAGAATAATACTAACACCCCGTCAGCGTCCTTTCTGGGTGTTTCGAGCATATTAGCAAGGTTGCTTGAAACCTAAAGGAAAGGAAACAACCGAAAGAAAAGGTTTAAACAAAAACTAAAAAGAAGAAGTTTTGACTCACCCTTTCGAGACGAGATACATAATTAAGATAATTTATAAATTTTCTGTCTTCGGTTTGCAGGTCCTGCTTCAGAAACCCGGGCGGCTGTCGCAAAATATAGGAGAATCAAAAAGTAGACACAGGCATATAAGATAAATGACTGCGTAATAGCTGCAAATTACCAAATTACACAAAATTGGATACCAGTCACAGAAACAAAAACAGGTGGTGGGTGGTGCACTTGGTACTTGTAAAGCTTTGGATAAGATAGAAGCAACAGCGAAATCAAGAAAAGAGCACCGGCTGCTTGCAGTCGACGTGTTAAAATGTTTGTTATTGAATCAGTATTTATGATTAAAGGGCCGTGAGTTCATTGACGAAGCGTCGCTGAACAAGGGCGAGGCGTCGACAAAACACGTTGTTCGCTGAGGCGTCGACCCGTTTTCATATTTTGAAACTTCCCGCGGTCCCCTCTGCCAGGGCGTCGCTGAAACAGGTTGAGGCGTCGCCAACCATTGACGAGGCTCCGCCGAAAACCCCTCTTTCGCCGAGGCGTCGTGCCCAAAAATTATCTGAGCGAACTCAAATAATAGGCGTGATTCAAGGAGTACGGCTTGTGGCTGCACAGTAAACGTCATAGGTGACGCGAAATTGCTTGACTTCTGTATTTTCTGTGATATTTCACTCTTCTCAGGTTCTGCATCGTTTCTCATTTGGAAGAACAAACAAAGTGCTTCTACTGTGATTCGCGAACAGAATGGAGGCCATACAGGGAACCGTACAGACTGAGTCACCGGTTTGTTGAACCATAATTGTGTTTTTGTGTTGAACCTTGGTTCTCTTCTACCTATTTTTCTCTTTTTCACGATGATTGTTGGTTGAGAAATTTTATATCAGGTTGTCCGATAAGTTCTTGCCGTTTTTTTAAATTTTTTATAACTTTATTTTTAAACATAAAATAACAACAATTTAATCAATAATGTATTCTCCGTTGTTTGTTATGACTTGCTCCTGTGTGACTTATGACTTGTTATGTTATGTTATGTTATGACTTGCTCCTGTTATGTTATGACTGTTATGACTCGAAATTGCCTTTTTTGAACTTCGCAAACCAATATCGAGCAGTTCTTTCAGCTATGGCACCCTCTCCGTATACGGCACAAATCTCTCTAGCTGCTTCCGTGGCTTTGGCACCTCGGTTAAACGCAAAAAGTAGATGGTGTCGAAAATGCTCGTTTTTGTCGACTTGACACTCCATTTAAATGCTCTAAAAATTAACAAAAACTAATCGAAACAAAAAAACCAAATAGACTTTCTTGTAGAGCGAAAAATTCTCTTTCGAATAACACAAAACATTGTATCAAAAAATTTCATTTCGATCGCTAATTTTTTAATTTAAAAAAACGGCAAGAACTTATCGGACAACCTAATATATCTCCATCTTTACTTTTTTTGCAATCCTCTTTAACGTTCGACCGAATATATTATATATCAACCAACCCACGGATATCGGACTCTTACGTGTAACGCATAAGTTCGGTCCCGAATTCTGTATCCTCTTTCCTTGTAAAGTTTGAAGAGCTAATGGCCAGCGGTTTAAAGCTTCTACACACAGTGAGATTTCGAAAGGAGCGTTCTCACACTCCATATCAGGGCGAAATTCAGCTGGTACAATCGCGCGAACGCAGCCCTATCCTTCCTTCCGCCGCTCTCTCACTGTCTCGTCGAACGCATTTAGGTCCCTTCCAGAGGGCTATCGCAGTGCGACGCGATCGTGTGCACCCTCAGAACGGTTGTGGGGCAGCTCATCCCCGTGGACATAAATTGCTTCCCCATTTTGGGCAGGGGGTTGAAACCCCTGGGTGGGCAAAATTCTTACGTGGGTGCAAAAGTTCTCAAGAGCTAATAATGCTCCGAAGGATAAGAGGATTCTTGAATAAGATTCCATTTTACGTTGGTGTACGTCCCTCAGAACATCGCAGGGCCAGGTGGTGGCCATAATGTATTCCAACCCCTTAAGAGGCGTGAGAAACGGGGGAGGAGCGAGATTTCTGATTGGGCGCAACACGGGGCTATCGACAGCCCATTCGCTGCGTATCTCTCGTTTCTCAAGCCTTTTCTGGGGTTAGAATACACGATGGCCACCACCACGATGCGCCCGTGCCCACCATTGAGCGAGGCGGGGCCCACCTGCGCGCCTGGCGCCCTTCAGGTCCCCGCCTCAGTCCTGTGGCGCATAACGGGCGCGACGCCCGGACATCGTAGCAGAAGGTCGCGGGGCCCGGGCGGAACATCCCTACAGTGTCATCGATTAAATGATTGGTTGACATACCCTCGACGGGTGCCATATCCTTTCTCCCAAAATTTCCTCTGGGGCAAATTCAGGACGGGTGTCCCACTGAAGTTCCATCAATAGACGAAGACTCCTTCCTTCTTGCCACTCGGCAAAGTGCGCGAGGACTTATGAGGTTGCCCAATGGGTCCTTTAAAGAAGTCGACATAAAATTGTGATCCGTACACGGCACGGGTTTGATCCTGGCGTTCAACGTGTCTCGCAATTCGTCCAAGCTAATGTGTTTCCCCCTGTTTCGAATTTTCCCTGCAGGACCAAGCTAAAAAATTTGGGGGTCGCCTCGCCCCTGGTTAATTGCTGCCCAAAATACATGCCCCCCGCCGCTCGCCCGTGGTCGAAAATTTCCGGGCGCACGGCCCTCCGACGTTCTGAGCGGCGATACGGCCATAGCGTTTCCGTGCAATGCACAGCGATGCGATCGAGGCATTGAGTCGCCGAACGTCAGCACTTTTTAAGGCGACTGTGTCTGAACGCGCTGCGACCTGATCGTGCGACGCGACCTCGCGCGGCAGTGCGATCGCACTCTGAGAGAAGCCTTAGGCGGCGTTCAGAGTTTTCGCGGGGCGACGCGATGGCACGTGTCAGTGCGACGCTAAAAACGCGTCCCGCAGGTATTCAGGTGTGAACGCTGGGCGACTATGCGCAATTGCGTACGTACACTATTTCTCGTAAACAAGCAACGGCAATTTTTTAGCAATACAATAAGCTTTTCCCGTGTTCGTTCGAGTGCAAGTGATCCTATATATGCTTATTTTATTGCTTTCATGGTTAGATTAGGTTGTGTTAATGTAAAAACACTGAGGAAAAGCAGCAATGAGTTTGCCATCGTGCGACGTCCATCGCGTCGCGTTGCATTTCAAGGCGACACGATAGACCTCGCGCGAAGACCAATTGCGCTTCATCTCGAATGTGTTGCGCCTCTTCTTTGTGAACACCCAGCGAAGACGCGACACGACTTGGCTTGATCGATACGTAGGCTTATTATAACATCGCGTCGCGCCGCGAATGAACTCCGAACGCCGCCTTAAGGGGTTGACACTGGCTTTCGCGAGCGCGCGACGCCGCTGACGCGATTGAGCACGACTAGCTATTGCAGTCCGTTGGAGGCGGTCATTATGCACCCGGAAGATGGATTTACAAATTCATTACATTCACATTCACTATTAAATTCAAATACTCAGTATCAGCACTCTTTTTAGGCTTTTTCACTTAACGAAATTTCACAACACAATATTTCGTAAGCAGTAGATGCGGCGCCAGACGTGTATAGTCAGAAAATATCATGAAAGAGTTCACGGGATTGACATCCAAACGTTTCGTCAAGGTAAGGCGTGCAGGGTTGGTTGCTGTATCCAAGTATGAGTTAGAATATACAGGTTATTTCTGCCTAAACTTACAACTTACAATCCTTTGTAAGTTGAAAGTTCTACAGATATTACAACTTTTAATTGGCTCTCATAGGTTCTGAATGACATAGTAGACCGTTCTCCGAAATCCATCTTGCGGATGCCTAGTGACCGCCCCAGTGGTGTTCACTTGTTCCGCCTCCTGTTCCTAGACAAGCGTGAGTGTACGACTAGTACGTAAAAAATCGGGGTTTTTTTCAATCTGACACTTCCTGAAGCTCGTCAGTAGGGAAGGAGTGGAGTGCTTTTCTCGATGTCACGGAGTTTCAGATGCTGGTGTAATCGCTCTTCGTGCTTCATTCGCGTGAGCCGCGTCGCGCCTAGGTTTGCGTCGCGCAATCGAAGCAGTCGTGAAGGAGGCACTCTTGAGGCAATTTCATTCGCGTGCGAGGCAGAGCCGACCCCGCCCAATTGCCCCGGGTACCCGAGAGTGCCTCTTTACCGCCCCCCCCCCCGCCATAATCGCGTTCTGTCTCATCTCTTTTCTTCACGATCACGTGAAGGAGCTAAGTAAATTTCATCTGAGCGAAAGTGTATTTACCTCGAATTTCGCAACGCGGACCAATTTAAAATGCCGGTGCGGTTTCTTTACGGTTGACACGAACGAAGGTCACAGCTCGCGCCATTCCACGATTCGTTTATATTCTCTTGTGAGCGAAATGCGCGAGTTCGGATAAGAAAGTCCAGATGTTGGCCAGATGGAGGGAGTTTCAGCTTAAGACAAGCCGATTGGACAGCTTACACAAGTTGCGAATATTCTGTGTCGCTGTTGGGTCATGTAGAAACAAATTCACCTTTCCTGTTCTTCATTGAAGCCACGAATAGGGTGCTCTTCAACTTGTATTCCACAATTCCCACACATGATTGTCATGCCATTGGCATAAGCGACAACCTTGATATCCTGGGGAGGAGCTGGCATATCGTCGAGGTGCAGACTAACGAGGGCAGGCGACAAAATGCCGCCCTCGTTGTCCAGCGGCAATGGGAATACCGTTGAAGACGTGGTTCTGAAACGTAACTCTTGTTTGTCGTCCCTTTGTTTTCAGAAGTTCAGCGATTTTTTGTCACGGCGGCATAGAGGACTCTAGTAATTAGCTCGATAAGACTCCAATGTTTTCATTCCAAGTACACGCCCACAATTGAGAACAATCAAATATCATCAAGCGTAATGACATCAATGATCTTTGGCTTTGCAAGAACATCTCTAATCGTTATGTGGCAATCGGCCGCCTCGAAGCTGTAAATGTTGTCAGTGTCGAAGGCCGTGGTCAGATCCAGAGCAGCGGCGACTGTCTCAGTGGCTTCCTAGCATTAAATCTTTCGATGGCAAAGCTAGTGATTTCTAGTAATGCTGCCGTGGTGGAATGCAACCTTCTGTATCCGTGTTGGAGCAACTGTTTCCTATTGTGCTCCACCAAAGCATTCACAATTAGCTTCTCGACAACCTTGGCGAAAGACGACGAAAGACGGATAAGACGATATCCCTCCATTGAAGACTGAGGCTTACAGAGCTTTGGCTGCGAGAAGACGTTAGCGGTCTTCCAATCGTGCGGTATCGTGCTTACTGCACATTAAATTCACCTTTAACGCAGTTTGAAACGAAAGAGTAATGCTTTGGCTCCCATTAATGCTTGGTTTTACTCCAATCATTTTAACACCGACTTCAATCTCCGTTAGGCGAAAATTCTTCTGGTATTTCCAAGCCGCATTGTGATATTTTCATCGCCAATCTCTGGTTGGGAGGAAACCGCGACGCTGCTATGATAGCTCCATCATAAACGTCGAGCGGTTGTTGTTGAGAAAACACAATGGTAGAATTGGAGAAACAACCGTCACGTTTTCAAGATAGCGTGGGAATAGTTGCAATGCGACTTCCTGGAGATAAGATACAAACCATATTTATTCCACTAATGACCTAGATTTACAAGCCGTCCCACTGCATACTGACTTTTTCTGGATTGAAGTCTTCACTAACAAGGAGAGACCAATTTTTCTAAATTTTGGTTCGGAAGGTGTCAGAAGCGAAGCAGTCGGTCATTTCGGTTTCACCAACGACATTTATATTTCCTCATGAGCCACCCCTATTTTGCTGACCCCGCCCGGCTCGAAAGCTCGGATGAAGACAGTATTTCGTTTTTTAATGTAAAATTGAAACGAGTAATTAAAGGCAGTGTTCACGATGAATTTCATTTTTGAGTTTTTCACGCAAAACGAAGCGTTGGCCTCCAAGTGTTAGCAAAATTACGAAGAAACGGCGAGAAACGCATTAAAACGTCGTATTTCAGTGACATTATTCTATAACATGGACTAGTTGTCCGGTTGGATGAACATGTTCATTGTGGTTGCCACCGGTGAAAAATAGGGTCAGTCGGAAATGGAAAAATATTTTATGCAAAACAGTATTAGTCAGGGTCCGAAGGAAGGGACGGAGCAACAGAAAGCAGAAAATTGCAAAGGACGGGGCCGCAAAATATTTCGTCGTCACAACGAACAGTTCCTGTGCGAGTAAAGTGGCGGGGGAGAGTAAAGAATTTCGTGCTCTTCTGATCCGTTTTTCTCAGTTTCTCCGACATTTTAGTTCTACCCGAGGGTCAATTAATCGATTCCGCGAACAATCTCAAAATTGAAGATTATCGTGAACACTGCCTTTAAAATATGCCCCGTCTTCCACTGCAGATACAGGAATAAGGTGCAGCAAAACAGGATTGCACTATCAGCCCAGGGAAACTTCTGGGAGGTTTCGGGACGGGAAGAGGAATGTATACGGGTAGTTGTGTCCAGGCAATCCGCCTAGGTAGAGGAGCTGTAGCTGTTGAAGGTACTAGGTCAAAGCATCGGTCGTGGGACGATCGTTGTTGGTCTTCTTCTTCTTTGCAGCCGCAGGAAGGTTTTTGTCAAAGGTTCAAGAAACGGGCGACTGAAACCGGATTCGTCCACAAATCCATTGTTGTAAGAGTGGTAGGCCTCTGGGCATTCGAATAGGTGTTCAGTTGTGTGGCCACGGCTACCACAGTCCGGGCACTCGTCCGGCTTACTGCGATCGATCTTATGCAAGAATGACGTCAGCATAGGGGAATGACCGCAGCATAACGAGGCAAGGGTACTTCTAGCCCGCCTACCGAGTTCCATCTCGGTGTCGCTGACTATGGGTGGTGCGACCCCCAATATGGGATTGACGGTCATCCTACTCAAGTGATCCCTGACGAACTTGGTGTGCTCCGCACGTAAAAGGCGCAGACGATCCAGTTGGGAGTCCGTCCATCTTTGTATATTAACTTTCTCGGGAGCATCCGCAAAAGGCCTTCTGATATGTCTCTCTCTTCACGGGATTCATGATCCTTCTTAATGGGTGGTCAGGCTGCTTGACAATGTTGTTGTTGTTGTTGCCCATCTTCCACCATAACCATTGATCCTGGATCCAAACTTCCGGTACGTAGACGGCATAATCGAAGCAAGTTTTCTAGGGTCCTCTTCTTTGGAGGATCCCTGAGTGGGGCGTTTTTCAACCCTCTTTTTTTTGATTTTTTTTTGTTTTTTTTTGGTGTTTTTTTGGTTTTTTTGGTGTTTTTTTTGATTTTTTTTACATTTTAAAATCATGATTGCATGATCAAAGTGACAGGAAATTGGCGACTTCCACTGGGTTGAGCCAGAGATCTTCTATTGTAAGGTGCGTTGGCTTTCCAGAGCATGAGAACATGTGGGGTACGGTATGTTCCTCCAGTCTGCATTCCGGACAAAGTGGATTATCAGCTGCTCCTATATTATGGAGATACCATTGCGATTTTGAGTAGAAACCACTTCGGAGCTGAGACAGCGCTACTCGGCTAGGTCTTGACAACGTCTCCTCCTCCTTGGATATCTTCGGCGGCGGTCCACTCAGCAAGGGAGAGTTCAGATTACCCAAGAACTCTTTCACAAACTCCTTGTGAACTTCTTTGCGAATGCTCTCTGCAGTTCCAGGTTTCACCAACATTGGTTTGACAGTTCTGACGTGTTTCCTTATCTGTCTAGGCGGTTCTGGCTCCTTAAACATGTCGTGCGACGGGTGTTCAGGGTCGAGTGTCGCAACCGTTCGATATTGAAGTGTCAGCATCTCATTATGAGCTCGAACTGGCATGATTCCTGTCTCGCTACTCAGATGAGCTGTGCTTGCCATTGCCAGGCTTCCCGTCGCGGTCCTCAAAGCTGTGTTTTGACAAGCTTGCAACCGATCCCAGTGAGAAGATGCAATGAGCGGGCTCCAGGCTGGAGCCGCGTAGGACATCACAGATTGTCCAATGGCACAGTAGGTCAGTGTGAGCAGCTCTTTGCTTTGTCCCCAATTCCTTCCCGCCAACGCTTCGAGGAGGTTCGTTCTTTTAGCCGTCTTCTTGCGAACAGCTTCCGCATGAAGTCGTCCCGTCATCATGGTATCAAAGTGGTAGCCGAGGATCGTCGGATTTCTTTCGTGCGTGATTTGCGTTCCATTTATGAAGACTTTCGGCACGTATCTCGCTTGAGCAGAATGTGTTGTGAGAAGAGAGACAGTAGTCTTTTGGATCGAAAGTTGCAGTTGGAGATCTTCTAGAGCCTTTGTCAGTTTGGGGAGATAGTCGTTCAGACGTTTTTCGCAGGTTTCCACATCGGGATTTGATGTAACCAGTGTTAAATCATCCGCATATCCGATAAGGCGTGTTTCTGGTGGGGGTGCTGGAAGATCGGCGATGTAGTAAGAAAAAAGAAGCGGAGAGAGCACTGCGCCTTGTGGTACCCCGGAGCGCACCAATCTTACGCTTGACATCCGGCCTCTGAACTCTGTCCGTATCGTTCTCCCTTTCAGGTAGCTGGAGATCCAGCGCGCAAGTCCTCTCGGTAGGGATGACTCTGCAAGCTTCTGACAAAGAATGGAGATGACGACAGTGTCGTAGGCCTTCTTTAGGTCGAGTGCGACCATAATTGAACGGCTTGGCGGTCTCTTCTCATTAAGTCCATCCGTAATGAATCTCGTAAGTTCGACCAAAGCTGTGGTGGTGGAGAAGCCTTTCCGAAAACCATTCTGCCATCCAGGGATTTGCAGGTGCGTCTCCAGTGTAGGAAGAATAGTTCTTTCAAAGGTGCGTGCCATAGGTGAGATGATCGAAATGGGCCTGTAGCTGTTCAAATCCTCTGCAGGTTTTCCGGGCTTCAGAAGTGGGAAGATCCTTGCCTCCTTCCACGACGCCGGAATCAGTCCAGTTGATAGAGTTCTGTTGAAGAGCGCTCTCAGGCACTCACGAAAAACTGATCCTGAATGTTTGAGCATGATAGGGGCCACTCCACTTGTATCTAGCGCTCTAGACGGCTTGCATCTCTTCAAGGCGGCGTCAATGAGGGTGGTCGTGATAACGGGCACGTCGTCTCTCGAAAAGTTCTTGGTCCATCTGAAAGTCCTTCTTGACGACTTCAGGCTTCTATGAGGGCATGGCGAACTGAATTGTTTGCATAGAAGGTTGGCTGCCTTCTTGTTGTTAACCGGCTCGCCTTTATGAAGAAGCTGGAGGGGATTCGGTTTAGCTGAACGGCCATCCAAAGCTTTCATGGTTGTCCATAGCTTGGAGGAGTTCGTACGATGATCAATGCCTTCCACGAATGCTCTCCACGTCTGCTGCCGGTCCTTCCTCACTTCATCTGTGATTTCCTTGTTCAGCTCGGAAACCCGGGTGTTGGTGGGATCCGTTCTTCGAATAGCGTCTCTTTCAGAAATGAGGTCCTTAGCGGTGTCCGACAGGCCCGGCATGAACGCTTTACGCCTACCACTAGGGATGGATTGTAAAGTCGCTGTTCTTATAGCGGCTGTAAGGAATCTATCCATTTCCAGTGGGTTAGTCCGAAAATCGAAATCCGCCGACTGTTGTTCCAGCACCAACCGAAATTTAGGCCAATTCGCCTTCTTGAAGTTCACGAAAGTGCTCCTCGGCGAGGAAGATATCAGGGCCTCGTTTCTGAACTCCATCAAGATAGGGAGGTGGTCACTTGGGCCTGTGCTAATGGTGCCCCACAGTGCTGACGATGCTAAATCCTGCGAGCACAGCGAAAGGTCCGGTGACGAGGGTCTTCCATATGTCGGTTTCCTTGTTGGGTGTGCGGCTTCGTTCAGAATCACAAAATCGGATTGCGCTATCTCTTCCTCCAAGTCCTGTCCGCGTTGGTCTTCCTCACCCTCCGACCATAGAGGACTGTGCGCATTGACATCTCCCATAACGATCGTGGGTTTCACACATGTCAAAAATTGGGCGATCGACAGCTCGTATGAGGGTGGGCATGAGGATCTTGGTGGAGAGTAGATGTTGTGAATTTGAAGTGATCCAGCCCTAGTTTCCACAGCTATGGAGATGCACTCTGTCGTGCCATCGCTGGTACCTGGAGTGATCACACTGCACTGTAAGTCGTTTCGGACCAGAAAAGCTACTCCTCCTCCGGAACTCGTTCTGTCCTTTCTCAGGCATGTGTAGCCTCGAAAAGTGGGTGCTCCTTGACTCGGATCCAATTTGGTTTCTTGAAGTCCCACTATTTCGGCCCCTATACGGTGTGCAAGAGCCTCTAGTTCCGCCGATTTGTTGCGTAAACCATTAATATTCCATTGAATCACCTTCAAAGAGTCGGGTTTCGATTGTTGCGGTTGAGATGTTGGCACGATGACGCAGTTTGGGCACACGTATGAGCTGTCCGCATCCTTGAAAGACCTGAGACCGGAACATTTCTTCACGTGAGTCCATTTCCTGCACTTGATACATTGGACGCTCCCTGCTGCGGCTGAGGTACCACACTGGGTGCAGGGCCATCGAATACGGCGAGGGGGTCCAGGGTTTGCTTCGATTCCGGCACGTATGAGAAGACAACGGATCAGCAGCGCCGGTTTATGCTGATCCGCGACCGAAAAAATTGGCTCCAGGACTCGTGAAAGAGTGAAATCTGGGAGGTATGGTCGAGGATCTTTGACTTCGGAAGGATGACGGCATTGTAGACGACTTCTTCTTCCGCGTACGCTCTTGCCAACGAGTAGGCGATCCTCCATAAGAGCGCTTGACAATGTTAATAACCAGTTGCTGCGCTTGGAAATCGTTGTTGGTTGTTAAGTGATGCCTGGTTAAGTATCTTCTGTTTTGGTGGCAAATTTAGTTTGTTCTTTCTCGCGCTTGGGAGGAGCTAGGGAAGAGACAGCTAGAAAGTGTGGAGGAGAAGGAGACGCAGCATACGCGCGCACACGCAAGCAATCGACAGTAGTAAATTTCGCTTCCAATTAGAGGATAGTGAACTGGTGATTGGTCGGTGTGTGAGAGGCAGCCAATCTGTAATGTATCAGATGTAAACATGATAAGATGGGATCAGCAAGTCCCTTGTATTCCTCCTCACTCAAGTCCCTGACGTCACGTTGACTGACAGGGACATAACGACGCTCCTGCGAAAAGGAAGGGGAAGTTCCTGCTATTCATCTGCGCTAACCCCTGACCCTTACAGTGCCACTGCTTTCGCGCATTCTGCCAATGTCTAATGATAAAAGTCTTTTTTATTATATGCCAACCCTCTTTCCATTGATTGAGTACATGATTCTTTTAGGATAGAAAATGTTGTATCGGATGGCTACGAGGACAAAAATCGCAACTGGTGGCAGTCCGAGAATGGTGTGCAGAATGTCACTGTCCAGCTTGACCTGGAAGCCGAGTTCCATTTTACCCATCTTATCATGACCTTCAAGTCGTTCCGCCCCGCTGCGATGATTATTGAGCGATCAGCCGATTTTGGAAAAACATGGTAATAACAGGCCTATTACTCACTTTCCTACAGCAATCAATCACTTTACTTGAGGGAGGTCTATCGATATTTTGCTTACGACTGCGCTGGAACGTTTCCAGGAATTCCTGAAGGACCACCGAAGAAGCACGCAGATGTCATCTGTACTTCGGCCTATTCTGATGTTGCTCCTTCCACTGGAGGAGAGGTATTCTATCACTCTACTTTGAGTTTCGTGCCCTTCGTTTTCTTGTCTTCTGCTAGATTTCACCTTAGATAATCTATTTGTTTTATATTTTTGTTATTTCAGTTGGTCTACAAAGTTATTTCTCCTCATATTGCAACCGAAAACCCTTATGCTGACGAAATCGCTAATTTATTGAAAATCACTAATCTTCGCTTCAATTTTACAAAACTCCACACTCTTGGCGATGATCTGCTAGATTATAGGTGAGTTCAGTTTGGTTCAAATCACTGAATTGCTCTGATTTTCGAGAAGCTTGCCATTTCAGGCCTGAAATTGAGGAAAAATATTACTATGCTATATATGAGATTGTCGTTCGCGGGTCGTGCTCATGCTACGGACATGCTTCGCGCTGTATTCCGATTGAGAACAACAACGATCCTGCCCTCTCCCGGCCTGATATTGTGAGTTTTATGCCATAATCATGCCGTCAAGCAGGCTTCTTTATTTTTCGGGTGTGTTCTGTCGCTATTCATTGTTATGGATCCAAGGAGCTCCCATAACCTTGTATCTTTACTAAAAAACTTTTCATCAGTACCCACGGTTTTCATTACAATAACATGCCTCCATCTAATGTCAGAAATTCTTCCCTTAAGACTACCTACTCTCGAATCAAGGCGTAAAATGTTTGATGCTATGATGGTGTATAAGCTTTTAAATGGAATATGTGACATTAAAGTCCAGCACTTCTTTACTATGGTCACGTCTGTCATTAGAGGAACTCAATATATATGTAAGATTTCCTTTCAATGGGCAAAAACGTGATATAGAGCTACTTGTTTCTCGGTCACGGCAGGGTCAGTGTTCTGGGCACCAAGCGAGACACCACCCGCAGCACCATCTTTAGAATTTTCAAACCCCAAATAGCTCCAAAAATCCTTGAGCATTGAGCAATTTTGCTGGTTGTTCGACTGCGCCATGCTGTTTTCGTGTCACTGTTTGTGGTAGTCATTTGAGGTATTCTTCTTTTTTCTTTTCCACGTTTGTCTTGAACAACATAAATAAATAAACAATCACCAAGTAAATAAATAAGTAAGATTAATATGAAAACACTCGTAGTGGTAGTTGCTCGCTGTGTCGAGTACACATCCTTGTATTATTTCCCTTTTCTCTTTCAATCCCTTCACCATCTATTCGCTGATTTTATTCATGAAAAGAAGCTCCCCTCTCAAGCTCTTTCAGTGGTCGTTCTTTGACATCAAGTTAGTCTCCTTTTATGCACAGTAGTTGATTACAAGAATACTATTGGGATCTGCCTTCAAATTACTTGATATAAATTTTAAATTGAGTGAATTTCAGTCTGCTGCTTCTTTTTTCTATTATTTCTTTAGCCTATGCTTTTTATATTTTGCCATGAATTTGCTGTTACGGTTTCATGAGTTTGCTGGTTTTCGCTTGACCTAAGGCTTCGTTTGGTATTAGGTATAAAGAAAGTGAATTGCTGGTTTGCTCCGCTGACTTTTCAAATTGGTCTCGTTGAGCTAGATTTATAACTGCTGCGACGCGCAACCGTGATAATGTTTTCCAGGCATATTGATTTTCGATCCATATGGATGATAAGCGCCGCGTCTTCGGTTGCGGGAAGTATAAACCTGGTCTCACCATCTGAAGGCAGTCATGTTGTGTGTTAACCCTTAGGCGAAATTCATACTCCTCAACGTCAGCGCGTCACGCGCGGGCGTGGCGTTGGAGTATCCATACTTTCAACGCACGTGACGCGCTGGCGGAGACTATGAATACTCCAGCGGCGGAGCGGTTTGAAGTGGGCCTTAACTTTTCCAAGCAAGCAAGTTTTGTCCACGCGTTCACCATCATGGAAGCAGAGGATAATACTGGAATTAGTTATTATGAAACGGAATGACATTGATGATATGATGATAGGTTAATTGTGAAAATAATGAAACAGTTTTTACGGCTTTCGCCGCCATGGCGGAGCGGGCATCACGCGCGTGGCGTCGGAACATTCATGCTCCAACGCTACGCCGGCGCGTGACGTTCTGGCGTTGAGAACTATGAATAGCGTCACAAGCCTTTCTAACACACCGGTCAACGCTACGTGGTTACGGTAACGTGGCGTGTTGCAGCGGAGTGTACGGAGGTGCAAGGACGCCGCGCGCGGCGTCGCGGCTATCATTGGATTCGTTAGTGTTCCGGCCGTAAAAACTTCAACTCCCTCACACATTGCTGGGAAAGTTTCCGTGGAGAATAGACCTGCTTAGTTCGCTATCAGTCGGTGAAGAGTGGAACGGGGCGATTTTCAAACGTTTCTCCATGATTGGCTGGGAAACAAGTTTTGATGATGATTTTGGGTTGTCATAGAAATGTTGGTCTCAACAATGAACATTCGGCATTTTTTTCAATCGTGATGCATTGTTGCTGCCTTGAGAGTAGTGCCGTATGCATGAAAGTTACACGTTAGGTTGGCGCAGATTAGGGTTTTCCCAAAAGCAAGTACTGTTTTAAACTTAAACGTACAATGTTCATCGCGATGCTGCGTTACCTCCAGCAGAGAATCCTGTTTGAGGCCACAAAATTGTGACTAGAGCTGCAAGCACTGTTACTACGAGGCCTGTCAAAAATAGGCTCACGTGCAAAAATAGCCTTGCTTTATCCTATCTGAACCACAACAGCTACGAACACATTGCGAATGTAAGAAATGTAGCTTCTTTTCACGAAATCGTACGCCTTTCTCTTGAAGTACGCATGAAATAATCGATACGGAAACGTGCAGCCGTCACGTGCGCCGTCCATACACCTCTGCACACTCCGAGGCAACACGCCACGCTACCGTAACCACGAAGCGTTGACCGGCGTGTTAGAGAGGCTTGTAATAGCGTCTTAGGGCGATAAGGGGTGATATTTAAAGGAAATCCGGTTTATTGATCTGCGCAGCTTTGTTTGAATTCCTGGTTTCCACTCTTGAAGTTCATATTTTTCTTGCTTTCCTTTTCCTTTACATTTCTGTCCACTCTCTACGCATATTGATTTTCTTTCTGAATGTAATGACAGATACTGGCAGCTGACTGGGGTTTTACCCACCATTACCTACCTACATCATTACCTGCTACTTGTCTTTAAAAATCAGAAGAGGACATAGGATTCGTGATCAATACCCCTAACCACCATTTCTGATTAATTAGAGCGGCAGAAATCGTTGCGATCTCTGAGGCCGAAAAAGTACAAGCGATGTCCTTTTCGCAAGTTTTTGTAGAAAGCAGCCCAATGAACGGCACTGAACGCTGATGAAAAGGACTAACTGATTCCTAAAATACTTCACTTGAACTTTTTTCTGAGCGGTCTAGTTAAATAAATCTTGCGTTTTTCGTAATTCAGCAAGGGCAAGAAACCTCTCTCGAATTGTAGAGGTAGATTTTTTTCTACCACAACTTCGTGTTTTTTTTTGGCTGTAAAGCCTGAGTTTCTTTTATACACCACAACTTTCAAACTCTAAAATTCCGAAGCATCTGGATGAGATTCATCCAAGTATCATTACATATTTATGGCTTCATTGAATTCTGGGTGTAAAGCCTGAGTTTCTCTTATACACCACAACTTTCAAACTCAAAAATTCCGAAGCATCTGGATGAGATTCATCCAAATATCATTACATATTTATGTCTTCATTGAATTCCAGTGTGCAGCTTTGTCACCACAGGATGTTTTAGGTGCATGGACGTTGTGAGTGTATGCACAACACGGAGGGTCTGAACTGTGAACGATGTCGTGACTTCTACAATGATCTGCCGTGGCGTCCCGCTATTGGTGAAGACACGAATGAGTGTAGGATTTGCGAATGCAACGGGCATGCAGCTCGATGTCATTTCGATCGGGCCGTCTATCAAGCAAGCGGTTTGTTCCAAGCTTTCCCATAGCTCTTACCTTTGAGTGTTTTCTTACATTTGTGCTTGTAGGATATCAATCAGGAGGTGTGTGCGACGATTGTCAGCATAACACCCAGGGAAAGAATTGCGAGCAGTGCAAGCCATTCTTCTATCGGGATCCTCTGCGCTCCATTTCTGATCCCTATGTATGCCTTCCGTGTAATTGCGATAAGGCTGGATCGCAGGATGACGTAAGCTTGTTTTTCTACCTTTCCAAGTGTTTCCTCATTGCACTGTAACGACAACTCTCGTTTCCAGGGTATTTGCGAAGGGGAAGAAGATCCCGAGCGGGGACTTGTGGCTGGCAAGTGCTACTGCAAACCAAATGTTGACGGACCACGGTGAGTCTATGTTTCAAGATAATTCCTCTCGTAGAAATTATTGAGTGATCAGATAGTTTTTGGGGAGATATGCTAAATGGGTTTTAGGCCATAGTACACATCGAAGGAGAGGCCCGGGGCCGAGATGGACGCGTTGACGCGACGCGCGCAGCGGAAATGCGCCCCGTTCACGCGATTGGCGCGTTTACCCCCCTCCGCTCACAAGAAATATCGGGCATTTCGAGTTTTGAAATTCTTTCTTCATTTTGGTTGTGCTACCTAAGTTTTCTCTTAGTGAGTGGAAGAAGATCAGCAGAGCAAACTTATATATATAAATATATATATATATATATATATATATATATATATATATATATATATATATATATATATATATATATATATATATATATATATATATATATATATATATATATATATATATATATATATATATTACATAGGCAAGCCTATGTAGTCAAAAACAATGTTCAAAATGACTACTTGAAATACGAATGAGCCATAGGAAGTTTAAAGCATGGAAACTAGAAAAAAAACAACATAGCGGAACAGAAAAGAAAAGCACATTGCTGTAATAATCAACCTAAAGAAAGGAATCAAAAGCTATCCAGCCAGTCAGGAAGGGCTACTTGTTCGATCAGCCAGCTCAAATTTTCTTCGAATGAAATTTTTGAATGACGTAAAGTTGGAAGGGATGGAATGATTTCTACCAAGGTCCTCAAAAATGGGTATTGTTCTGTTGATGAAAAAGTGACGCCTGCAGTTGAGGTTAGATGTGTAACGGTGGGGTTTGATGGGGCCACCCCTAGTGGTTGACTCTCTCGTTGTCACAAGGTCCTCAGGTTTAAGACCGAAATCTACGCCAAACAGGATCTTGTAGAGAAGAAGTAAGTCATTCTCTACTCTTCTGAGGAATAACGGTTTCAAGTGAAATAGCTCATTTCTCTGCACGGAATCGGGTATGCGGCCATAAACGAAACCATGCATCCTAATAAACAATTTCCTTGTGAAGTTGCTTTGGATTTTCTCTAAACAGTTGATGTCCTTCACTTTGTAGGGATTAAATACCGGCGTGCCATATTCAAGAATTGGCCTCACGTAGGTGGTGTAGGCTTTTATAAGAAACAGATGGATTACGTGTTGCCAAAGCTCTGAATATTTTGTTCACTGCACAAGTAACTTTCCTCGATGTAGTCTCACAATGCACATCAAAGCTAAAACTCCTGGTGATGACAAACCCAAGATCAGTTATCTGATCAGTAATCTCAATGGGAGTCCCTTCAATGTTATAATTGAAGTTATGATTGTTTGCACCGAGGTGGAGAATTTGGGTTTTTTCCTTGGACAGGGGCAGATCCCAATCATGAGACCACATGTTGATAGCATTAATTGATTGTTGTAAGGATTCACAGCCCCCAGGGGAAGTAACCTCATGATAAATTTTGATATCATCAGCAAAAGCACTGAAACCGGTGCCGAAGTGAGTGATCAAATTCGCGATTTCATACGTGTAGATGTTGAAAAGGATGGGAGAAAGTACTCCTCCCTGTGGGACTCCGCTATGAACGGGTCGCGGACTCGAAAAGGACGAGTTGACGCGGACAGAAAACGTCCTATCAGTCAAAAATGACGAAATCCATGAGACAATTCGCGGATGGATACCAACAAGTGAAAGTTTTTGCAACAATTTATCATGGGGAACCTTGTCGAAAGCCTTGGTGAAGTCAAAATAAACAACGTCCACATTTTTTCCTTGATCGATGAGAGCTGTCCAGTTGTTCAACGCTTCTATCATTGGCAAACATAGGCAACAATAAAAAAATGACACTAGTCAAAGCTCGAAACGCCATGATTTCTTGGGAACTTAAGGTAAGCGCGCTCTAGCCACGGCCTAAACGGGCGGATTTCCGACGCGCACGTCGCGTCTACGCGTCGAACTCGGCTCCGACTCCTACTTCGACTTTTACTGGGCCTGCAACCCATGCTGGACTTGTTGTAAAACATTCATGAGACATTTCAGAGTCAATTTTAAAGGCAGTGTTCACGTTAAATCTCGTTTTTGAGTTATCAGTGTGAATCACTACGCTGGCGCATGCTAGAGGGGATAGGGTCGAAGAAATCATCGAAAACGGGCTAGAAATTCTTAAAAAGACGGCGAAGTGAAGATTTGGTGAGCCCAGTTCGCTAGCCCCGCCCCCTTCTGACGAGCTTGTGCCGCCGCGGACGTCTTCGACGCCCAGCCGGATCGATTCGCCCACATTTCGCCATTAGCGTGCGCTTGCGGAAACTAGCAGGGCCCTTAAGCTCGTTCACGCCCTCAACGATAGAAACCGCTATTTTAGCTCATTCTGAGCGCTTTTCTTTGCTGTTTCATTACTACTCGATAGCTCACGGCCGAACAACCCCATTTTTGAGTCGAACTCAAATATGATATTCTTCGTGAACACTGCCTCTAAGTTGATGATGTCTACCAGCTTTATTTTAGCGAACCTGTGTACTATTCTGATACCAGATTTAAAAAAATGCTTTCATTCGTTTTCAAGAATGTACTAGATGGCGTTCAACGATTTTCCTCTAGTATTCCTAGTAGAGGACAGCACTGGGGCATAGGTTGAGCAGAGAAAAATCAATTAAGCAATGTAGGGCGTCACAGTGTAGATCATTGACTACTTGATCGAGTTGAAATGTTTTCTCGATAGCAAGATGCTTACGGTCTCTGCCGCTAAATCATCCGTCACCGTCTTTTCCACTGATCCTGCGGAGCACAGAGCTCATCCCATTGTGAAATGGGACGAAACTCGCTTGCCGGCCGCCCGATTCCCTAAGCTGCTCGGACTCATGTTGGATCCTTCGTTGAGGTTTCATAAGAACACTGAGCAGAAGCAAGCTGCAGTGAAAACAAGACTTCACGTCCTACGTGCTCTCGGCGGAACGTCCTGGGGGTGCAGTAAAGAAACGATCCTGACCACGTACAAGGCCACCGTACAGCCCGCCCTGGAGTATGCTGCACCAGTCTGGCAGCATATCGTGTCGGACACATCCTGGTCCAAGCTGCAGCGCATTCAAAATGGAGCACTGCGAATCGCAACAGGCTGTTCTTAAAGCTCTGCAGTAGAGCACCTACACGCCGAAGCTCGCATCCTGCAAGTTAAGGACCATTGCCAACTCCACGCACAACAGCTGTACATAAACATTCTGAAGCAGCCAAATCATCCGTCGCGAAGAGTATTAGACCCCGTGAGAGAGAGAGAGGTATAAGAAAGCCGTTTGCTGATGCTCCCACGAAAATCAATGAACAGAGATGGACCAACGCACAACAAGAACGCTTCCGTCTCCTACGTGCTGAGCATACACAATTCGTCAAGGATCACTTATGCAAGGCCGCCGTAAACTCCATTCTCGGAGCCGTGCCGCCCGAGGTCAACGAAACCGAGATGGAACTCGGTAGGCGTGCCAGGTGCACCCTTGCCTCGTTGCGCTGCGGGCACTCCCCCATGCTTATGTCTTATTTACATAAGATCGATAGCGGAAGGCTTACGAGTGCCCGGCATGTGGTAATAAAGGGCATACTACTGCGCACCTTTTCAACTGCCCGATGAGACCGACATCGTTAACAACAGTAGATCTGTGGACGAATCCGACGCTTGTGGCTCAGTTCCCCAGTCTATGACAGGACCCTCTCTGTGGCTGCAGAAGAAGAAAAAGGGCGTTCGTGTCATTTGTGGTGAAAAATGAATGAGATTTCGTCCGAGTATTTGATCCCGATGTGCCGTGGGCTACTAAGTTTCAACGCTTTTGGGCTACCTCATTAAGCCTAGTACGAGCGTCCCGCGACTCGTAAGGTTTGCTCTGAATATCAGCTATATCGATTTTCGGTCGATTCATGGAACTAACGCTAGGTCGCGTCGAACATCGCGGAAAGTAATCACTAGAGCTGAGATCAGCTGGATGAGCGGTCCGCAGTGCACCACTACACGTAGTTAAGGGAAATTTGGAACTGTCCGCTACGGCTGTCCAAGGCATAACTTTTCAGCAAAATCCGGGGATCTCAAAACACGTACCCTCGACACCCCCGTTCCTCGCGTGGAGTTGAAAAGAGTGCAGGGATGCGAGCGTTTACTCTGCCACAGTCAGTCACAGATCGCCGTTGATAGAACTTTGTGGACGCGCTCATCAGTACCCAAATTTTCTAATCCCTGCATGTTGCTGGGGTGCCGAAGGTGGACTGATTCACAGGAAGATGGAGGGGCGTAGAAAGCCGATCATATTCGTGTACTTCTTAGAATGCTATACATGTGTTTTTCGCGTTCTTAGAGGGTTTTGTGGTCAAGTCACAGTAGCGCGTTCGAATCAGCACCGTTTTCAGGTGTGATCGTTGCAAGAATGGATTCTGGAATTTGGAAGCATCTAATCCGGATGGTTGTGTTGCTTGCACTTGCCATCTCCTGGGAACGTACAACAATGAAGGATGTGATAAGATGACTGGTCATTGCACATGCAAACGCCTCGTTACTGGGGAAAATTGTGATCAGTGTTTGGTAAGTTTATTGTTTTCCTTAATCTTGACAAAAGCCTGAGTTCATATGATCTGTCTTTTAAGCCGGAGCATTATGGACTGTCGGAGGACGTTGATGGATGCAAAGCTTGTGATTGTGACATTGGTGGATCTATTAATAATCAGTGTGATCTCGTTACTGGACAGTGTACCTGTAGGGAAGGATTCAGTGGCCGCAGGTGATCGTTTCATCGCAGGCGCCTATCACGTATGAAGGTGGTTGATTTCTGCAAAATTTTACTGAGAAAAGATAATTTGCATCAGATGTGACACCGCGGATTCGAGCTACTATTGTGCAAATGTCGATCACTTCACATTCGAAGCGGAGTTGGCTACTCTTACGAATGTAGGTTTGCCCCTTGATTAAGATGTTTTTGTTAATATGTAGTAATAGCTAGTTATAGGCCGAAAAAGAAGAGCGAGAAACGCCTGGAAGTGAGACTCACATGACTTGGACTGGCTCAGGATTCGCTAGAGCAAATGAGCGGAGCACGATCAGCTTCAAAGTGGATAATCTCCATATAAGTCAGAACTACAACATCATTCTTCGCTACGATGCTGGAAGAGTCAGTTTCTCGATTCTTTTGTTCGCTTGCTCATGTTTCCGCGCTGGGAGAGAAGCGCATATGGACCTAAAAAGAATTATTCTAATGCCTTACCAAATTGGAACTCATTCTTGAGAAACGAATGCAGACATGCTTTTTTCGGAATTCGGAAGGTTTTGTGAGGGTTCAATTGTTCGAAAGCCGTGTGTTTTTTAGGATCCAGTAGGCTGGGAAAATGTGCAGATCACTGTCGTGCGTCCGACTGAGTCCAGTGGAGAGTGTGCTGGCAGTGATCCTTCGGATGATTTCCTCATTGCTCGTCTACACCCGGGTTAACCTTCATGCATTTCACACTAGAGTATTGTATTCAAAAGTGTTAGTTTTAGGAGGTCGTTACGTTGAGGTCTACCCAGCAATTTGTCTCGAAGCAACTGTCGAGTACGAGATTCGTGTTCAGTTTGGAGAGAAGCGCACAGGGATTCAAGATCGGTAGGCCGAATAGCCTAGTTGTGGTACCTATGCATGTGTGATAGTGTTTCAGTGGAGCATGGGTGCTGATTGATTCGCTTGTACTGGCACCTCCAACGGAAGCACTGACGATATTCCAAGGGTCTGGCCGTGCTCAGCAACACAAAACTGAATACGATCGCTACCAGTGTCGCAATTTGGTTCTGTCGCTAACTCCGAAGGAAATGCTGAGCGAAGTTGGTTATTTCCAAAGTCTTCTTATTAGTTATATGAAATGAAACAGGACAGTTTGCAGACTTGCGAACGATACATCTGTCCTGTCGCAGCTGCTGTTCTTAACCGCACGAGCTCATGCGAGTGTGATCCCACTGGTTCAGTTTCGGGAATCTGCAACGTGAAGGGAGGCCAGTGCGAATGCAAACAGAACGTCATTGGTAGAAGGTACCGTTTCAGTTCCTGTTCTATTATAACTTGATGTATGGCATGTGCTGAGGAAAATTGTAGAGATAGTGACATGTACTGTCCCTATCCGAGGGAAATTCTTGCCCGCATTTGCGTACAGCCGCTTTCGCAACATGCAGCATGACCACTCTCTGTCCCAGTACGATTATCATCGTGCTACGTGCTGCAACAGCGGTTTCCGCAAGTGTGGACCGGAGTTTCGTTTTGATAAAGACAGTATCACGACTCTCAGGAGGCACTCCTTACGCTTTAATTCCCGAGAATTTCTGCCTTTCCGAGTCCCTTCTGTGGTGGTCTTCACTCAGGGTTGAGCAGGGTTGCGACCGTTCGCAACGTGGGGTCGTAAAAATTTCGTAAATTTTTCGAAATTTTTTTTGGGGGGTTCGCAGAATTTTTAGAAAACTTGGGGTTTATCTCCTAACCACTCGGAAAGGTAGAAAGAATGAGGCAGGAGTAGTAAGTCGCGTAGTAAGTAGAAAGTGAACAAGCATTAGAGCGCGTTATCCGCTTAAATCTTGATACCAAATTTAGGGACTTTAAATCTCAGGTAAAACGACGATGTTCAGAGGGAACCAGCCGTTTATATTTCACAGGACTCTTTTACAATCAAAATTATCATAGAAAGATTTTGATAAATGTTTATCAAAAAGAAAAACCGTTGCGACGACTCCCACCAAGTCGCAACTGGGGACAACGATGGTCGCAACGGGGAACGGTTTCAATATGGCATAACTCTGCGAAGGTAGAGAGTTGTGCGGACTTCAAGATATCAAATTGAAGAGAAATTCATGTAGATTCAGATCTTTTTCTATAATTTGAAATTTATCATTTTCCACAGTTTTTTCTCGTTGCGACCTTTTTTTTCAACATAGAGAACTGCGAGATGAGAGTGTATATGCCGCGTTAACTCTGCTTACAAGTGATGTAGCGTTGTTAGATTTGCAACTAGAGTGAACAGTTTTTTCAATGAAAAAGTCGTAAAGTGTTCTTTTTTAGCCAAAAATAAGCCACGATTCTGATCGTGAAATTTTTCCACCCCGGGGGGGGGAGTTCGTAAAAAGTTTGGCCAGCAGGAGGGGGTCGTAAATGTTTGGTCGCCGGTCGCAACGGCCTGCTCAACCCTGTCTTCACTCGTACGTTGTCAGATGGAACAGAAGATTTATACTCCCTGAGGATTATAGTCGTTAGATCTGTACGAATTTTCTCATATATGGTAGATCCGAACCAGTGGGACTAGCACTTAGTCTTCTACATAGCTTTCAGAGATTCTGTTCACATCTTTGAGCTGTACAGGGTTGCAGGCAATAGTCCGAGTTTAGCCAGAACGAGGGCGTTTTGTTATCTTCCAGTGTGGGAATACTTATCACACCAAATGACCAGCATTATTCATTGCAGTACAGTTTAAAGTTGAAGTAAAGAGCGTTTGGCCAAAGGGAACTTGCATTTTTTTTAGGTAGACTCTGTTTCATTACAAGTGAACTCCTGTTTTCGATTATCACAGCGCGGAGAAGTGGCTTTTTCGTCGACACCTCCTTATCTATAGTTATATCTCACCGAGGCCTACCGCTCCGCTGCTGGTGATAATCTAAATCGACTGGTCACTAGAGGATTCCAGATTTCATATTCAATGATGCAGTGGAACATTGAATTTTTGTTCATTTTCTCGTATTAAAGATCGATTTTGAGTTTCTACTTTCTATTTTTAGACTTTTATGATCGAAAATACTAGAAATCATGAAATTCGTCGTTGTAAGCCTCGACTTAAACGCGAAAACCATCGCTGACAAGGGAAAGACACCTGGAGAAAGTGACCATTCTGAACGGAATGCGACTTTTTGGGATCGTTTTTCGTCGCGAAATTTGAATTTCACCATTTGCCGTTTCTTTGAACGGAGTTAGAGGCGTTTATCGCTGGGTTACCGTAATCAGTTGTCGTTATGCCTCCATAATCTACCTTAATTTTACCTTAAATTGAAATTGGACCCCAATATCGTGTTCAGCGTCCCAAATAACCCCCCCCCTAGACAAATCCGGACGAAATGATAGTGGATTTCCGGCGCCCGAAGAATCCACAAGGGCTCCATGGGACTGCAGTGGTCGAAAAAAATTTCGCTCATACATCGTACAGAGAGGTTACCTAGGAGCGCTCAACGCCAATTTGAGTCCTTTTTCAGCTTTTGAGCTGTTTCTGGTTTAGGGCACGGTGCTCCAACAGGGCAGTGGCAGTTGGCATGTTGGTTGCGGCATCGAAATGCTTCATCTGAGTGCACCCTGTCGCCCATTATCGCGACATTTTGTACAATCACACTTCAGAACGATTTCTGGTCCAAAGTTGAGACCGGTGCATCACAAGGTGCGCTAGGGATACATTAATTTCACGCTGCCATGCGGCTGTGAGTCGAACGCTAAACACATTTATAGTGCCGTTTAAAGAGGCGAAGCGCAGCTAGAAAGTCTAATTTCGAATTTTTCATCGAAAATGATCATGAAAAGCGACGTTTTAATAGGAATGGCCCTTTTTCCGCAAGTAACCCCCCCGTGCGAGCAATTCTTTTGTGAAATCATTACGGACAATTATTCACAGCGCCTTAGCAAGTTTGTTTTCCAGATGTGACCAATGTGCCGTTGGAACTTACGGGTTTGGACGATCGGGTTGTACAGAATGTGCGTGTGACTCCGTCGGATCTCTCCACAATCGCTGCGACATGCAGAGTGGACAGTGTGTGTGTCGCGAAAAGGGCATTTATGGTCGACAGTGCAATCAATGCCAGCCAGGATTCTGGAGCTTCCCCGATTGCAGGGTTCGTTCATTGTAGATGAGTGCGGTGGAGATTTTGCTGCTACTTCGGAACTTGCATGATTATTGGGAGCGCTAGGCCTTTTTTCCAGGTCTGCCAGTGCAACGACCATGCAAATATCTGTGATCAACAGACAGGTGCCTGTATTGAGTGCCGTGATCTCACAGCTGGCCATTACTGTGATCGCTGTCAGGATGGATATTATGGAGACCCGCGGTGAGTAAATTTCACACCTTTCAATCATGTTTTTGTTGTCCTTGTGTTTCTTAAGATCTCCTGATTTAGTCTTGGAGTTGGTTTGCCATGCAAACCATGTCCTTGTCCTGGTGGACCAACAAGTGGATTTCAGCATGCAGATACTTGCTACCTTCAGCAGGCAAATAACACTCAAGATGTTGTCTGCAATTGCCGGTGTGTTACATTTATACGGATCCCTTCACCCAGCTGTCCTTCGAATAAAAGCCAGCCATTTTCACGCGTTTCAGCTCTGGATACACCGGTGAACGTTGTGCTGAATGTGCGATGAACTACTGGGGAAATCCCACGGAAGTCGGTGGATCATGTGAGAGATGCGATTGTAACAGCAACATCGATATGTCGGTAGGCGTGAGAATCTTTTGTTATGATTCAATAGTCTCGCCGAGCTCTTCCATTCAAGAAATACTTCTACAGGTGGAGGGCAGTTGTGACTCTTCGACGGGTGAATGCTTGAAATGCCTTCATAACACCGAGGGTGCAATGTGTGAAAACTGCGTGGATGGATATTATGGTGACGCCAAACTAAAGAGTTGCCAGAGGTGGGTCAACGCCTTGAGATCCTGCGCTGACCCCAGCTCCTAGATTTCATTCTGATGCAGCGTCTGAATGTGTTTGTGTAGTCCAGTTATGAAAATCGTTTTGCACATAGAGTGAAATGAGTTCACAACCTTATCTATTGATTTCGGCTCTTCGTGGTTCCAACTTTCTCTGGCCGAGAAAAAGACCTTGCGATAAATTGTGTCTTGTTTTCATTTGAAACCATATGTTTAGGTGTGTGTGCAATAACCTTGGCTCGAACCTCACCTCCGGAACATGCGATCGAGTGAGCGGGCAGTGCCCATGCTATCCAAACGTTGTAGGAATGCAGTGCGATCAGTGCGCTGACAACCACTACGACCTGAGCAGTGGCCAGGTGAAGCTTGAAATGCTTTTCATCGTCAGAGTCGGCATATTATGAAATTATGACTCTCAATCCAGGGGTGTTCCGCATGTGACTGCGATCTGAATGGCGTTGCCCCGGGTGCAGATGGTAACCCAGAACTGCAATGCAATCAGTTTGATGGAAGATGTCACTGCAAGATTGGGCGTGGAGGTTCGCTAAGACTTCAATTTTGCTATTGGAAATGACTCGACTGGGTGCAGAATAAAACATGATGTTTAGGACGAACCTGCTCGGAGTGTGAGGATTACTTTTGGGGTGATCCAACCACCCCTGAAGGTTGTAAGAGGTGCGAGTGCAATCCTACCGGCTCATCCAGCCTCCAGTGCCATCGTAACAACGGAACCTGCGCTTGCCTTCCCGGATCTGGAGGTAACATATCTTTAATGTTTTTTTACTTCAAAAATATTGTGTTTTCAGGTGACCTTTGTAATGAATGTGCCCGAGGCTATACAGGAACATGGCCGTTCTGTCAGCCATGTGGAGAGTGCTTCCATCAATGGGATAGTATCATACAGGGATTGAAGAGCCAGCTGGATAAGCTCATCAACACTGCTAACAATATTGAAGACACTGGAGTCGCGTCTGCTTACGATGAGGAATTCGAGAACATGGAGAAGGTTTTAGAGGAGACAAAACAGAAGCTCTCCGATGCGAACATCAGCAAGGAGCACATCGAGCAGCTGGAGAACGAAGTTGCCAAATTGAAAAAAGAAGTACGTTCCATTACTCCAAAATCAGATCAATCCGCGTTCCACTACGATATTATTTTAAATTGAATTGCTTGTTCGGCACATCAAGTCTTTATACATATAAGGTATCTTTCATAGTCTTCACCGTAAGCGCGGTACGTGCAGGATGAGCGGTGGACTATGAAAATTTTCCCCCGCGCGGCATGAGCCCTCCCCTCTCTAACTCTCTTACCTCCGCGCTGCAGCAGCACGCGTAGGAATCATGTGAATTTCGTCGTTTTACAGCCTGTATGTGAATAGCTGAGGAATGCAGAGCGGGGTGTTGGTGGAGTAATGGTTACACTCTCACCCGGAAAGCATGCAATGCAGGTTCGAGTCCTGCCTGACATCTGAGTTTTGTGTTCAGCTCAGGCACCTTGTGATATCTTGTGATCATATCATGCCCTAAAAAGGCGTTAAACGTTCTAAAAACGCTGAAATCGTATTTCGATTGCAGGTGGGTCGTGCTCGTGAGAGGCTGGACGGTATCGAAGCCAGAGTTTCAAATGCCACGCAGTCTGTTGATTTCGCGCAAGAGGATCTCAAGCAGCTGCAGTCACATGCTGCTCGTTTGACTGAAGCCGCAGATGATTTGCGGGAGAAGACGAATAAGATCAAGGAGGCGGATGTGCAGGTAATTTGCTATCAGTGAGTCACTATACCGACGAAAGTGGAGTGGTCGTTTCTAGGGTGCGTACAATATCACGAAAGAATCGGCCGCGCGATCATTATCAGCTCAGCGAAAAACGGATGCTGCCATCGGTAAGCTGGCGGAAGCGGAAAGCGAAGCCAGAGACGCGGAGGCATTGCTGGAGAAGAATCGAGACGACTTCGATAAGCAGTACGCCGAAAATGAAGCAGCACTGGCTGAGAGCGAACAGAAGGTCAGTTTGAAAGGTGGTTAATTGATGTGCAGTTCGTTCCGTGGCTTGTTTCCTCAAGGAAAACATTTAAATCTCACCCATGGCTGGCGCGGGCGGTTCAAATCTCACCGGCGGCTGGCGGTATGGTGAGCCGATCAGCTGCTCTCTTCTTTCGGCCTGAATCGAATAGCGGGCCGGCGCACGCGACCGTCCGCGCCAGCCACGCGTCAGATTTAAATAATTTTTCTTGAGGAAGCAGGCTATGGATCTAACTATATTTTTTCATCGGAAAAGTTCTCAGCGTGAAATTTCCACGAACTGGCTTGCCCAGTTCATACAAATTGCGATTCATTTTATCGCAACCAGTATTTTTTTTTTGTTCAAAGCCGACCTTACAAGTCTGTCACTTGTACTTCGAGGGAGGGGAGATTTGAGAGATGATTGCGTTTTTGAGTTTCCTGGTGGTTTATTCGAAGAACCCGGGTTATGGTATGACATCTCGCGCAATTTGAGTGGCTCCAGCCGAACCATGACACGCATCTGGTTCTATTTCGTAACAGTTTGAGACGTCTTGGACTTAAAGGCAGGGTCCGGGCAGAATTTCGATTTTGAGATTTCCCGCTAAATCGGTGCTCTTGCTACAGGTAGTCCCAAGGAACGTGCGAAAACTGCGTAAAAACCGGTTTTGTTGCCACTTCCGTTAGCCGATGATCCAGAAAAGTGTGGCCATCGTCTATATTTTAGCGGTTGTCCACGCATTTTTCAAAAGTGCTGTGTAATTATCGGTTATTCGAGCCATGATTATCATGCTGTGAACACTGTAATCCCTGACTTTGAGGCTGTTTTCCCCAGAACTAAGGACTCAGAGTTCGTGAAACATTCATACGATGTTCAGCTTGGCCAGCCCAATCCATTTAACCCAAATTTCGGTAGGGTCAAAATTTGTCCGGACCTTGCCTTTAGTTCTGGGATGTTCTGCACATCGTGCCTACATCTAGGCGTTGTTCCGTCTCGACCAGGGCTGGGCACGCTACGCGGATGGGCTGTTCTGAACATGCATCCCCTTAGATTAGATCCTCTTCGGGCACCCCCCCCCCTAAATTACAGAACTTGACTGCTTTCCGACTAGTTAAGCGCAGCTCTCATGATTCTGATTTCCTCTGACCAACAAGTATTCAAAAGGGTAATAATTAGAAGAGTTTCAGCGGGGATTTTCACAAAGCCAGATGGTTTAATTCGAGTAGTATTAGACGAATTTCCCATAAAAATAGGATTGTTCAGTTAGGGTATTTCCATCCAAATATTATGAAAACAACATCATAAATAAAAAGTTTTGCAAGCAGGTAAAAAAAGAATAATCTAATCCTTTTTGTAAAGTGTGAAAATTGTAATCTCACAAGAAAGAGTATCGTAATTTTTTCCAATAAGCTCAGGGTCATTAGCGTCGTACGATAATACAGTGCTTATCAAAAACAAAGGGACACCACACTTTTCCACGATTCTGAACTTCTGACTTTTCCAAATAATTTGAAACATCTACCATTCGATTAAGCATGTCTGAAAACCTAAGTATAAGTGCTATGTCATGTCAGTGTTGATTTATAATTTTTTAATAACAAAAAAAACAAAAATGGCTTTGTATCAAAAACAAAGGGACAGCTCGGCTTTTTGATCTATATTGATCGTTATTGGAGATCAAACGCTATAGGCAGTTAGCATATCCACTGGTCTCCTCACTACTCATCATGCCTCGTGGATTTTACCTCTCTTCGGAAGAACAAGCTCAGATAGATGTTCTGCACAAGCTTGGATTAAGCTGTCGTCGAATCGCCGACGAGATCGGTCGGTCTCCCAACTCCATTTGCAACTACTTGAAATATCCAGGAAACTACGACAAGAAGAGGAGTCCGGGCCGGCCCAGGGTGCTTTCCGAGGCTACCAATAGGCAAATTTGACGTCATGTTTCGAACTCCACGACCAGCATAAGACAACTGAAAGCTGATCTGAGACTGTCTGCAGCACGCATGACCATCTGGAGAGCTGTCAAAGGTCAAAAACATATCATGCGACAAACCATGAAGGCGGCGCCGAGATTAAGAATTCGTCACAAAGCTGCCAGACTTCAATTTATTGAGAGGAACTTGACAACGAACTGGAATCAGGTATGTTGTATTCCATCGTGGCACTTGCCTGTTAACAAAACTGCAATACCTGCCAAGATATTTATTTAGGTGATCTGGTCCGACGAAAAAAGTTTAACTTGGATGGCCCGGGTGGATTTGCGTCGTACTGGAGGGATTTTCGCAAGGAACCGCTCTACTTTTCAAAGCGGAACTTCGGCGGTGGAAGTTGCATGGTCTGAGGAGCAATTTCGAGCTTTGGCGTTCTGTCACTCGCATTTGTGTCGTGCAGAATGGACAGTTAAGATTATCAGCAGGTTCTCCAGGACCACTTGCTTCCATTTCTTAGGCGTCACCGTCGTCGAAACTTTGTTTTCATGCAAGACAACGCATCAGTCCACTCAAGTCAGTCTACTCGAACTTGGTTGGCGTCCATTAACGTCGAGATTTTGGAATGGCCCGCCTGTTCATCCGACTTGAACCCCATCGAGAACGTATGGGGGATACTAGTGAGAAGGATTGATGCCAACAACAAGCAATTTAATACGGTTGAAGAGCTTAAGAAGGCTATTATGGAGGCATGGCAGAATTTGGAGCCTGGTCTCATTGTAAACCTTTTCTTCAGTATGCCAAAAAGGATGTTTGAAGTTGCGAAGAACAAAGGAGGACCTACAAGTTATTGACTGCCTGATTGATCTTTATTTTGTTGACAAAAATTTTATTATGCTGAGGTGTCCCTTTGTTTTTGATACAGTGATTTTGCAAAAATATTAATAAACAAATTTTTATTTCATACGCTGAAGTTTGAATGTAATAATGTATAGGTTTTTTACCCTTCTGTATCGAATGGTGATGATTTCAGATTGCGTCGATTGCTAGCAAGCTCGCAATTGGCAAAAATTAGGGTGTCCCTTTGTTTTTGATAAGCACTGTAGGCGTTTTGTGCAATCGCACGCGCACGCTGGAACGCGCGGTTGGGGTTTTGCTCGAAATTGAATAGAAAAAAGACAAATTTTATCAGTGAACGGAGAGGAGAAAAGGAATGATAGTGGAGGAAATCGAATGAGTATAGAATTTTAATTTGGAGTAAAGATTTTTGGGCGGAGTTCACTATTTCTATTAGATATTAGGTTTCGGGCCGTGGCAAGGCTCATTCAAATGGGTCTTGTTGATCAAAATAGTACTAAACATGCGAGATCAGAACATTGGAAAAAAGAGAAGGACCTGGCGAGCATTTTGGTAGAACGTTTTATATTGAATATAAATTAAGGACCAGAAATCTCGTCTCGGATATCTTTCGGATTCTAGGGTAATTCCGGTACGAGATTTGAGGTCCTCAATTCACATTAAATATTAGTATTCGAAAAATATTCGAATGATTTTTCGAATTTCGAATCATTCAAAATTCGAAAATTTTGATATTCGAATCTCCAAGATTTCTAAAACCGGCTTTTCAATAGTATTCGAAATTTGAATATTTTTAAGAGCATATTCGATTTTTCTAAATTCGAATAATCGAAATGCTCAATAATCATTTCATTAGAAGTTCTTTTTTAATGATCAATCTTTGAAAGCACACTCTATCAAAGCACCATCTTGGCCTATTCACCCCACGACCGATTTGGGGCTCTCACACGCTTGGATCATGTGAAATATTTCGTCACCGTATTACGTGCTCCTTCGGTGGGATAGGCTGGCTTGAACGGCCGGCCAACGCAAACCGTTTTTCTCTCGTTTTCGCATTTATTATGTAGCTGTCAGGCAGATATGGTCAGTACCAGGGTTTTAGCTTCCAAAACCCTCCCGTTCCAGAGAAACAGTTACTTGAAATACGGACGGGAGCGATTGAGCTTGTTAATCTTCAATGACTACTCTAGAAACATTAGCTTGGAGTGGTCTTTGCGGCTGGGAAGGTTTGGTTTTGCTCAGGCCTTGCGAATTACGATTTGCGAATTACGAGGAATTTGAAAACTTACGATTTACCAAATTACAAAATTCAGTTACGCGCAGCCCTGCGCGGCGCGGCACGATCGATATTGGTGGTCGTTCATACTTCCGCCGCCGAGAGGCGCGGCGAAGTGCATTTCGCAGAGCGACGCGACCTCGTGTCTCAAAACTTTACCATTGGCCTAACGCCCTTTTCATACCTTTGCTGCCGCGTCAAAAGCCGCTCCTCAAGAAAAATGATGAAACGCGGTGGTGGCGGAGAAAACGCTCTTGATCGTTATTACCGCTATAGCGGCGTTTACCGCGCTTTACTGTCTCGTTACCAGTTCCGATCGCGAATCGTTTTCGCCAGCATTCTCATGTGGAAAGAAGCCACTTGCCAACTTCCGGCTAATTTTATAGTAATCCAAAACACTGGCTTCATTGTAGCTTAAAAGCGGCATTTTCCGCGGCGTCAAAAAGGGCGTAAGGGTTTCAAGCTCGAGTGTTCAGCCCTGCCCCCCCCCCCACCTGAAGTCGTGCAAGCTCGGCGGCAGCAAATTTGCCTAGGCCGCGCCGTGGCGTGGTAGTTGGTCTTGAGAGCGGCGCTAATGTCTGGGCGCTTGGGTGCGAAAAGGCGCTTCCCCGGAATGGGGTAGTGGTGGTCAAGTCCCGCCTGAAGCCATGCGTTTTGTGTTAAACGCGCGTGATGCGCCTGCGAAGACTATGAATACTCCAGCGGCGACGATATGGCGGACCGGATTAGTATGGGTCTTAACTTTGCCTAGCTAGCGAAATCTGTACATGCTATCTATCATAGTAGCAGAAGATAGCACTAAAATTAATTATTATTAAACAAAAAAAATTGTAATGAAAATGACAAAAAAGTTGTTACGGCCGCTACCATGGCGGAACGGGCGTCACGCGCATGGCGCGCGGGCGAGGCGTCCGGCTATTAATACATCAACGCCACGCCCGCGCGTCACGCGTTACTATGAATAGCGCCTAGCATTGTGGTAGGCCGATGAATATTTCTACAAAGTGATGGTCACAGTAAATGACAGCTCAAACCTAATTTTAAAATCGGACTATCATTGGTGGATTCGAGAAAATTTATCCGAAAAATAGAAAAAAGTATTCGAAAATTCGGAAATTTTGATTTTCGAATATACTCGAAAATTCGAAATTCGAAAAATCAGTTTTTCGAATATATTCGAAATTCGAAAAATACCATTTTCGAGTTCATTCGGAAATTTGAAATTCGATGAATTTGGTTTTCGAATATATTCGAAAATTCGAAGTTCGAAAAAAAAATGATTTTCGACTATATTCGAAAATTCGAAGATTTTAACAGTTTTGCCTAAGAATATTAAATATTAAACTTGTTTATGCAAAAATGTTGGCCATATTTTCCCGTTTCTCAAAATGTCCTTATTTCACATGTTTATTACTATTTTTGATCAACGAGGTCCATTCGAATGAGCCTTGTCACGGCTAATTAAATACTTCCGCTCTATTTTTAGTTAACCTTGAATTTCTTTTGTGTATTCATCGAAAGTATCGCTGTCACTGCCTCCTTCCATTTCCTTCAATATCATTCCTTATCTATTCTCCGTTTTCTAATAGGATATTTTTTTATTTATTACTATGATCGCGTCCATTCCAGTCTACATTGTGTAGCTTCAGACAAGTCCCATACCGTACTGTAAAACAATTTCTGACGGATCGCGGCATTACAAATAAACAAACCTGGGTTTTCTCAGTTCGAACGCATCACATAGATCGTACCTTCTCCGGATCACCAGGGAATATTCATTTTTTCGCCAAAACAATCAAACACAATGAATAATCCCTTCATAGAGTCACAGTAATTATTGCAACAATAACCTGTTGATACTTCAAGAATTTGTATTCTGTAACTATCCAAACGACGAAAGCTAGAAAGAACAATGGAGAAATCAAGAGAAATACTGGTCTGTGAATTTACCCTCCTGAAGGGCACCTCCCTTTGCCCTCCTTGCAATAGTCGACCCGCAGCCCCGTAAGGTTGCCCAGGATACGTGCTGAGCCCTGGCCTCGACATTTCCATGGCTGAATTTTAGGAAATCTCATGTCATTCAATAATCCGATTTTCAGCTGCATATGCTGGAGGCAGCTCTCCCGACGTTGAATGCTGAGGTGTGTGGTGCTGCTTCTGCTCCATGTGATGCTCTCTGTGGAGGTAATTCCCCTTGCCGTCGAACTTTCATCGTCGCCATATGCTGGCGTGACATAAACAAGTAGGAGTAATATCTTGTTCCCCGAAGTATAAATATAATACAGGACCTGGCTCGTGTGGTTTTTGTGGCGGACAATCGTGTTTGGAGGGAGCAGTTAGTAAGGCTGATCAAGCGAGGAGTTTTTCTCTTGAAGCAGATCTGAAGCTGAACGAAAAGCAGAAGGAGGCTGAAGAGGTTTGAAGTTTGCTGCCAAATTCTTATTGATTTCCCCCATTGATTGTTGTGTTTTAGGTGTTATCCCTGGTCCGGGACGTGCTCCATTCCACTGCAGCTGCCAAGAAAGATGCATTGGCTGCGTTGGAAGTCGCTCGAAGTGCTGCTCAACAAACGAATGCGTCTCGTGCCGAACTTGACCAGGTTGTCGATCAGATGAATACCTTCTTGAAAAGTTCGAGGTATGTGGTAGCTCTTGAAATGTAGAGTGTATTGAGAATAATGTCGTTTTTGAGGAGTTCACCAGAGCAAATAAGAGCCCTGGCAGAGGAAGTGCTTTCGAAAAAGATCAGTCTTACCCCAGAACAGGTTGCTGATCTCACAGCCAAGGTTAGTCTTCTGTAATGTCGTAGTCGTTCCTTACGATGTTACCCTGTCTTTTCTTTGAAGATTCGCGATTCGCTGGCAAAAATCAGCAACATTGGAGCGATTCTTGCCGAAACGCGCGGCAACAAGACGCTAGCATCTAATTTGGAAGCTAAGGTATCTTTTTATTATTCACTCAAACGCGAAGTGACAATATGAATAAAAAAATCCATCTAGGCTTTGGAAGCCAGTGCCCGTGCTGCTACAATCAAAAACACTACTGACACTGTTAGAGAGGCAATAGAAGTGGCCGAGGAAGCGCAGAATGCGGCTACTGAGGCGATTCGGTCTGCCGAAGAAGTGATGAAGCTTGCTAGGTAGGAAATTAGCAACAGGCACTTTGCAACTCTGGAGATCATTTTTTCAAATTTTGCTGTGTTTAGGGAACACCTTGATGCGGCTAAAGCAGATGCTGATTCTACGGAGGCTCGCGCTAAAGAAGTCAACACCAGCCTTTCATCTCTGGAAGGAGAGATGAAAAAGGTGAAGGTGCAGTACTTGCAAATCGCTGACGACGCTAAGAATGCCTTCCATTTGGTCGACAAGGCATTGCAAGCTGCTAAAACGGCTGAACAGGGAAATAAGCAAATGAAGGTGGGTGAAATTTCGTGAAGATTATCACTACTTCTGTTTGACCGTTGAGCATATTTTCAGACGGATATCGACGAGGCAAAGAAACTTTTGTCAGAGAGGACGCAGGGAAACGAGGCACCCCAGAAGAGAGCTGAGGCCTTGCGACAAAGAGCTTCGAAACTGCTTTACAAGGCCCAACGAAGCAGCGATGATATCAGCGGTATGCATTTAGAGGGGTTTCCGTGCCTTGATAATATTGGTGTACTCGTTCCTCTAAAGGCAGCAGAAGCGCTCAAAGCTCAGTGGCGGAGTTGCAGAAATTTTTCGATTCGCATTGCTAACATTTTATAGTTCTGACTCGTTTTTTGAAGCTTTCAACGGCGTGAGCATTCTACTAGGAGCCATACGACCCCAGTAACATAGTTAACTTAGCAACTTTTTCGAGCGTGTTTGCTGTCTTTAACAAAGGTTGTCTCGCAAAATATTATTTGGGAAGAAAACGGAGCTAGAAAAGAATTTTCGGCGGGAAACGGAAAGTGGATACTTCAAAATGGGCCAGGAGGCTAGGAAGGCCGGGTTTGTACTTGCCGCGACCAGCGACAGTGCATATCGATTTTCGGTGGATATGGATTGCAACCATTGCATCGCGTCGCCCGTCTTTGGAAGTATGATCCCGGCCTAACGGAAGCAAGAAAAAACCGAAATTCATCCTCAGGTGTTTTTTTATATCTTCCCTGGAAATTACGGGAAAACGACTGACGGAAAACGGATATGCTAAAAAACGAGAACACAAAAACGGATATCTTCTCACCTACCTTATCGGGAAGAGTAGGTGGTAGGCTATTTTGGCATCGGTGGATCAGTCTCAGGCGTACGGTGTGACGATCACAGAGAGGGCCGCAGCCTTAAGCCCAGGTAGGGTGGGGGGGGCAGCCCCCCCCCCTCTTACCGTCATCATGCCGAAAATTTCCCTCTTACTGTACCGAACTTTTTTTCTCAAAAACCGAGATTCGCGGCATTTTTATCCGCACAAAGCGCCGTATAGCTATTACTTGTTCCAGAGTGGTTGGATTTCGATTTACACGTCATTTTTGAACAGCTTTCAGCGAGTACTATTCAATAGTGATACGAAATAACTGAGTCAATACCCGAAATCAATCAAAAATGTATATTTCCACCTTAAAATCGCTCATTGTGAACTGATCAGACGGTCACCATAAGAGAAATCTGACACGTTTCGAACAGTGGTCATTGGGAATCACAGAAAGAAATATAAGTATTACGATGAATCTCTATCCGAAACGCAGGCCCGCATTCTCATCCCGAGACATTCCGCACTGTTTTGCAACCTGATCGCTTACCAATGCACTTTCCTTATTCGCCAACGCGTTGATTCTCTGAGTGATCCCAAGATGTTAACCGACAAATAATCCAGAATTTCGAGAACCAGAACATGGTTGTTGAAACTCCTCACAGGCTTTGCATGAATCCGTAGAAGCCCTTAGATTTCGTTCTTTCTCGAAGGTAGGCTCCACTTCAGGGACCCATTTCACCGGGGGGGTAGACAACAGGCACTCTGCTGCGGGCGGAGCCAGAGAGGCGGGCCCGACTCCGCCCCTCGGCGCGGACGAGATTGCCTCCAGAGTGCCTCTCTCACGAGTGCTTCGATTTGATTACTTCCTCACTGTATTTCTGCGCTATTCGTCTGTATTCCACTGAATCGTGAGCTACTATGCTGCTGATAAACATTTCTATTCAACCCCAATGACAACCCTTTCGATAAACGCTGATCCCAAAAGTATTGGTTTGCTAACTCATGAGAGTTTTCTTGTTTCCATGTCAACATGAAACCTTTCTTGACCAGCAATACGATGCTATGAATGCGTTAACCCCATTTCTACTACGAACTACTGGATTTGAATATGGGTCTAGCTTCAAATTATTTTTTGAATTGTTCATTTCTTAAAAATGTGTTGAAGCCTTGGGTAACTCATGCAAGGTGGTCGAGCTCAAATTTTGTAAAATGTAAATGCAGCCTATTATTCATTGTGGAGCAATTTGATTAGCGAAATTTCAAAGTTGGGTACAACCTTAATTCCAAGGAGTGAAAAATTGAGAATTTGCCAAAGCCACTGACACAATTTTTCTTAAACTCATAATTGTCGGAAGAGTTCGAAAATTTCACTTTTCAAGCTCGCTTTTGTAGCTTATAAAGTGGAAGCCGAAGCTGGACACAAATTCGTAATTTTTCCATTTCCACTGCGCACAGTTTTTTAATTTTGTAGCACTAACTCGCACCCGTCGTATGTTAAGTAATTTATTGCACAGTTTTTTTAGTAATATTAGCGAGTACTTGCTGAAGCGGAATCAACATTTTCTCGCCATAGGATTACTCTCCAAATTGTTTTAGGGAAAAAGCAAATTCTTAACTAATTTTCTGAAGAACCAGAGATTTATGTGAAAAATTTATCAAGGTTTCGAACGAAGTTAGAAAACGGTGATGAGATTTCATCTTTACTGTTCAATAAAATTGTCACATTATCAGATAGAATTTTTTAAACATTAAATAGCATGTTTTCTACACTTTTTAATGCCAAAAATGCATTAAAAAACAAACACCACTTCAGCAATGTGAATCTCGAATTTTTGTGCCGTCGCTGGTCTTTTCATGTTTTTTATTCATTAATATCCATTTTAATTTGAGTTTTCAAACAATTGGATTTTCCTTCAGCAACAAAAATTCTCGTTGCCTTCTATGACTGATTTCTGTCATTCGCTGAAAGAGAAATGCCTTCTTTCTTCTTAAATATGGTCTGAGCCTATGGATTCAAACTAATAAATCCTCGTTGACATCAGCCGATACCTATTTCTCACTCCACCGACCCCGCCGTCCGCATGGCCATTAGCAAATGCCATTGGGACATGTTTACGATCCTGGGTCGCTTGTCTTCAGATCTGTTATGTCCACTGGCTATGCCGGATCATTAGCGGTCTAGTGGAGGCGATATCGACCCATATGCGCCAAAATTATTAGATTGAATGGTGAAGGCTGAGAATATTTACGGAATTAAAATAGGCATAATTGAAAACAGTGTAAATAAGAGTAAAAATTGTTAATAAATATCAAAACTTTCTCCTTCTCCTCCTTTTTCAAGCGTTCGTCTCGTTTAAGAATAAATTTTTTATAGTGAAAATAAACATATAATACATTTAAAAAATGAAATAAGGTAGAAACAAATTTCAAGAAATTAAAAAAATCATTTTATTTTGCCTGAAAATCAGATGCGCTTTTCATGACCGCGAAAATTCATAAAAAAGGGAGTAGACGTCAAATTTAGAACGAACTCCTCTTTCTGATTTCATGTGACTGTTCACCTACGCTTTTTCTTGAAAAAATCCGAATTCATTATTCACAGGCAGTTTTAATATTACAATAGCAACTTTATCAGACAGGCTAGGAATTGATCTGATCAAGCAGAAGTTTCAAAAATAGGTCCGAGTTCTTATTTTGATCACTACCACTCACTAAATTCCTTCATACAAATTATATGTAAAGGTCTTCAGAAAAGTTACAGCCTAATAAAACTAACACAGAATTAATTTTTGAAAACTCGTCCGACTTTTTTTCTATTGGTGACTAAAAATGCTAACGAGGAATCAGTAAACACTCGAATAATTTAGGAAATTCGTTGAAAATATTTCACCAGCACAAGGCATATCTATGTTTTTTTTCAGTAACAATTAATTTACTTGGGAATGAAAATTCGTCAAGAGGCTTCAAAGATCTTTTCAAAGGGGCAGGATAATTGGAATAGATAAAGTCAAATGTGAATCAAGGAATGGAAGAAACAAATAACACTTGACTGTTTTTAAAAATATTTTTTTCCGGGGCCGCGTATTGGAAAGTGAAGTGATTTAAACGTAAGCAACATTTAGAGTTACTGCAATACGCGAATAGAGATCTTATCATGATTCATTAAACATTTATATCTTTTAAATAAAAAGAGAGAAGGAAATCCTAGAAAAGGACTCACCTTTTCATAAAATTACCTTTGCGGAGAAAAAAGGAAACTTATAGCATCATATTGCTGGTCAAGAAAAGTTTCATGTTAACAATGAAACATGAAAACTCTCATGAGTTGGCAAATCAATGCATTTGGGATCAACGTTTAACGGGAGGATTTCTATTGGGGTTCAATACAACTGTCTATCAGCATCTAGTACCTTGCAGTTCAGTGGAATACAGGTGAATAGTGTAGAAATACAGTGAGGACGCAATCAAATCTAAGCACTCGTGAAACAGGCACTCTGGAGGCAATCTCGTCCGCGCCGAGGGGCGGAGTCGGGCCGCCCAACTGGGACACTCCCACCCGAGAGTGCCTCTTCTGGCGCTCCCATTTCACCGCTTTGCTGTCCGTGAAGGTATGGAACGTTGTGAGGGTATGGAACGAAGATAAACGCCGTTGAGTCGAACAGTGAAATTATCGCATGAAATACGTCTTTCCCAAATCATCTGAGGTAGCAGGATGTAAAATTGCGGAACGGACGTCAGATTCGTCTTTAGCGCCCTCAATCGCACCCCTAGGCGAGATTTAAGCCAAATCCGAGATACCGACCAAAGATCGGAAAACCGCTGTCTGGACAGGAGGGGGCGAAAAAATAATTTTTTTTGGACCGGGCTGCTGTAGTGTTTATTTTTTTAGAGGTCCATTAAAAAAAGCTGTCTGACTTGTCCCAGGTCGATCCAACCATATTGAGTGTGACGGCTTCAAATGTGACGGTGTGATTTGAGCCTAAAGACAGGCCTCATCACACCGTGTGATTTTTGCGATAAAGGCCTTTAGATCAGTTTCCGAGCTTTACCAGTTTGGTAGGTAAGTATACTACTTGGTTAATCTTTCCAGAAGCCAAACAGTCGACTATGAGTGTGTGATTCGAGGCGCTGAAAAATCGGAAAGCCGCAGTCTGAACGTCTCAACGTCTGGAGAGGTCGAATAAATAACATTTCTAGATCGGGCTGCTGTAAAGTTTATATTAAAAAGGGATCATAAAGAAAAGCTGTCGGCCGAGTCTTAGGTCGATCCGACCATTTTGAGCCGATTACGGGCCGGTGTGACCAGACCTAAAACGTGCTATTTTGACGAAAAATCGTTTGGAAGCATTGTTCGGAAGAGACCACTCAAATTGGTTCACACAAAGGGTTAAGAGGGGGGCCGCACCGGATCCAAAGCTGGAGGAGGGGGAGGGCCGCACCTCTCTTGGGCCGATCACACCGCTACGCCTTACCCTGCGGTGGTTTGCTACAGGACGAATTCGCTAGTAGCCTTTCAACTCTCCGGTAAACAACACCTAGTCAGATGTGTAATCATCCGAAGTACGTTACGACTTGAAATTTAAAAAAGTTTCGCTTCCGACGTGCAGTAATTTAGAGTTTGAGCAATAACTTTAGTCTGATGAATGAACGGGGCTGCGATGGTAGATCACCCTGCGCGAATCGAAACCCCATTCTCCAGTGAGGCCGCCAACCCCGCACGGCCAGCCGCTTGGCCCGAGCGTCGGACTAAATCGAAAACGGAAACCATAAATCAATTTCCGGATTGACAAAGATGGGCGAAAATGGCAAGTAATCGGATAAAAAGGATATTGGCTGTTTAAAAAAAGTAGCTGAGAAATCTATGGAATGCATCTGCCCAGGCCTCTGAACAATTGTTCAGTTTTGATCCCAGTTGTCCGATCGGGCTTCTGATTGTGAGACTAGAACCGATGAAAAAAATCCATATCGGAATGAAGTGATTTAATTTATCGCACTCAGAAATATTCGAAATTTGATGCGAAGCGATTTTTGTCTCCAGAAGAAATGTATAGGCTGTTAAAAGCGAAATTCACGTAGTTCTTGCGCGTGCGTGTGCGAAGCGGTGGTTTAAGGCAGCGAGAGAGCGGAGGACAGATGGAGGGGGCAGCATCGCGCATGCACGCGCAAGGAATGACGGCAATTTCTTCTCATACAATTCAGTCCAGTGAATGGACTTTATTTCGGGGATAGATGGTCGCGCGCAATCGAAATTCTGCTGGCCAGTGGTGTCGCGAACGCCGCACGGCGAATCGCAATGGTCGCGCCTCTTCAATTCACTAGACTAAACTTGACAAGGAGACCATACACGGATTCTACTGACAGTTTGGATTCCTTATGCCATCGGTGCACGTTCTCGAGGTGTTTCCCGTTAGAGCAGGAATTCTGATGCCAGTGTGTGATTTCGAACAGTCTGATCATCTTTTTTTCTTTTAGTGCTGACGAAGGATGCCTCTGACGTAAGACTGGACGACTATCAGCGAACGTTGGATGAGCTGAACTCCCGTTTGGAACAGGTTACTAAGGACATCCATGCTAGTACAGAATTCTTCGCCAACTGCGATGTATAATTGGCCACATCACTGCCCACTGCATATTTATCTTGTCATACTGCCATCTCTTCAAAGACAGTGTTCACGATAACAAAGTGTTTCTGGCAGAAATCGTAAGTATGAGTGACTACTGTAGGAGCCCTGCTGAAAAATTCTCTAAAATGGCTTTAAAAGCTGAAAAACTGCCGAAGGCGGGAACGAATGCACATGCTGGCTGTTCATGGATTTTGTGTACAGACAGCGGTAAGATGCTGTCCGGCTCCATCACTGGTTACAGAATGCTACAGTGCCCCTATCAGTAGCCAGATATGATGAACGGCCAGCACAACCATTTGAAATAGTCGGTTTTTATCGTGAATACTGCCTTTAACAGACCCTCATAGGGTTCTGTTGTCCTCTGTCGTTTCTTTGTTTCCTTTGCCTGTAGACTTTTGTTCCTTCAGAGGATTTTGTTGTCGATCATCAGTTTCCGGTATTATGAACCGATCAACTGTTGTTTTTTTCTGTTCTTATGCGAATTGCTGAATTTAATCTCACTGAACGCGTTGTCGCTTTCCTTCCACTTTACTACTTTATGTATTCAGAGTTGATTCCTTGTGCATGCTTCAAGCACTACTTACTATTTATATAAAATATGCAATTCTCACTGATTCTCTTTGTCAATTTGGTGCTTTTTCAGATGGATACTGACAGCTGTGCGCTTTGATCTTATTGCTAGCGTTTTGATTGGAGTAGGCATCATTTTCAAGTGCAATTATAAATAAATGATCATATCATGCTGTCTCGGCTACATTCATGGTACAAATTCCAGTCTGCCTTCATATGCTTGGCTCTTTGTCGCTACAAAAATAGCTCAACTCGTCGAATAACGGCGATGATTAGTTGTCGTTTACCATTAAAAATGGTGAATGTGTAAGAGACTTATGATGATCACGAAGGAGATTTGCTGGTGGTTGGTTTCATAGATTGACTTGCTCTACTTCCCCCTGAAGTCTCCTCATCTTGCTTTGGGTCAGTTGCGAGTGTGGAAGCCTACGCTCGTCAGTTGACTGTCAATCAGGTGGCTCGGAAAGCGTTTAGGAAGAAAGCGTTTCGCATTTTTCTCAAACTTTTCCGCATGGAGTTTGTTTAAAGTGCTGACTGGGAATATGAGGACTATCCATCAATTTTAGAAGAATTTCTTCAGATTTGGGTAAAAGTTTCTCATTGAGGAGATTATTGGGGCCAAACGCATTTGACGATTTGTGGAATGCGAAGACAGATTTGCCTTAACATTTGTTTGCTGAGATTTTCTCGAGTTCTTAACGCGAAGCCGGCGTTCGTTCATAGATTTTTTAAGATCTAGGTTTTGCTGAGTATACCTTAGTTTGGTCAGTCTCAAATTTGGGTCAAAAGTCCCATTGTGGAGTGTGTTTAACAAGATGTCTATCTGTCGATTTTCGATATATTAAAGGCAGGGTTCGCGATAAAAACGATTTTTGAGCTCTATCGATGAGAATGTAGATTTGGTCATTACAAAGGTAAAACTGAGTGAACAAAAGTGAAATTTTAAGGGAAAAGCGCACAAAAACGAACTGCTAATTACAAGTGTCTGCACGCCCCCCAAATAACGGAATTTCCTGGAATGCTTAATTATCTGTATTTTATTTTGCTTTTAAAAGATGGCAAAATAGGTATTTATAGAAATCTCGATAATTGGGGCGGGCGGACACCAAGCAGTAACTTGTTCTGGAGCTCTTTTTCTCCAATTTTTCACTTATTTTCTCTTTTGTGATGGGGAAGTCTACCTTCTCATGAGGATGGCGCAACAGCCGTTTTTTACGGCGGACCATGCCTTGAAAACTGCATCTATGGCGAGGTCCAATCACTACAAGAATCTCTGCGACAAGCTAGATACCAGGGAAGGGGAGACTCTAATCTATCGGTTGGCGGATTGCAGCTTTTGGGGGCAGATTCGGATTCTACATTCAAATAACGGTCTTAAAAATACTGATTTTCATGGGAGCGGCTGACCTGTCCAACTGATCGTCCTTTGCTCTGGAACTAGCAGAGTCAACCGCTTGTCTCAGAATGTGAACCGAATACACGAAAATAGAGGAGACGCTGGCTAAAACTAAAGTCGCTTAGACGCGTGGTGGAAACCCGCTCCGCTTTTTTCATTGATTCCTGCAGAGGATTTTGGGGTAAACGCTGGTTAGGTGTGATGTGAATGCGGTTCAACTCGTTAGCGGCTCCTTTTTTATGAACGGAGTTCTCAAGCCATGTGTTTCGGCAGTAGATGTGAATCTTATATTAATTGCCCATCAATCGGGGATAGGGAGGATCGATTACAATGGCTCTGCAATTCTCGGATTCAGAGGACAACTATGCACTCTAGCAAGAAACCAGCCTCGTTAGTCAGAGCCGGCAGAGAACTGGGCCTTTGAATACTGACATTATGAAAAACGAAAAGAGGGGTTGTTCCTGCTGGACGACGCTCACTCAGGGTTCGGCGTGAGGTGTGATGTATCACAGAGGGGGATCGGACCCGTCCACATCCGGTGGGATGGGGGGTCGGACCTTCAGTCAACCAAGAACCAAGATGGACTTCTATCAGGGCGGTGGAGGGGGTTGAGAGCCATACCGTTAGTAAAAAAATGACGGCAGAGTGAGATCACAATAAGAGATCAAAATAAATACTGGAGATCATACTGAAGGAGCAAAATGAGACGGGAGATCACAAAAGAAACTGAATAGTGAGAAACAACTGCGAAAAAACAAATGAGGCAAGATATGAAATGGAGATGTAAAAATAAGGCGGGGACACACAAGGAGAGCCTACAATTCACTGGTGATAAAGCATGCATGACAATAGACGACAGTAGCATGGCCATCGTTAATGACTCTGACATGGAGGAGGAGTCGTGGCCAGGTAAAGTGTGTCACCAAAGGACTCCTGGATATGTCAGCAGCAGTGGCGTTGAGTACCCGCTGTCGTCGAACTGTCCACGAAATGACACAGATGTTCTGGAATTTCGTAATCTAAGATGCATTTTTAGGCAATTTATGATTCACAGGTTCGATCCCGCTAGAGGTAAAAAATTTCGCAACTCTGAGAAATAATGGATAGTTGACTTTTTGAGAAGAGCGTTGTTCACTGTTATATCTCTTGCAATTTACTCCACGACATTGACTCGTTTCCAAGATTCGATATCGTCTAAAGCATAGGATTTTTATGCCCTGAGGGCACATAGGTGCAGTTGCGGGCGCGGAACCCACATTATAAATATGAATGTCCGCATGTGAAAATGCATCCGAAATTTCATAAACGCAGCTTCAAGCCCGAGAGCGCTACATAAGGCGGGTGGAGCCTGTTTTCATGCCCTCAGGGCACATAGGTGCGGTCTCAAGCCTAGTTTTGACTTCAGGTGGTCGCTGCGGCCATGCGAGGTTCAGCTGTTCCTTTTCCATCGCGCGTAATGGAAAGCCGCTCCAATTGTGATCGCTTCGTGGCAAAAGTCCTACATCGCTGGGTCGCGGCGACGAAATCCTATGTTTTACTGCATCGCTTCTTGAAGAGCGATTCTCAATGGTCGCTGACCATCGCTCCATCTCGGCCAAAATGGCAGCGATGGAGCGATTGCCAGCGATTGACACGTTTCGTCTGATGAACATTGACCCTTTCACATGACAAGATCAGTGTTTTCGAGTCGAAACGCGTTATTGATGAATACCAGCCATTAATTTCACTGATTGATTGAATTTCTTCCATCATCCGTGGGCCTATGCACTATGAATAGAATCGCTGCCGCTGCTACATCGCTGCAGCAGCGGGTGCGAAATCGCTGCGATGAAAAACATCAGCGACGCAGTCAAAACTAGGCTTCAGGCATGAAAACCACATTTAATAATTGGCTATTCGGATGTGAAAACGCACCAGAATTTTCATGGATACAGCTTCAATCCGAACAGCGCTACATAGGACGGGGTCCATGAAAAAATCGATATCTGTAAAATATTTACAAGTATTTAACGAAATTTGAATTAGGTAGTTTTGCGTTGCTACAACGTGCGGAAAACCTAGTCACGGACCCAATTAATTGATTTCATTCTTTTAACCGGTTAAAAACGGTCTTTGTAGACCCATTTTTAGGTGTGATACAATCCATTGTATCACACCTAAATCCATACAAATTAGGTGTGATACTGTGCTTATCTGGGCCAAATTCCGGTCCGCAATTGCGTCTGGACACGCTTTGCGGCCGCACGCGCTCGAGTAAGTCGGGTTTCCAGCGCCAAAGCCGACTCGTTGTGGCTTTTTTATACAATTTTCTCCAATTTTTGTTAGTTTCCATTTTCCAGAACCTACCTAGAGTCAGCAGGTCGGCAGCTGCTGCGCTGGAAGCTGTTCTGACTCGGGAGCGTGCGGCCGCAAAGCGTGTCGAGACGCAATTGCGGACCGGAATTTGGCCCAGATAAGAACAGTACAATCGATTGTATCACACCTAAAAATGGGTCTTCAAAGACCGTTTTTAACCGGCTAAAAGAATGAAATTGATTAATTGGGTCCGTGACTAGGTGTTTCGCACGTTGTAGCGACGCGAAACTACCTAATTCAAATTTTGTTAATTATTTGTAAATATTTCACAGCTATCGAATTTTTCACGGTCCCTTCCCTATGCAGCACTGTTCGGCTTGAAGCTGCGTCCATGAAATTTTGGGTGCGTGTCCACTTCCGGATAGTCAATTACTATACATGGTTTTCGTGCCTGAACCCGCACCTGTGTGCCCTCAGGGCATGAAAACAGGCCCCGCCCATCCTACGTAGCGCTGTTCGGATTGAAGCTGCATCTACGATATTTTGAGTGCGTTTTCACATCCGGATAGCCAATTACTAAGTATGGTTTTCCTGTGTGAAACAGCACCTATGTGCCCTCAGGGCACTAATGAATGTTCAGCCATTGAACAAACATTTGGTGTCAATGTCGCAGGAGAGTTGTTTTTGTCTGCTTCCGTGGAAAACATTTATTTATTGCATTATTAGGATAAATCGATACAATCAATGCATGAAAAAAAATCAATGCATCAATGCAGTCTTGATCTAAAAATTCATTCACTATAAAAAATTACGAAGTGAGGACCCACTTTTTCCCGGGGGGGGGGCGGCTGAGCAAATCGCTTGACTTGGGTGGGGGGTCGGACCAATGTTGGGTTGTATCACACCTCGCGCCGTAGCCTGCGCTCACTTTGGACAATGGCAAAACAGACCAAATGTAAATGTCGCGGAAGCTGTTTCACGATCTACAGGGTGCGTATCAAATACTCGTACAAGATTTCTAATCTTGTAGTGCCGGTATATGCGGGTTCTCAAACACCTCATATGTTCTTTTCACCAAACCTTTTGAGAATTTACCAAAATTCGAAACGATTACTCGACACCTGGGTAGAGTTCAAAAGATGTGGAAATTGGGAAAAACGCACCAGAATTACACGAAATGCTGTATCCTGTCTCACCCTGCTCCACTACTCTCAGTGGAGCTACTTGTTGAGACGACGAAATCTTCTGTGTACCCGTCTTTGAAACACTCAAAAACACACACATACACACTCTCTCTCTCTCTTCTCTTCTCTTCTCTTCTCTTCTCTTCTCTTCTCTTCTCTTCTCTTCTCTTCTCTCTCTCTCTTTATCTTCTCTATGTTGGTCTCTCTCTCCCTCTCTATTTTCTCTTTCTCTTTCTCTCTCTCTCTCTCTCGACTCCGTTCTTTTCTTTGCACCCTAACTGATACTGTTTTGTTTAATATATTCTTGTATTTCCGATTCATCCCATTGCTAACCACCTTGAACTCGTTCGTCCTACTGGACAACTAGCCCTGGCCAGAAAATTATTTCATTCGAATCGGGCGTCCTAGTACGCTTTTTTGCCGTTCTCCAAGATTTCAGTGATACTTGATGGCCAACGCATTGTTCCAGATGGGAAAGCTGGAAACGAAATTCATGTGCCGAATTTCACTTGCCAAACTTCAGCGTCATTGGCGCGGCTAGTAGCTCGATACGGAAGTCTATCCCAGTCGCCGCTGACGCGACACCTTTTGCCGCGCCGCATCGCGGCGTGGCAATCTGATGTTTGTAGGGGGTCGGTGGTAGAGTGTTGGAACGAATAATTTTTTTTTTGAATATTCGAATAAACGAATAATTCGAATAATCCACTTCTTTGAATATTCGATTATTCGAATGAACCGAATATTCTACTTCTTTGAATATTCGATTATTCGAATAAATGAATATTCCACTTCTTTGAATATTCGATTATTCGAATAAACCGAATAATCCACTTTTTTGAATATTCGAATAAACGAATATTTGGGCAACACTCTATTGCGTACTAGCCCATCCAATCCACTCAGGCAAACTGGGGCATTGTTGATAAGTTTTCATCTCATAAACCGCACCCTCTTGACAACTCAAATCGCGCGCATTGTCAGCCTGAGACCTGCCCGTTGCCCAGCAACCTCCGCCTGTTGTCGGGCTGTTGACATTTTGACGTGTCGCGTTTAGACACCTATTTAGCAGCAGTTCACATCCTGCAAGACTTTTATTTAGCTTGGAAACTACTTTACACCGACGCGCGTCGCGGTCGGCAAACCGACACGCGTTACCGTCGGCACACCGGCACGCGTCGCGATCGGTATACCCACGCGTCGCGGCTGGGCGGCCCAACCACCACTGGGGCCGCCACAGGATGGGCAGGGCTCCCAGTTGCTGGGCGGGGCCAATGTACCGCATACTTAGGTAATTGAAGCTGCTGCACTCTTGCCACTTAAATTCAGTATACATGCTGGTGAACGTGGTTGAGATACTAACTACGGAAATAGAATGGTATGGCTCATAACACAACGCCCACGCATTCTGATACGTCAAAAACGACCCACAATGGCGCTACCCGACTGAGGAGTTGGCCCCGCACCTGCATCTGCCCGCCCCCTGTATTTGCGTCCATCTAAACAGGGGAGCTGGGCCATTTCCACCGTCGGCGACGTTTGTGGCTTACCTATTGTACCACCCACAAGTGCCGCCGACGGTGAGAATTGCCCAGCACCCCTGTTTTGGAGGAGGACGCAAATACAGGAAGCGGGCAGTTACAGAAGTGGGGCCAACTTCTCAGTCGTGTAGCGTCATTGTGGGTCGTTTTTGACACTTAAAAAGGAGTAGGCGTTGTTTCTGAGCCATACCATTCTAATTCCGTAGTTATCTCAACCACGTTTACGAGCGTGTACTTTGAGTCTTGGCGGAGAAATAGCCGTGAGATAGCCGCAGAATGCCTTTTTCCCGAGTAATAGCCGCGAAACAGCCGCCAAATAATACTTCCCGTGAAATGGCCGCAAAAAAACCGCTAAATAATGCTGGCCGCAAAATAGCCGACAAATATGTGATCTGCTTCGGCCTAGTTTAGTTCAGCTTAGTTGAGTTCAGTTGAGTTACCCTCTATAAAACGTCGAAATTCACATCATTCGAGGCGCGAGCGGCGCGCGCTACGCCTCAGCCTCCGTCTGCCCTACGCTCTCTCACTGTCTCTAACCTCCGCTCCACACCAGCACGCGTAAGAACCATGTGAATTTAGCCGTTTTATAGCCTATATGTGCGGTTTATGCGATGGAGAACTTCCTAGTGCTTCTTAGCCGTGCCCTACTCTCAGCGACAAATCGAAAAAAATTTAGCGAAAATTTGTAGTTAATCGTTGAGACCGACACCATGTCACTGGAAACTCGTCGTGTAATATCTCGCTTCCCAGCTCCATGAGACGTCTGGGCGTCAACAGTCGTTGAGCGGCGCAGGATCTGGCACGAACATGAAGCTAAATCCAACTGGTCGTCCTAGCTGGCTGGAAATCCATCGAAGTCCAAGTCCAGCATTATGGAAGGAGTGAACTTGGGGTTTTCCGTCAGGTGAAGTCCACAGGGAAAGTAGACAAATTACATCACCTTGAACCCGTTTCAAGAGAATACACATGAAAATGGCTCATTCTGGCCATCATCGTCAGAAATTTCCATGTTGCTCAAGTGTTGCTATACTTATGCTCCGCTCGAAATTCAAACTTTTCTCTATAACTAAAGGTGAAATGGGCATTTCTAGCGTTTTGACAAAATCCTACGAGCGGTTTAATATACTGTACATACATACTTGCCATAACTATATACATATTTATGAGGAACTGAAGAATTGTGAGAAATTAGGAGTCATTACGCTAAGATGTTTGAAATGTAAAATCAGGGAAAAATGGAGTGCGATCATGTCGAATATTCAAATTATTCATGCTGAATATTCGAATAAACCGAATATTTCACTTCTTTAAATATTCGATTATTCGAATAAACGAATATTCCACTTCTTTGAATATTCGATTATTCGAATAACCCGAATAATCTACTTCTTTGAATATTCGAGTATTCGAATTATTCGAATATTCGATTATTCGAATATTATTCGAATAAACGAATATTCGGGAAACACTCTAGTCGGTGGGGGTTCAATTATCTGTCTGTCCTCCTTAAAACGTGCCCACTGGTGCTGTCGGAAAGCCCTTTTTGGGTGCCTTTTCGCCGCCCCTCCCTTTAAAGGGATCCTCAGGTAAAACAAGTTGTCGAGAATCGGACGAATAGTTGTCGAGAATCGGTCGACAGTCGAGAAGTTGTCCAGGAAGTTGATAGAAGTTTTCGAGAATTCCGAGATTCGCAGTATTTGTCGAGAATTGCGGCAGATTTGCTCAGAATTTCAGAGAAAGTTGCCGAGAATTCGGGAGAACGAGTATTTGCCGAGAATTCGGACAGATTTCTCGACAACTCCTTCCGAAATTGAGAATATGTCCCGAATATTTCGAACTCGGGACATCACTTCAGAACCCTCTTTACACCACATTCTTCAAACGTTGCGGCTGTTGTTTTTGTTTTTTTCTTTTCGTGTGGGTCTCATGTTTTTTTTTGGCTTTTTTTCTCCATTCTTCTAGCTGGTCAATTATAATGTATTCAACCAATTTCTTGAATATCAAACTCGTTTTTTTTTGGAATTTTCATATTCTAAAAATAGCGAACATACCAAAACATGGAATTTTCAAGTTAGTGAATTTTGGAAGTTTTCGAGCTTTCAAGACTGATATTTTTTTCGATGATCGGTAGTTACAGCAGTCGGATTTAAAATATATTATTCCAGAAGTTACCTAATTGTAAGAAGTATCAGAACAATGTTTGAAATTAAGATTGTTCATCGCCGGAAGTCCACATTTTGCAAAGTATGGTTCACGAGAGTAGGATATTTGAGTCGACCGGGGTCGATTTACCTCATATATACAAACTTTCACCGCCTAACATGGAGGCTGAACACCGCTACACTATATTGGCTTACACCTTTCCCAGGTGTGGTCCCGCCGGAAGTCGACAATTTCGAAAACTAGGAGCCACAAGAGTAGGACATTTGAGTCCAGCGTGGTCGATTTATTCTGAAGTCAAACTTTAGAGTAATTCCGAAGACTGGTACACTGATGCTGGGCAAGGCCAGTAGCGGCCCATGTTGAACGATTTTGTAGACCCACAGCATATACGATGCAAAGTTTGCCTCTGACGAACGTTGATGAATTGAGCCAGTTGTGGATTCGCCAAACAAAATGGTGTGAAGCGATTTCCGTGGGCTTCGCCGACCGTTGTACTCAACAGTTGGGTAGGAGCCCCAATTTTCGGTAAGTACATATAGTTAGTTGTACGTGTGTATAAATCTGTGTTAACTGTCGAAAATCGGGCAGGAAGTTGTCGCGAACTGGTCGAGAAGTTCTAGAGAATTAGGCGAAAAGTTGTCCAGAATTCTCTAGAGTCTGCGAAAGTTGTCCTGCATTCGTACGCCTAACTTTTCGTCCGATTCGCGACAACTAGTTTTTCCTGAGGAGTATTCACGATAAAAATAGTTTTCGACTTCTAACCGAAAATGGAAAAAGTTATGGTAACGCTCTAAACAAGATCAGCCGTGAAACGATTGCAGTCTGCCTCGCTATCCACTTGAACGCGTACTGGCTTCGTTTAGTTTCTTGCCTTTCTGGACCTGCCTGAGGCATTGAAGGCAGTGTTCACGATTGTTTGGCCCCCGAGTAGAACTGAAATGACGAAGAAACCGAGAAAAACGCACCAGAAGGGCACGAAATCCTTTACTCTCACTCCGCTTCTTTACTCTCAGTGGAACTGTTTGTTGTGACAATGCAATTTTTTTGTGGAACCGTCTTTTGCAATTCTCTATTTTGTGTATCTCCATTCTTCCCTTCGAACCCTAACTAACACTGTTTTGCCCAAAATATTCTTCCATTTTCGATTAGTACCATTTTTCACCGGTGACAACCACCGTGAACATGTTCATCCAACCGGACAACTAGTCCAGGCCAGAGAATAGTGTCAACGAAATAAGACGATTTAGAGCGTTTCTCGCCGTTTCTTCGTAATTCTGATAACACTTGGTAGCCAACGCATTGTTTCGAGTGGAAAACCCGGGAACGAAAATCATCGTGAACACTGCCTTAAAGGTAGTCTTCACGATAAAAGCGGGCTCTCGAGTTCCACCGAAAATCGAGTTGAGAGGGGTTCATTGCAGAGAAAAATTGATGAAAGAACGGCTAAAAACGGATCAGAGCTAGCCCTATACGGTCCTCAAACTTGGTTGTGCTATGCCTGCCCCGCCCACTCACTCAATGACCAACAAGGAAATGGGCGGGTGGGGCATAGCGCATACAAGTCTAAGGACCGTATAGGGATGTCCATGGCTCGTCTTTAGCCGTTCCCTCGTCATTATTGTTGCAATGGACCACGGTAAATTCGATTTCTGGTGTGATCTCGAAGACCGTTTTTATCGCGATTACTGCCTTTCAGGAATTTCGAGTCTTCGAGTTTCCACTGACAGTGAGAGTTTTGAGAGCCATCGCAACGTAAGTGTCAACAAAAGGCTAAAAACAAGCCATAAATAGCCCTATGCGACCGCCATGCTTGAATGTGGTTTGCCCGCCCCGCCCATTCCCTCGGTAGCTGTTCAGAAAGTGGGCGTCGCGTGCGTGTCTCATTCACATTCTGGGTCGAATAGGGCTATTTATGGCTCGTTTTTAACCTCTGTAAAAAATCGAAAATTCCATCACTAAACGCGATGCCGCTCTCTCCGGTTGTCAAACGCTCTATCGTTGTCTCTAACCTCTGCTCCTCGCCCACGCGCCGAAGAACCAATAGGATCCAGCGTTTTCACAGCCTGTACACGTCTTTCCCACCTTAATGTTGCAGTGGACCTCGGGCCATTCCATTTTTGGTGAAAACCCGAAAACTGTTTTTACCGTGAACACTGCTTTTAAAGACTTACTATCGTGGAAGTTCTTGGACCCTTTATTAAAGACAGTGTTCACTATACATGGGCATTCGACCCGAGTTTTCGAATGAATGAATAATTCGAATACGGCCATTTCAAAAATTCCGAATAAATGAATACATTCGAATAATGCCTTTTGAAAAATTCCGAATAAATGAATACATTCGAATAATGCCTTTTGAAAAATCCCGAATAAATGAACACATTCGAATAATGCTTTTTTAAAAATCCCGAATAAATGAATATATTCGAATAAGGCGTTTTCAAAATTCGCGAATAACTGAATACATTCGAATAATAACTTTTAAAAATTCCCGAATAAATGAATACTTTCGAATAATTTTTTTAAAAAATCCCGAATAAATGACCACATTCGAATAAGGCGTTTTCAAAATTCCCGAATAAATGAATATATTCGAAAAGTCGACCAACTATTCGAATATTCGAATCCTATTCGAATATTCGACATTTCGAAACCAAGGTCAATATCACCCTGGAACTTCGACTTTCGAAGAAACTAAGCGAATGTTTTTATCGTAAACTACCTTCAAGACGGGGAACACTAAATGAAACTACTAATAGCCAGTGGCAGTCCCACATAAACTGTACTTTTCTATAACCACTTTGAACGTAGGGCCCGAATATGCCCTTCACAGCTGCATATTCATTCTAAATTTATTTAAGATGCATTTTCCCCTGTTTCGCGTACCTATTGTATCATCCGAAAACGCATAGTGATCTTTCGAGAATCCGAAAACGGTCAATCGTGTTCAGCGCTCAAAACAACCCCCTGGACAAAGCTTGGGTAAAAGCACTTTTTTCCAGAGCTTCCACGAAGTGATACCATTTTCCACATTTACCAATTTTCGGTCGAGCGTTAACCTAAATCAAGTAGGGCTTCAGAAAGCGTTGAAGAAAAACATTCCAGATTTGACCTTAAATTCCCCTAGAGGTGGTGGGGGTGGGGGGGGGGTTGTTTGGGGTGCTGATCACGAAGCTGAGGTTTCTTTGTCGATTGTCGACTAAATTCGTTCAAAGCTTCTCATCGGGAGGGAAATTTGATGACAAAACGTGTTTTTTGACGTTTTCCGGAGCGCTACGATGTTGCTCAAATACAGTGCGTTCGGAAATGATAGGGACACCTCTAAAAAATGAGATTTTCAAAAAAATTCTGGGAATGGTGATGAATACTGTTCATCAATGAATTCATCGTGATCAAAAACCTCTGTTCGCAACTTCCTTGAAACCGTGCCTAATTTCTTAAGATTTTTCCTTTACATTTAGAAAATTTCACCGTTCGGAAATGATAGGGACACCTTGCAAAAAATGAAATTTTTCACTTCGAACAAAATTTCCCGTTACAAGTTCACTATATGAACGCAACACGAGGACACCCAACATCTTTATTCCAATCATGGGCCGTGGTACATCGCTTACTGTTTCCTAACAAGCCCAAATACGTGCCCTCAACGCTGCCGGGCTGAGCCAACGTCTAATTGCCTCCCAGCTCGGACGTTCCCCCAACTGCATCAGCCAGTTCCTACGAGATCCAGACTCCTACGGCTTGGCGAAGAGTCCTGGACGCCCAAGAAAGGTCAGCGGCAGGGGTGCACGGAGGATAAGCCGACTCTGCTCAAACAGTGGTCTGTCTCTCAACCAAGTGAGGGCTCAGTTGCCGCTCAATGTGTCGAAGACTACTGTTTGGAGCGTCGTAAACGCGGACTAAAACATCGTCCGCCAAGTGATGAAGAAGGCTCCATCACTCTCAGAAGCCCACAAAGTAGCTCTACTCCGGTTTGCAAGAAACAACATGGCAACAGACTGGTCAGAGGTATGGCATTCTCTAAAAACCCGATAAAATTTAAAAAGATAAAGGCGACATGTTTCAGGTAATTTTCTCCGACGAAAAGAAGTTTAACCTTGATGGACCTGACGGTGCTCGATGCTACTTGAGAGATCTTCGCAAGAATCCGATGGTATTTAGTCGAAGAAATTTCGGAGGCGGTTCGCTGATGTGTTGGGGGAGCATTCTGCAGCGAAGGTGTTTTGGAAATCGCCTTCACTTCGTGTTGGATGGATTCGGAGGAGTATCAAGAAACATTGCGTGCGCATCTTCTGCCGTTCTTCACTGGAAACAGGGGTCAACGCTACATTTTCCAGCAAGATAACGCTGCGGTTCATGTCTCCAGATCCACAAAGGCGTGGCTTCAACAAAACCGAGTTCGCGTGATGGAATGGCCCGCGTGTAGTCCTGACTGCAACCCGATAGAGAGTATCTGGGGCATATTTGTGCGCCAGATTTACGCGAATAACAAGCAGTATGAGACCGTATACGAGCTAAAGGCCGCTGTACTCGAATCCTGGAGAAGTTTGGATAAAAATGTGATATCCAATTTGATCACTTCTATGCCAAATAGAATTTTTGAATTGATTTCCAACTCTGAAGGTGCGATATCATATTAGATTTCATGTATGTGTTGATCCTTGTTTGATAGTTTTTGTTTTTTGATAGTGTCCCTATCATTTCCGAACGACGAATAATGTGATAATTTAAAATAAAATATTACATTATTATGCTATTGTTATAGAAACAAGTGAACATAGGTTATTCACCTTGCTGAATTCATTTATGAGCATTACCGGACGCCGCACGCAATTTAAACATAAAGACTGTGGTTTTCAGGGGTGTCCCTATCATTTCCGTACGCACTGTAGTTTCTTTGAGGATCATTTGTAGTGCTCAACGCGAATCTGATGCAGTATATCGATTTTTTGACAGCTTGCAGTAGATTACGGTGGGTATGCGGTAGTTTGGTGAAATTTCTGCGAATTCGGTCGGAAACGAATCAAGTTCTTCACGAACACGTTCAAAAATACGATGACGATGCAGATGGCTTCATGGATGTCGATGACAGGCTAAGGCGCGAGGTGTGATACAACCCAACATCGTTCCGACCCCCCACCCAAGTCAAGCGATTTGCTCAGCCCCCCCCCCCTGGGAAGAAGAGATGGCGACGACCGGGGGGGGGGAGTGGAGGTCCTCACCTCCTCACTTCGAAATTTTTTAAAGTGAACGAATTTTCGGATCAAGACTACATTAATGCATCGATTTTATCAATTAATCTTAATAATGCAATAAGAAAATGTTTTTTCCACGAAAGCAGGCAAAAACAACTCTCCAGCGATAATGACACCAAATGTTTGTTCAATGACCGAACATTGATTAGTGCCATGAGGACACATAGGTGCGGTTTCGGGAATGAAAATCTTATTTATTATTAGACTATCCGTATGTGAAAACGCACGCAAAATTTCATGGCCACAGCTTGAAGCTGAACAGCGCTACATAGGGTGGGCGGAGCCTGCTTTCATGCCCTGAGGGCACATAGGTGCGGTTTCGGGCATGAAAATCACGTGTAGTAATTGGCTATCCGGATGTGAAAACGCAGCCCAAATTTCATTCATAGACGAAGCTCTAAGCCGAACAGCGCTACATAGGAAGGGGTTCATGAAAAAATGTTCGGGATTGTTGTGAAATATTGTGAAGTATTTCACGAAATTTGAATTAGGGAGTTTCGCGTTGCTACAACGTGCGGAAAACCTAGTCACGGGCCCAATTAATTGATTTCATTCTTTTAACCGGTTAAAAACGGTCTTTGTAGACCCATTTTTAGGTGTGATACAATCCATTGTATCACACCTAAATCCATACAAATTAGGTGTGATACAATCGATTGTATCACACCTAAAAATGGGTCTTCAAAGACCGTTCTTAACCGGCTAAAAGAATGAAATTGATTAATTGGGTCCGTGACTAGGTTTTCCGCACGTTGTAGCAACGCGAAACTCCCTAATTCAAATTTCGTTAAATACTTGTAAATATTTCACAACAATCCCGGACATTTTTTCATGAACCCCTTTCTATGTAGCCCTTTTTGGCTCCAAGCAACGTCCACGAAATTTTGGGTTCGTTTTCAAATCCGGATAGCCAATAATTATACGTGGTTTTCTTGCCCGAAACCGCACCTATGTGCCCTCAGGGCATGAAAACAGGCTCCGCCCACCCTATGTAGCGCTGTTCGGATTAAAGCTGCGTCCATGAAATTTGGGGTGCGTTTTCACATCCGGATAGCCAACTATTATACGTTGTTTTCTTGCCCGAAACCGCAGCTATGTGCCCTCAGGGCATGAAAACAAGCTCCACCCACCTTATGTAACGCTCTTGGGCTTGAAAAAATTTGGTTGCATTTTCATATGCGGACATTCGTATTCAAAATGTGGGTCCCGCGCCCGCAACCGCTCCTATGTGCCCTCAGGGCATAAAAATCCTATGCTTCAGGCGATATCGCATCTTGGACACGAGTCAATTTAGTGGAGTAAATAGCAAGAGATATAACAGTGAACAATCCTCTTCTCAAACAGTCAACAATCCATTATTTCTCAGAATTGCAAAACTTTTTACCTTTAGCGGGATCGAACCTGTGACTCCTAAATTGCCTAAAAATGCATCATCGATTACGAAATTCCAGAATATCTGTGTCATTTCGTTGGCAGGATAGTCCGCTTGTAATGACTTCCATGACAGTGAATACCCAACATCACTGCTGCTGACATATCCAGGAGCGCATTGGAGACACACTTTACCTGGCCAAGACTCCTCCTCCATGTCAGAATCATTAACGATGGCCATGCTACTGTCGTCTATTGTCTTGCATGCCTCATCACGAGTGAATTGTAAGACCTTCTTGTGTGTTCCTGCCTTGTTTTTACATCTCCATTTCATATCTTGCCTCATTTGTTTTTTTCGCACTAGTTTCTCACTATTCAGTGTGTTTTCTGATCTGTCTCATTTTTCCCTCTCTGCATGATCTCCAGTTTTATTTTGACCTCTTATTGTGATCTCATTTTGCCGTCATTTTTATACTAACGGTATGGCTCTCACCCCCCCCCCCCGCCCTGATAGAAGTCCATCTTGGTTCTTGGTTGACAGAAGGTCCGACCCCCCATCCCACCGGATGTCGACGTGTCCGACCCCCCCCCTCTGTGATACATCACAACTAACGCCGAACCCTGTTCGATGATTGGAGCGAATAATGGAAAAACTGAGTGAAACACATATGATCGTTCACTGGTTGAGAGATGGCCGCGACGAACACACGTGGCACGCACGCAAGCGAGGAGGTAATGATAGTCATGAACATCGATCAAGCGATATCACGTTAGATCGCTGCGTCGCGGCTATCTCTCGCCCAGTGATCGACGATACACATAATGCCCTAAAGGAAATTATTCGAAAAGGTTATGAGCATCAAGATAGCAGAATTTCCCCGAGATTGTTCTTTCTAAATTTCCGACTGGCGGCCCATAGTGTGGTGGGTTGTCCAGAGGTTTTCCATATACTTGGCGATAGTGTAGACTTCTCCAAGGAAGTTGTACTGGGTGCAGCCAGTTTCTTCCAAGCAGAGATCGAGAGTATAGCTTACGGAGCTTAAACGTTCGGCTTCTCGCGATGGGCTAGCGCTGAATATACCCTGCATCAAACGAGTTGGCGATCGTATAGCCCAGAAAAGCAGCTCTCCCTCTGCGTCTCTAGTACTGAATTCGTACTAGAGACGTATGGAACAGCGGCATGGCTCCCCGCTGGAAAGCACGTCGCAGTGATGAGGGGGTAGCCACGGAGGAAGCGCTGCTTCCTCGGACTCCACGACAGTTGACTCATTTCCAGTAGGCCCCGCCACGACTACTACTGTCACTCACTCTGGCATATTGAGAAGAACTTACAGGCCAACCGGTTCGGACACTCAAATCCTTCGTCGGACGCGACGCGGTCGCGATACGACCGCATCGGGGCGCGGTTTTCCCTAGCTCCACTCCCCGCATTGTGTCCGTAGTCGGATTTGTACTTCGAGGACGGGATTTTCGTGTTTATCTGCAAAATTCAATTGGCCAATAAGTTCTTCTGAAAGGGCAAATGATTCGGGGACGATGAGTCATTCAAAAAAAGGCTGACACGTAAAATTGTCCGCTTCTACCATGTTTTCCATTGGCTTTTTTTCTGCTAATTTCTAGAAGTGTATGTTTTGCAGCGCCTGTTTTTTACTAGACAGTAACCGACCAGTCTTTGAGCGATTACTATTAATTGTTTCCAAATAGATGCTTTTTAGTTTTCGGAGCAAGCAACAGAGCGGTCTTTCATGGCAAAATATAACAGTAATAAGGAGATTCCGGCATGATAAGCCCGAGAATCTTTACTTCGATCATCCCAGAATGAGGGAGCTAGGCTATATTTATTCATAATGGCAATTTTCGGGGCGTTAGGAATGTTATTGCGGATTTTACTCAAAACATAACCATACCCGTTTCTCGATATTCTGAAGCTTACTTTATCTTACAACAGATATAGAACATAGTACTATTTGGCTGGCGTAATTTCACTTAGACTTTGAAGATATCGATAAGTGGGCCTTGAATTTATCTTAAGCATATTAAATACCACTACAAGAATGTTTCCAGTTAGATTCGAGACTTATAAAACTACCATATTCCCATCATAGCCAATTTTCCAGCGTTTTGAAAGTCACCAAAAGTTGCATTTTGCCAGGAAGATTTGCAGCAGCTACAAAATAAGATTAGGAAACAATCATAGAAGTGCTTCGAATTGAGGTATAATTCATTACGAACGACCGTATCGTTGATAACCATTTCTTTTTTGAGATGCGCGACCGCAGACAGTCGACTGACCCAGAAAATGGAACGCTGGATAAAAAACGCGTGCTAGTGAGATGAGGAGGATCGTTGTGTACTGTATCGAACTATGAGAGGGATAATCGTATTGAAGTTATGTGGAGCGAGTACACAGTACAAGTGCTAGCAACACCGCAAGGTTGGCGATTCAAAATTAATAATCGCTAGAAGATTGGTCGGTAACTATCTATTGAGAAAAACAGGCGCTGGAAAACTTACACTCCTAGAAAATAGAAGGAAAAATCCAATGGAAAGCATGGTAGAAGCGGATATTTTATGTACTGAATGTAGATGTCTGATTTTCTGTAGTGATTCGTCGTCCTCTAATCAATTGTAGTTTAAGAAGAACCTATTGACCAATTGAACATCGCAGATAGAAGTGAAAATCCCGTTCACGAAGTACAAATCCGAGTACGGACATAATGAGGCGAGTGGAGCTGAGGAATATGGCGCCCCAATGCGAGCGTGACGCGACCGCGCCGCGTGCGACGAAGGATTTGAGTGTCCGAACCGGTTGGCTAATAAGTGCTTCTGGCATATTGCCAGGGGCGGCATGCATGAACGCAGCGAACGGTGTCGGGGAGCCGCTCTGCGTGCCATGCGCGCAGCGTCGAGCAACGGGGCGGCCCCGAAAATCAGGCACATCAATACACGCCACGAAATTCGGGGCCGCCCCGTTGCTCGACGCTGCGCGCATGGCATGCGGAGCAGCTCCCTGACACCGTTCGCTGCGTTCATGCATGCCGCCCCAGGAGCCGAACGGTCGAGCTTCGCAAGCTACACTAACTGTAAGGTTGAGGAACAAACAATACTATCAAAAATTTGAACAAGAAATGGAGAATGAACACGGGGAGCGTAAGCGGCAAGAAGAGGATAAAAAGCGCGGCGAGAGAAATTTCTGCAGAATATGAGTTTGAGCTGCATAACTTGTCCTTGCTTCGCATGTTTAATTCTTATATTTGCGTTTCGTATATGTGTATACAGAATCAATTACGAAATTCAAAGAAAGGAGACCAGTGACGGAGGGGTTGAAAATCGGAGGAGATTGTCTTAACTAGCTGCCACAATGGGGGACAGGAGGCACCCACACTTTCGTGGATACGCTCTATCCACCATTACGGCGGCGACGGCCTAAAGTAATGGGAGCAGGAGAACACACTATTGATTTCGCGGTGGCGGCCCAGCGCCAATGGGCGACGGCTAGCAGTTCGGCCTGTTGCGGCAATTTCGGAGAGCACCGCCCCTAATGGGGGAGCGAAAAGAGGCAGCCTGATGTGGGCGGGGTCCTAGAGCGCATGGTGCGCGCACTTTCTCGTAGACAACTTTCCGGGACACTTTCTCATGGATAAGAGAAACGAATAGGAGAAATAGCGATCATCTGGGTGGCAGTGGAAACGAAATCGATTGAGGGTAGCTAATAATTCTAGAAATATTCAAGAGAAACGCATCGCGAAGTGAAAGGGACTCCTCCGCGAGAAGGTGCGCGCGCCATGCGCTCTGAGGCCCCTTCCATATCAGAGTGCCTCTTCGGGCGCACCCGCCCCTAATCGATATGCGCTGGTGCTTGTGTACAGCGCGCAACGGGAGATCTGCCCACAAGAACGAACAGCGGAAATGTTACTCACAAAAATGGATAGCTCAATTTGCGAAAAGATTCTTTGAAGGGTTTCTATTTCAAAGGTAGAGAAAATAGGTTTTAACTAATTCCAATGTGAGGCACTTTTTTTTCGAATATTCGGATTAAACCCAAAATTTGTATTCCGGAATGAATCGAATATTCGAATAATTTCAAAATTTAAATTTTCGAATAAATCGAATATTCGAATAAATCCAAAATTTAAATTCCCGAATAAATCGAATATCCGAATAAACCCCGAAATTGAAATTCCCGAATGAATCGAATATTCGAATACTCGAATATTCGAATTATTCGAATATTTATTCGATTCGGTCCCAAGTCTAGTGTTCACGATGAATATCGCATTTGAGTTCGACTCAAAAACGGGGTTGTTCGGTCGTGAGCTATCGAATAGTGAAGAAACAGCTATGAAAAGCGCTCAGAATAAGCTAAAATACCGGTTTCTAACGTTCAGGGCGTGGACGAGCTTACGCGCCCTGCTTGTTTCCGAAAGCGCGCGCCAATGGCGAAATGTGCGAGAATCGATCAGGCTGGACGTGGCGGAGTTTCTTCGCAATTTGCCTTCGTAAACGTCCGCGGCGCCACAAGCTCGTCAGAAGGGGTCGGGGCGGGGCGGGGTAAGCAGACGTACTGTGCTAACGAAATCTTTACTTCGCCGTCGTTTTTATCGATTTCTGTCCCGTTTTAGCTGGTTCTTTCGGTACCCTATCCCCTCCAGCATCTGCCAGCGTAGTGTTTCGCATTGGACACTCAAAAATGAGATTTATCGTGAACACTGCCTTGAAAAGCACACGAGAGCAAAATACCGTAGACCAAAACCGGCCCGGCCAGTGTTCGGAGCAGCTGCATCTATGCCTCTTCGTTTGTTTTCCCGGCATCGTTAATGCGTAAGACTCGAACCTTTAATGCTTCTTAAGATTCTCTATCGATCTCTACACAATTTACAAACTTTGCTAAACAATCGAAAAGTTCATCATTTATCGATTTCTCAGAATTCGATAACGATTTTGAATTGCACTTAAAGGCATCGTACGCGCTGAAAACCATGTCTCGTTTTTAAGCGTTTTTGAGTTGTTAGCCCCCTATAGTGACTAAAGGTAGCGAAAAGCCCGCTCAAAAACGTTAACTTTTCAAGAAAAAACGTTTTAACAAAACTTCTGAAAATCATTTGAAATTCGCGCCGGCATCGACTCGGGATAGTTACGCGGAGGGCGCAAGGAACAGTTCTACAATTCGTCCATTGGCACAGCGTTGGAAGCAATCGCTCGTTGTGTGACGAGAAATTTCCAGTCGATAATGCCACTTTCGTCCGACGGTGCATCAGCGCACGGTGGCATGCCCTGTACTTAGCGACACGACGTTCTGCTCAAATATTGCGAAAGTGCCAAATGACTGACGGAAGGGCAGGCCCCTTTTGACGGAATTCCTTACTTTCCACTTCCTCTATGCTCACAATGGTACGTTTTTGAGCAGCCAAGCTCGTTGTACGTTCTCACAGGGGCCCGAGGAAGGGATTGAGCATAAAAAATGGAAAATGGATTTCAGCGCGTACGATGCCTTTAACCACATAGTTGGCCGCCTTGATGTCTTCAGGGAACGCCGAAAGTAACGAGATTGTGGGTGGCAGAAATTGGCCCGGGCCCGTTCTGGGCTACGATATTTTGCTGTCATATGCTCTCAATAAAGAGTTCAACGACTTCTGCGATAATACCTTTGGAAGCCAACAATCTCTGCTTCAAAATAATCCTAGCAGAGCAGTTCTTACGTGGGTAGGGAGGAACAGTTGCCGTAGCCGACTACGTGACGAGTTTTATCGTAAAAACTGGCGAAACCTCACGCTTTTGCTCACCATTTATTTCGAAAACGATTCCATGCTCCTATTTTTGGAGCATTCAAGAGGGAGGTTCAGTGAAAAGAACATACAATATGAGGTGATGAGAACCCGTAGATAGAACAAGATTAGAAACTGACCTGTATCTGAGATGCACCCGGTGCACCTACAAAGGTACAAAAATTTGCTCTGACATCAAAGCAGCTTTAAAAAGTGAGGTCTTTGAAAGATTTCATGGGGTTCTCATTTCAGAACCCACACCCACAGCTTTCATTGGGGTGCATTCGACAATTAAACGACGCAACTCTCGTCATTTGTGGAGAGAAGTAACCTTTACCGAAAGCTGGCTTTGTAGAGGACCCACTCGTCCACAACTTAGGATGGTGTGCTAGTCACTTGATCCAATCGCTGACGACTGTGTTGTTCAATAGACTTGTCCTGGTTTCAGCAAGAGCGCATGTTGACATCTCCATGTGGCATTGAAGTGAATTTCAGTACTCTAGGCAGACTGTTTCTAGAAGATGCGCCTCTCTCGAACCGTGTTTTCGAGTATTCGTGCTTTGCTGGCAGGAGAGAAAGGCATGGGTTTTCTAACGGCTGTTGAGGGCCGCTTAGCTGCTCACCGTTCTGGAACTTCTGTTGATGGGCATCGACATGCGACCTACTGGGATGGAATCTGCAAAGCCGCTCAATTCGTCCACCGGAAACGCAACGAAATCGATCAAATCAGTGCATTAACAGCCGGTTGGTCGTCTTTCGAAAACTACCATATAATTTGTAGTGTGATCGTTTTATTGAAGATTGGAGGTGTGTTTTTCTGGTACAGTCAGAAATCTTTCAGATAAAAACGGGCTAGCGAAAAGAAAATATTTGTCAGGCCTTATCTGAAAAGTTCTGTGACATTTTGGCCACTTGCATTGCCATTCTGTATCCAGCTAGAGGTGCGTATGACATATTTCGGCTGCAGCATTGCTAAATTCCAGTTTACCAAGACGTATGTGAGACCGTTCGCGTAAGAATTGAGATGAAATGGGGGGTCGGCGGAACAATCTAACATATGGTTTTTATTGGCTGAATCGGTAGAGCATGGTAAGACACCCACCCGCCCAGAAATTGACGTGTTTCAAGTGATAGGCTGACCTGTTGTGTCCCGGGGCGAAATGCGCCGCAAAAGCGTTCAAAAATCATAATAAATTTGAATAAATGTATTTCGATGATTGAACAATGAAAATATACTATACCGGGGGGGGGGGTCGAAAAAAGCCGAGTTTGAACTTGGATTAAACGAATCTAGCCGATATCGCTAAATTCATTTCTGAAGTTAAATTTTTTATGATGTGTCCTGAAGTTAAGCATTATGTGACTACGATAAATCGATTCATCGCTATCTATTACCCCTTATTCCATGACCAAGTCGAAAAAATGTCTCATTTCACGATATGCGACTTCCAACTGCGACATCCATAGAAAACTCCATAAAGTCCGTCCGAAGTCCGCTCACGCGATGAGTGTCGAACGAAGGCAACTTTTGAACTTGCAAATCGATTTGCAGGAATACTTGGCGAATGGTGAATAATATCCCAATCGGCTGCTTGTAGCCATGGAAAGGCTGTTCTGAAATAATGCCTTTGTGACGGCTGCTCCACAACCACGCCGACCGCGTGAGTGGACAGTCCCATTCGGACAGGCTATAGAAACAAAACGGAATGGATGATATTGAAGCAGACGATGAAAGCCCCATGGCGATGCGGGCGGTGCCGCCATGGAACGGGCGAGCCGACGAAGTGTCAGGCCATCCATTTTAGGAGTATGGCAGCATGTTTTTTTTTCAGATGATCGATTCATTTGAAAATTTTAGATAATTCTTTTTTGAAACCGATTCACTCGAAAAATCCAACTTTTGATTTTCTCATTTAAAAACTTTTATGACACTCGAATGTTCAGACACCAGAACAATCGTTTTTTTCCTATTGGAAATTGCAGGCTGTCACGTCCAAAATCAATTGTTCATTTAGAAATTTTCGAAAAAATATCTACATTCATTAATTCATTCCACAATTCGGAGAAAGGCTGAGTTCAAAAGATTTATTTATTTCAAAAATTGTAGGAGGGTTTATTCGATTCTATCCATTCTAAGCGTTTGTGAAAGGTGAAACTAAAGAATTCACCAAATAATTGCGTCCATCCAGTCGAAATTCACGTCCAATGCTTCTTTCATTCGCTTCTCGTTCGTGCGCTCAGATCAGGGGTGTGCGGAAATTTCTGTTTTCTGGCCGTTTTCGGTCGTCTGTTTCTGTTTTCCATTTTCTGAATAATTTGCAAAAAACAGAAAAAAATCTGAAAAACACAACGAAATCCAGTTCTTCGGACATAACAGCTTATTTAGTCCTTTACGGGGTATTATTTGTTTTCAATGGTGCGATTGCTGGACAGGGTTTACGATAAAAACTCTATTGTGGTATCTTCATAGGAATGTAGAGCTGGTCATCACAAAAGTGAAAATAAGTGAAAGTCGGAGAAAAAACGTTCAGTAACAAGCTGATGCTGGGTCTCAGCCCACCCCTCCGAGTCACTAGACTTCTACAATTGCTTGTTTTTTCGTCCTTTATTTGGCATGCCAAGTAATGGCTGAACACTTCAAGAGACTATGAACTACTTTAACAGCAAAATAGGGGACGGAAAGCAGGCATATATGAATTTTTTGTTTTTTGGGGGCGGGCGTACACCCACCAATTAGCCGTTCTGGCTTGTTTTTTGTGCGTTTTTTATGCCACTTCTCATTTATTTTCACTTTAGTGATGACCAATTCTACATGTTGATAAAGAAAACTCAACAGTTGTTTTTATCGCGAACCCTGCTCACGCACTCGTAGGGTAGTACTTCGGCACAATAGGGATAGCATCCTAGGTCAAAGATCGAAATCAACCCCTCCTTGTCAGCAGCTGCTGCAGCTAGTTGTTAGCAGCAGCTGCTGCTGACAGCGAGGGGTTGAACCCGATATCTGCCCTAGGATGCAACCCCTATTGTGCTGTTTTGCTACCCTACGAGTGCATGTTCTGCGAGTTTTGGCCGAGCAATAGCCGATTACTAGCCACAAAATGCCTGCTTTCCGCGTAATAGCCGAGAGTTTGTCTGAAAATAGCTGGTTGCCGCGAACAATTATAATGCTCGCCGGGAAACAGCCGCAAATGAATCCAAGGGAAGTATACGACGGATCCTTGGGGCAGATTTGGATGGCAACACCGCCGTCGGTTCAACTGCCCATGTTGGCTCTGTTATTTCTCGGCTATTTCGCGAACAACATGGTCGCAACCGCGTAGTAGCCAAGAAATAACCGAAACATTTTTGAGAAATGGCTCACCAGGAACAGCTTTTGAGCTTGGTGGGCTATTTCTAGGCCAAAACTTTCAGAGTGAGTGCCTTTAATGATGTTGTATCCGTCATTGACGCGTCATTGCTACTATCAATGTCCTATAGGTCATTTGTGCAGTTCCGTAGATATTAAATTACAGGTATGATAAAGGTGTTCAGAATTACACTCTCTCTTCATTTCGGAAAGATTAAAAGGCAATGAGTGTTTTTTTTTTCTGAAAATATCTGTTTTCTGGCCGTTTTGGTCTTTCTGTTTTCCGACAAACTCGATTTTTTGTTTTCTAACTTTTTTTTCCGAAAAATTCCGCACATCCCTGGTGCAAATACGATACGAAGGCGGCAGAGACGTAGGTACGACCACCCGTGTCGCGTGCCCACGTTGTCTCACTCTAACCCTTGTAGTGCCGGTCTGGGAGTGCAATAACGCTGTGTAACGAATTTTCACTTTTTTCTGTTCCTGGGTTGAAATTGTGTTTTCCTAACCCGTTAGGTCTAGAACACCCAGGGAATCGCTGTTATCCCAGGATAACTTCGCTTTTGTGACTAGGACAATGAAATTTGGAAAATCGTGTGCTTATGTAAGATAATTTTCGTTTCTGGCTTCTAAGTGTTATATTTCAATTGTTTATGTCTAATGTATGTGAAAAATGACTTCATTAAGCACAAACTTTGCTTACACGACAACAGCACGAAGAAAACTCGTTTTTTTGTGAAAATAGAAAGATTTTTATTCATTTTCGGCACTGTGATCAGGTAAAAACAAAAAATGCACAAGGAATAGACAAACACAGTCGGAAAACACTCAACAAGGTTCAGAAATGTGTAGATTTTCTAGATTTACGATTGTACTGTGAATCACTCTCTCGAAGTTGCACCCAAATGTAGTCCCCCTTCTTGGTTTCGTTATACTGTCCTTCGTGACGACGCTCAAAATCCAATATATCTTGATGAAAGGGCTCGCATTGCTGGTTGAATTTGTCAAGATGCGAATCAATGGTATGGACTTTCAGAGACATTCTGAATCCTATTTCGGCGCAATTCTTTATGAGAGTGCACAAACTCCACATAGCTTCCAGCTTTGTGATCACCTAGGAAGCCGTGAAGAACTGCAACGAAATTGCTCCAAGCCGTTCTCTCCGTCCTGTTCAACAGCTTTGCGAAATCCTCACATTTTATGATCCTCTTCATCTGTGGTCCGAAGAATACAGTACCGAGCAAATTTTTTGCAAAGAGAGCGTTTTGCGGCGTATTTTGCGCTCTTAAAACGCCGCATTGCCATAACTTACTCCAAAGTGATCGATTTTGATTTTGAAGTCATTTATGGATTGCTTTGACTGAGTCGTATCCGATAGTTTTACAAAATAATAGATTCGACCCCAGAATTTCACCGAAAAACGCATATTTGCACCACAGAATCCCTCTTTATGAACTGATCAGACGGTCATGATAGAAGAAATCTGTCATGTTTTGACCTGTGGTCGATGTGAGTTTAAGAAGGAAAAACACCATTTTAGACCAAATATCGAACACGAAAACTACCAGAAAAGCTGATTTCGTCGATTTTGAAGAGAAATATGGCGATGCGGCGCTTTATGAGCTCGAAAAACGCCGCAAAACGCTTTTTTTGCCAAGAATTTGCTCGGTACTGTATACCAGCCCTGGCCTTAGCCCCGAACAGAGTCGTTACCGAAGACAGTATAACGACAACATGATGGGGGACTACATTTGGGTGCAACTTCGAGAGAGTGATTCACAGTACAATCCTAAATCTAGAAAATCTACACATTTCTAACCTTGTTGAGTGGTTTCCGACTGTGTTTGTCTATTCCTTGTGCATTTTTTGTTTTTACCTGTTCATAATGCCGAAAATGTATAAAACTCTCTATTTTCGCGAAAAACGGGGTTTCCTCGCGCAGTTGTAGTGTAAGCGAAGTTTGTCCTCAATGAAGTCATTTTTTGAAATACTTTGGACAAAAGCAATTGAAATATAACACTTAGAAGCCAGGAACAAAAATCGTGTTACATAGTGTAATCGATAGGGGGACGAAATGCCATAGAATCATAGAAAGTATTCATACTCCAACGTCACGCCCGCGCGTCATGCGCGTGACGTTTTAGCGTCGAGGAGTATGAATAGCGCCGAGGCTCTCACTTGGCGCGGAGCGTGGCCCGTCGCGGACAAGCGGGTGTACAGTAGATGCTGTAAATAGACTTGTTTTAACTTGTCGCTGGAGACTGGGGGCTATTGGCAAAAGTCAGTTCTCAACTTTGTTCCAATCGCATTGGGAATGATTAGAGCCCAATCTCTCCGACAGCTATCTAGAGAAGGCAAAACGTGAGGACACCTTCGTTCATCGGCTGTACTGCTCCATTGCAGTGCTTGTTTTCTAGACCTGAAGAAGCTTCTACATTCCGATAGCTAACCTGAAAAGAGGTCCGAACTTCTGAAGTTGCAATTCTGGGAAGAGAAGGATGCCACAACTCTTGTGAACATAAATTTATTTTTGCTAATCTTAAATTGCATGTTGAATTTGTATGTATGGTTGTCAACTCTTAATTCGGAGTTATGGAAGATTCAACTGTAAAGAATAGTGTCTTGAAGGCAGAGTTCACGATAAACGTCACTTTCGCGATAATTTGCTTGAACAATTACAATACCCGCCCTAAGTTTTGTAAAAACGGGGAGCATCTGGCAAACTTGGCAAAAACGCGTCCGATGCATGTAACTTTTTAAATAAAGACTTCTTCGAATTCCGAAAACGCTATCATATCCACATATGAAATTCCTACCTATTTATGTAAACTGTGGGCCAAATGTCCCTAAAACCGCTTAGTTTTTGAAGGAAATAGTTTTTACAATCGGTTTTCAAAAACGTCGCGCGCGGCGAAGTGCGGCGAAACTTTGAGCAGTAATTGTACAAGTAATGAGAGAGCAATCTGCATGCTTTCTTCACAAATTAGGCGTAGGTGAAAGAATCTCAAGAATTGTGTATGAAGGATTTCTCGAAATCCTTCATTAAACATGCCTGAGAGCTACCTGAAAAGTCGGAGTTTTGTTGCGATAGCCCCGGGTTCTTTAATGAAGGATTTAGAAAATTCAACTTACGCAAACCTTGAGATGCTCTTACCTGCAACTAATTTATGAAGAAAGCATACAGTTTGCTCTTCCATTACTTGTACAATTACAGCTCAAACATTCGCCGCACTTCGCCGCGCGCGACGTTTTTGAAAACCGATTGCAAAAACTATTTCCTTCAAAAACAAAGCAATTTTGGGGAACTTCGGCCCAAAAGTCACATAATTAGGTAGCAATTTGATCTGTGAATATGATAGCGCTGTCAGAATTTGAAAATGTCTTCATTCAAAAAAGTTACATGCATCGGACGCATTTTGCCAAGTTTGTATGCTCCCCGTTTTTACAAAACTTAGCGCGGGTATCGTACTTGACCCCGAGTAGAGCTGAAATGACGAAGAAATTGGGTAAGATGCGCCAGAAGCGCAAGAAATTCTGTTCTCTCACCCCGCCTCTTCACTCTCAGAGGAACTGTTTGTTGTGACAATGAAATCTTTTGTGAACCCGTCCTTTGAAATTCTCGTCTCCCTTTTGCTTCGTTTTTCCCTTCGGACTCTAACTTGAACTGTTTTGCAGAAAATATTCTTTTATTCTCGATTGACCCCATTACTTACCGGTCACAAGCAACCAGAACCCATTCATCCTTGTGGACAACTAGTCCAGGCCAGAAAAAATTCTCTCTCCGAATTAAGACGTTTTTGTGCGTTTTTCGCCGTTTCTTCATGAGTCTGGTAACACACGGCGGCCAACGTATTGCTTCAAGTGGGAAATTCGAGAACGAGGATCATCGTGAAATGAAATGACTTACATACTTACTTAATAGGTTGGCTTTCACCTGACGCGGTCATTCCGCATCTTCACCGAGGTGTGCCGTCCTAGTAGTCAGCCGTGTCCATTTTCCACGGTCTTCAGCCGTAATTTGAACACATTGCATGAAATGTGAAATGAAATATAAAACAGATTATTTATCTGAAAGGGGAATCATTTAGCATCATCAGATGCGGAATTGCGTGCTATCGCCGAGGAGGAGCGTGAGGCGACCGAGGAATCGTTGGATGAGGCTGAGCAGGAGTTGGTTGATCGAATCGTGCCTTCCACTGAGATAGACGTTTTGCGTAAATGCCAGATTGAGTTTACAAGGTTTGCGATTTTTCCACTTCCACTTCGCACTACCATATATACACGGCTACGCGTGAATTCTATCAGGAGATCATTAAATTTCATTATGTTGGTGCTTCCGAAAAAAAGTTTAGGCATGAACTCGCAAGTGTATTCATGTGACGCTATCAAGACACTAGTTCGTTGTTATTCGTTCTCCTTTGAGGGCTTGCGGGCCTGGCTACCTTCCTCAGAAAATTGAAAACAACATACCTGTGGCATAAAAGGCCAGAAACAAATTACGTTTAACATATCTAAGCCTGTGTAAGTTACTTGAGACCTCTCTCAGGCCGTTTGCCGTCGATATGTTGCATGTAACTTACTTGGCCAACATAACTCTCATGTAGCTAAATCGGCAAAGAAGGCATCTCCTAGGGGAGTTTACAACGCATTCCTGTTTTCAGCCTTAGAACAGGCGTTGCTGTAGGTTCATTCAAGTTTGAAGTACTGAACAGCGCAATTGCAGAGAAGGCGTGCAGAGCGTTTTTCGCTTTGCGTGACCGCGTGCGGACGGGTTGTCTGCGTCGCGTATCGTATGCGTGGCGAAATGGCCACCCATATTGAATATATATGTGTGAGTTACATGTAACATAAATTAACTTACATGTAATATAAATTTAAGTAACATGTGATATAAATGTAAATTACTTGAGACATTAAAGTGACTTACATTTATATTACAAGTAACTTGTTTTCATTTTTCTGAGTTGCTGTGTTAGGGAAAACGTTTTGAATACGATATTTCAGTGGCGCTGGAGGTCAAGAAGCGATGCTGTTCACTGGAGAACTTGTCGATATGTACGCTAATTACTCGGCATGGCGTGGGTGGAAATGGACTCCTTTGCAGTATCAAAAATCCGACATAGGAGGCGTGCGCACTGCCTTATTTGCAGTTGAAGGCGATAGTGCATACGCTTCATTGAGGTGCTGTTGTTCATATTCTGGAGATTGCAAAGGGCTACTCCTTCAAAATTATCACGCATTACCCACTTAGGTTTGAAGCTGGTGTGCATCGAGTACAGCGAATACCATTGACCGATAAGTCAAGGATGCATACCAGCACCGCCAGCATATCGGTGCTTCCTGAGCCGGAAGAGGTAAATACATTCACTCCATTTCGGAACGAAATTTCCTTGCTCCCTTTGCACAGAGAGAGGGGACATGTAGAGCAGCCTACGCACGCACAAGCTCGCAATGAATTCCGCTCTGCAATGAAGTGTATCCTCTGTTTCCGAGTGGAATTTATTTCCATTCATCGTGTGCGTCTATGGGCGTGTGCTGCGTCTCTTTCTCCCCACATTTTCTCGCTGTCTCTGCCCTCGCTCGGCACAAGCGCGCGAAGGAACAGAGTAAATTTGACAAGCACGCCCATGCCGATTATTTTTTTCCGCAGAGCTACCGTAAAGATTCTTGAACAAACCATGATAACGAACGATAACACACGCTCATAACATGCGGGGTATAAAAGGGCAGAGGAGCGGTATGCATTCATTCACACACCGCTCTCTTCTAGAAGCCGCTGGGAAGTGGCTGAGGAAGTCGAAATTGGGCAAACATGATTGTTGGCTATTAAGAAGTGCTCAAATAGAAGCTGACACTTGGCAAATTTTTGAAGGAGGGTTACGGTAGCCCTGCGGAAAAAATGATCGGCATGAGCGTGCTTGTGTAAATTTGGCTCCGTACCGGAGGATAAGTTGTTGGAGCCGATTCTTTTTTTGGAAATCGCTTCAGTGTTTTTAGCAGAAAGAGCAAGCATGGAGCACAGTCTGAAAAAGCGCGATCGAAATTAGCAGATGAAACTTGCTATTGAGAGCAAAAAAATCGGTGGAGAAGCAAGCTGATCAATTTGAATGGACGTGTTTTTCCTCTCCTCATTGAGCTTTTAGTTGTAGAAAAAAGTTTGTATTTCGCCCAACGCATAAGTATCACAACACTTCAGAAACACGAAAATGCCTAGCGACGACCACCACATTGGACCACTTCCATGTTTATTTTTATGATATTGGTTCAGTGTAATGCTATTTGTCCACTTTTCCACCTGTCTTCTGAAGAAAAAAACCCGGGTTAGTTCTTTCATAATGCGGGACTTGGATTTCAATGAATTTCCAGCCAGCTAAGGCGAACAGCTGGATGTAATCTCGAGTTGGTGCTGTGTTCTGAATCCCTCAACGCCTGTCTGATGTCCTATGGAGCCTGAGGAACAACACCAGCGAGACATTCCTCAAAGAGTCCCCTGTGACATTGTGTCAGCCCTCACTACGAATTGTCGCTGAGCTCCTCCGCAGATATTATTCTCTACTCAATCAACCACTATGACAAAATTGTGGATTCCGGAATGAAGCAATCTCATTGCTCAGATCATTTTTACAAGGGTGCTAGACTCAAGCCCGTGCGATCAAACGTGAGCATTAACCAGGGTAACATGGGTGCTCCAGGCAGCAAGGCGCCGTTTGCCAAATCGTATGATGTCATCTTCTTCGACAATAATAAGTTCATCTTGAATGATCCTAGTGGCCTAAGATGTCATTGGAGAGTTCTTATTGACAGGTCCCCTTACATCGTCTGTTTGAATTATAGGGAGCGAATGTGCTCATGTTTTACCACACGGGTTCGAGTCGAGCAACTTTGTGAAAATATTCTGAGCCATGAGATTGCTTCATTTCGAAGTCCTTAATGCTGTGGTAGTGGTTGTTGGAGTAGGGAATAGTATCTGCCGAAAATCTCTGCGAGAATTCGTGGTTAGTCCTTTTGGCTGACACCATGCCACTGGGAACTCGTCGAGCAACATTTCGCTGCAGTTGTTTCCCAGTCTCCATCGGATGTGTGGGTAACCACAGGCATTTAATGATCACGGATCTAGCACGAACTCGAAACTGTATCCAGCTGTTCGTCCTAGCTGGCTGGAAATCCATTGAAATCCATGTTCAGTCTTATGGATTAAACTAGCCCGGGTTATTTCTTCGGAAAACAAAGTGAACAAATAGCATTACCCTGAACCAATACTATAAAAATACTCATAAAAGTGGTACGATGTCGTGGTCATCGCGACGCATTTTCGTGTTCCTCGAGTGTTGTTATACTTATGCGTCGTGCGAAATACAAACTTTTTTCTAGAACTGAAGGCTAAAAGGGAAAGTTGATGTCATACCAAATGCTCCAGAGTTTTCGTCAAATCAGAAAACTCAAAAACTCTTCCCAATATTCAATACCTCGATCCAACATATGATACGCCTATTTGGAAGGTGTTGTTGTAGTTATGCGTCACAGTGTACTGGATTCAAATGTAGAACTCGAAAAGGATCGAAGTTGATGGGAAGCGACAAGGAGCATTAGATAGAGAAAGAAACTAGATGTTGATTGCTATATCACATTTCCCCGAAAGAGCTCACCCGGCAGTGGGAAATATCCTCTCCAGAAAACCTCAATTCTTTTTTCACCAGCCTAGCAAAATCTGCCTTGGAGTGTGGTAAACTGATAAATCAGAAAATCAACTTTAGCAATTCTCTCAAACATTGATATCTGTAATCTGACGCAATGTTGTATGATACTGTTGAATCCTTGAGCTGTTTTCCTAGGTGTCTGTGGTGGTACCAACAGAATCAGTGAAGATCGAGACTATGCGAGCTTCTGGTCCAGGCGGTCAGAATGTGAACAAACGATCTACAGCAGTTCGACTGACGCATAAAGAGACGGGCACAGTCGTCCACTGCATGGAAGAACGCTTCCAGCATCTCAATGTGCAGGTATTGGTCGCAATACTCCCCTAACTTGATAACAATCAATTGTGGTCTGTTTGAGATTGCCTTCAAACGATTGGCTGCCATTCTTATGCAGCGAAAAGTCGACGACATCAGTGAGAAGTTTACCTCTGATCGAAGACTACAGGCCGGTCAATGCTGCATTGCTTTTGTTTTGCGTGGTGAAAAGAAAATTGGAGAAAGCGTTGACCTTTTCGTTGCAGGTGGGTTCGAAAGCTCGGGCTGAGAAAATTCGAACCTATAACTTTCAACATGACAGGGTTACCGATCACAGACTGCAGCTGCAGGTGCGGTTCAATTCATACAATTGCTGTGCCTCTACGCTAGAACGGATTTCCCATTGGAAATTTCAGGTGCCAAACGTGGAGGACTTTCTGCGTGGCCAAGAATCTTTGGACTCTGTGATACAGCGACTTGGAGCAATGTATAAAGAAGAAAGATTGAAGCACATCATCGAACACTGCATTGTGGACTAAACGAAGTGGTCTGAGCAGGCGAACGGCAAAGTACATGTTTATTTACATATGTCGTGTTCATACACTACAAATGGTTGTGCCAACTTTTTTGACTTTTCTAGGCGTAGCTTCTATTCGTGAATATGCAAAAGTAGGATGCAAAAAAATTATCCACAATTCAATTCATCTCTTTCCCCAAAGTCCTCTGACAACCGTATGACGTCCGCAGCAGTATATCGAAGTTAATACATGAGGTTCCCCTCTTCATCGCTGAAGGATGCGTGCGCGGAAAGGTCTCGAATGGAGTAGGCTACAGTAAACACGTCTAGAGCTGCACTCTTTCCGTGTAATCGAACACGGACCCATAAAAAGGACATCAGGAGCCGCTTTTATGAGCGGGGTGAGAAGAGGGAAGAAATGGGGTGGGGGCATCGGATTCCCAGTCTGTCCAACGCTGTCTGACTTTACCATATGTGTGTGTAATAGAAGATTAGGCCTCCCCATCGTTTGCCGAATCAGTCTCCTGTCTTTGTTCTTTACCTAAGAATCGTCCAGTTTAACAGAAGTGTGAAATCCTTCTCTCTCAAACGCTTTGTCTACTAGACCCATTATGAACATAGGCAAAGTTATGTTCAGTTGGCATGGATCCTACTGATACATTGTTGCTATTGTAGGTTGGCGCAAACTCGGTGCCGTTTGCTATAACATAGGTCCATCAAGTTTGCGCGAACCTTCAATGGAGAACGCGAAGTCTCAACAACATCTATGTCGACTGTAGCTTTTCTCAGAATGTGTTGAAAATATTACCTTATGTCTTCAATCTTTTTCACTCATTTCCTCCTTCACTGTGGAGGCCATCGGTACGAGTTCTGTTGTCATCAAAGTTTTATTTGACGATAAAACAATAAATCATTTTCTTTGTACAGTGTGGTTTTAGAAACCAATGAAGGCAGAGTAATGAATGTGAAGTTGATTTGACAAGAATTCGGGATAGATCCCGAAGATGATCTCCAATACTGGGCCGAAATACATTGATAGAATAAGCTCCGGTTAGTGTCAGCCTTAACCTTAGCGAATTTCTTGATGAGAATAGGCGCAGGATGATATAGATGTCATGTGTATAAAAAGGGTTGTGGCTAAGAGATGGTAGTCGTTTGGGCGTTGTGCCTGAATATACGACCTAGTGAATCTACCAGCATCAGCCCCAAATTTGATGCATTCAGAAGTGAAATAACATGATGGAATGAGCGCTTCGGAGGAGAAGCGGCCATAAAAGACGTTCGGTAATAGCTCAGCGCGTCTTGTGGAGATCGGAGCTGGAATAGATACCGATGAGTGTAAACCAGTCACGGATGAGTCTGACAAAGGAAGTATCTATGCAGAGCGTTTAACGCATCTGTGGAAAAATTGCAGTGTTGGTATTTCTTGATCCTATACAGGGTGCTTTTTAAATATGGTGACAAGGTTTTGAATTTCATCCCGTCAACATATAGTTAAGTGCGTGACTTGTTTCCTCTGCTGGCTGGTGATTACCATTCGGCCGCTGATGAGATTTAAACCGTCCCGCCAGCCGCGGTTTAAATTTAAATGTTTTCTTTTGGGGAGACAAGCTACGGACGTAACCATATGTGCGCGCCTAATCACCTTTCTACCTTTTATTTTTTTCTTCGGACCTCCCTCCCAAAACCTAACAAATTCTGGAGCGTAAAACAGTTTTTGAAATAATGAACGGGCGGAAGCCTAGGGGTCCCTTAATTTCTACGGAATAATTCGCCACCTTCATTAACTGTTTCTGCTTCCTGCACGTGAACGTAGAGAACTGCCTTTATGGGGTCATTTCGAAGCAGAGGGTGTCTGCCTGAAAACTTATCACAGCTGAAGTCCTCGAACCCTTCACTGAAAGAACCATAGAGCAATCCGATTCAGGCGGCAAAGTTTGTGGTCAAATGCGGCTCAAGATTCTCCATGGAATTTGTCCCTCCCATTGATTTTCAAGAAAGTCGATAATCGATTGATAGTAAGCTTACTAAAGATTGATAGAAAATCTCCAGGAGCACTCATACTTGTATTCTGATACCTCGGCGCTCTCAGGCAAACGAGGAAAACGGCATGAATACAGCTATTTTGAACATTGACCTGACCCAAAATTAGAATCCGGCATTTCGCTCTCGCTTTCTTTTATTTTGATAGAGGGCCCATAGACTTTAGCTACTATCCGTGTTCGTGCTGAAAACTCCTGTTTCGTAATGACCCCGTTGCAGCAGTTCTCCACGGTCGCATGCGGGGAGGAGCAACAATTACTGCAGCCGACTACGTGACGAGCTCTACTTTGAAAGATCGGGGACCATTCAGACTTTGGTTCACCATTTGCTTGGAATCATTTTACTCGTCGAAACTCTGTGCAATTTGATACAAGGGTTCGCTGAAAAGAACAGACTATACAAGATGCTTAGCGACGCGCATCTGCAGGCACGGTAAGATTAGAAGTTTTTCACCGTATTTGAAATACACCCTGTGTAGTAACATTGTGTAGCAGCTCGACCCGAGCTGAAAACTACCGCATGAGATTTTCATTCATCGAGGAAATGTTGAGGGCCAATCTACTTGGAGTGCTCAACCCGATTTTGAGGTCCTTTCATGGAGTTTTGGTTGATTTTGGTGGATTACGGCGGGGATACGCTTGTACGTTTAATGTCTCAGGTTTGACTCCAAATGTTTCTGTGGCAGTTATTCGGGGTGCTAAGCACGAATTTGAGGTCCATTTGTCGATTTTCGAATTATTAAACTATAGCGTCCCCTAATATTATACCAACCGTAGCTCAAAGTGAACCTCGGAACTTCGACAAACGGATCCCTGAGTCGTGTTCAGCACTATCCAGAACCCTCTGCATGTACAAATTTTGAGCCAAATCCGATATCGGCATCCTCCTTGCCTTATTTCGAAGCTTTGAAAACTTTATAACTTCTTGGAACCACCAGCAGGATGTCCATAGGCTCTGACTACAGGAAATAAAGTATTAATGTGCGAGTCTTTCCACCCTGGAGATTCGATTTTGACTGTATTTCTCCACACGAGGAAGCCTTGAGATTTTCGTGTATTAGGGACCGTTTATACTTCCGCCGCCGAGCGGCGCGGCACAGTCCATTTCTGTAATATTGATCACGCTGTACAGCACGATCGATATTGTAGGATTGCACTTCGCCGCGCCGCTCGGCAGTGGAAGTATAAACGACCCCTTAGATTGCTTGGTCTGTTGGAAAATAAACGCACATTCGAGGATAATTGCTTGAAGTCGAATCCACGTGCCATGTCCTCGAAAGCATCTTTTTTATTGAACAGTAGAATATATCCAACGCGGCTGAGTAGATCATTCTGTACTAATCGTTCGTATATTGAGACCGTTTTGTTTTTGAGATGACCCTACAAAGGCTGTACATTGAATACACAAAGAAGTAAAAAGCATACATATGTACAGTCAGCGCGGATCGCACTAATACTTTGCGCATCTTGTTGTGTGTTGGCGCAAACTCGGTGCACGTACCCTCTATTTCGGAGGCAAATGCAGCTTGTTCCTTCGCGTGCTTGTACGGAGCAGGGGAGAGACAGCGAGAAAGTGCGAGGGAGAAGGAGAAGCAGCATATACACGCGATCAACGGCAGTAATTTTCACTTCGAAATAGAGGATGTGTCATAACATACATACGTGCACAGACAATAAGGAACGCAAAGTATCAGTGCGGCCCGTGCCGACTGTATTTATTTAATTATTTTATTTATTTACACGTGTTTTATTTCTATATTTATTCATTTATTTCATTTATTTATACGTGGAAAACCACGAAAGACTTGTGAAATACAAAAAAAAATTAACGAGCATTAGCTACAAACAGAATTGTACAATTCATGGTAGAACAATATCCAATTAAAGGCACAGGACACCCAAAAAATTAATTCTCAGATTTCATGCTTATCTTGGAGCGAGTCACTCGCTTATCACAGTGGTATCTCTGAAATCATCCAAAACCCCCTTTGAACAGAGTTATGGCTCTTCGAAGATGCCTAGATTTTGAGGGTGAAAAATTGGTGGACGAGTTGTCTCAGACCTGTATTTCTCTTCATTCGCAATCCTTGCGCGAGAAAAAACCAGGATAAGGAGAGAGTCCGGTAATGGACTGAAGAACGACGACTTGTGCGAATTCATCCATCCATCGAACCGCTATCGAGTTCGTAAATCTGGGAGGGGGCCGGGCCTGTGGTGGTGAGCGAAGGGGGTCGGGCCTGTGGTGGTCGCTTATATCTCGCTTATTGGGAGGAAATGAGATCTGGCATTTGGCACATGTTATACAGGAGGGGTCTTCTACACAATTTCATGAAAATCTCAAAATTCATATCTGAGGGTGTACTGTGCCTTTAATGACCAGGCTGTAATGAAGCTCAGACAGCCTCTTTCAGGTACTTGTCAGTCAGCTTTTTAAATTGCGCTAGTGAGGTAGGTCCAGACCAGGCTCTGTGCGTGAAGGATGAGGCCCTCATACGACTTTCAGCTGTTGGGAAACCTATAGGCATCACATACGCTCGCAAAAGTTGTTGAGATAGCGTCAGTGGAATCGTATGTGATCTAGTAGAACGTTCATGAAGTTGCAAGCGCCAAAAATCTGTTAAAACGACCGTAACTCAGCCTTACTGACAAGGGAGTGACCAGACCCGTTTGCCAGAACTGCCCATGCATTCATGTTTTTCTGCTAGAATACCTCTAGGGTGGTCCTAAGACCACCCTACTTTGTGCCCGAGTAGTAGTGGGGGGAAAAGTTATGAGTCATCTTTTGAAATGAGATCGCAACGGCGAGAAATCGGTGAGTGCTATATCATCTATCATTTCAACAGCACCTGCAAGTGAAGTTGGCCGCAAGCCGGAGGCTCCCGGTTTCCATCCCCTCCGCTTCTGAAAGTTCTGCCTAAATGTCCAGCAGTGAGTCCAACAATTGTACGCGGTATTTTGATAATAGTTTATCCACACCAGCCCTCATAGGGAAGAAGAACAAGCATACAGAAGAGCAAAACACGGAAACGATTTTTCTAATATAAAATCACTCTGTATGAGTGGCTGTGGCTTGAGTTGTGTGGGCCAACTTACTAGGAAACATGTTTTATTCTGTGGCGACTTGAACCTCTTGCTTTGTATCTTATTTAATTACCCCTGTTTTCACACGATTGTCGATTTCACGTCAAGGTACGTCGATGACCATCCCGGTAAACTCGACAGCCGATCGCAAAGCTTTCCCTTATTGAAATTAGCAAATGCGAGGATGCTGGATGTTGTAATTATGGTAGTTTCATGTTTTGCTGCTACTGTAATAAGAATTTCTGTTTCGCCCACTTCCTCGAAAATTGCCATTGGTGTTGATTTTTCTTGCTGTGTCTTCCTTCCGAAGTGCTTGCTCTTTTTTCCCATCAGAAGAATTGCCAATAAACTTCTATATAGATACCCCGAACAACGTTCGTTTCAAAAAACAGCACGGCAATTTTTTTCGCACCAAAGGGAACTGTTTCACATGATTCTCTGGATGGGAGTCTATGAGTTGCGCTAGCTAAATTATATAATATTATACTTACCGTAACCTACCGTAATCGTCTGAAAAAAAACGAACTGTTTTGTGTTCAGCACCTCAGAAAACCTCCACGCGACGTTTGGATCGAAAACATTTTTTGACCTCTGAAGCCTCGTCGGGCTCAATCCATTTTTGGGGGTGCAGAGGTCAAGGAAAAATTTTCAAGCTCAAACTTCGCCCAGTGTGGTAATTTGGGGCGTAGAACACGAATCTGAAGTCCGTTCGCTGTTTTTCTCAAAATTATGACAGTTTACGGTAGCCTGATTCATTTTTGGTTCATAACTTTTTTTTTCACCACTACTCGGGCAGCTAGATTGGGGCTTTTAAGATTACCCCGGAGGTAGTAATCAGAATCAGGGAAACATGTCTTTACGGGTAGTTCTGGTGACCAGGTTTGGTCATTCCCTTGTGAGTCACCAAATCATCCTTTCTCCGCCCATCGAAATGAACTACGTCCCTCAATACAAATATTCAACGCTCGATTACGGTCATTTCAGCTAATTTTTTACACTTTTGAGGCCGTAAGCGTTCCAGTAAAGAAAGTACGAGTGTATTAGCGTCGTCATCCCAAATTCGTCGCTAGCTTCGCTATTCCAGCCAATGCGGTGTAACTCGTTCCCTCTCGAAGCAATACAGACAAAATCGTTATTTCTTCATTTCAATCGATTTTGTCGGATTTTTTCGTCATTTCTCAATACTAACAGCTTCCGACCTTCGATTCATTCCATAAAACTGATACCATTTTCGAGCGTGTACGCTGCCTTTAAATCTTTGCATGACAAATGCACACAACCACACCGCGGTACTCACAACGCTTGAGACCGAATCGAACAGATAATCGAATAGTTCTGCTATTGGAGTAATTCTATTCATTCGGGAAATCAAATCAATAGTTTTTTTTTCAAATATTCGATTTATTCCAAAAATTAAGCAATCAGCATCGATTCATTCAAAATTCTGAATTGTTCGTTTTTTCGGATATTCCTCTCTCTCAATACGTAAAATTATTCGGTTTCTCGAATATTCTGCTCATTCGCAGAGATCGAAGATTTCAATTTTTCGAATATTCTATCGATTTCATGCCACGACATTAGAACACTGGTAAAAACTTTCATTTAAGTTTGTAAATTATTTGGAAGTTTGGATATTTAATCGAATATTCGAGTGAGTTTTTCAAATACTCATTTGAATCGTTAGGTTTTCTAATTGACTCCTTCACTCGAAAAAAATTAAGACGCCTTATTTTTATTAATTCATTCATTCGAAAATTTCTTGAAAAACCAGAATAACAAAGCTCATTCAGTTGGGAATTTTAAAAACATCATAATTATTCATTAAGTCGAAAATTAGTGTCGAATGCCCGCGATTAACACTCACCGTATAAAAGGCAGTATCACAGAGTTCGCAGAGATCAATAAGAAACACAATGACGGCTGTGTATCGGAAGAAGTCGCTCCAACGACGCCGAAAGATTCTATGGCCGGGCAATTCGAGCACACTGAAATTCAGGAATTGCTAGATTCACATCTATTAGGTTCGGGAATAAGTTCTTAGCATTTTGATTCTGCATATGTTTTATAGCGACTTGGGCATCATTTGGCAATCTTAGGGAACTGTTCAGAAGATCTTTTTTGCTATACAAGCTTATTAGATTCACTTTCTCAAAATTCGCAGGTTTCCATGAGTTTTCAAACATAGACACGTCCCGATGAGGTAAATGAGGTCGTTTGACACTTGCTGATTTTTTTGCTTTTCGTGGAGGAGATGGTAACCCGGTAGGCGTAAAGTCAGGAAAATGTGGTGGATGTATAAGAACCTCCCAACCAAGTCCCTGGATAGCAGCTTTGACGATTTTCGAAAAGTGACGCCAGTGAGGTGGTTGTTAAGCAGTGTGAGGAAAACCTTAAAAATATATAAATAGAATAAATATTACTGAGTAGGAGATTTTCGTTAATGTTTAAAGGCACGGTACACCCTCAGACATGAATTTTGTGATTTTTATTTGATTGTGCAGTAGACCTCTCCTGTATAACACGTGCCAAGTACGAGATCTTAATTCCTCTAGATAAGCGAGATGTAAGCGACCACCACAGGCCCGATAGATGGATGAATGAATCTCAACAAATCTTCAGTCCATTGCCAGAATATGTAACTCCTTATCCTGGATCGTTCTCGCGCAACAATTGCGAAAGAAGAGAAACGCAGGCCTGAGACAACTCGTCCACCAAATTTCAACCCTCAGAATATAGGCATCTTTACGAGCCATAACAAAAACAAGCCAGGACGGCTAATTTTAGGTGTCGGCCGCCTCCCCCCCCCCAATTAACGACTTCTCATAAAGGCTTGCTTATCGGTATTTTATTTTGTTCTTAAACGAACCAGTAGTTTCTGAAATTGCTCAGCAATCACTTTAGAAGGGAAATAGAAAACGGCAAAACAGGCTTTTATAGGAATCCCGATAATTGGGGGGCGGGAGAACACCAAGAAGTAACTTATATCTGCGCGTTTTTTCTTCAAGTTTTCACTTATTTTCACTTTAGTGATCTACCTTTCAATGATCTACCTTTCAATTACGATAGCACAACAACCGATTCAATCGAGAAAACTGCCTTCAAGATTGAAGTCTCGAAGCCAAAACTCGTTTTACGAGGCAGAGACGACCGTAGTTGCAATTTGACATAAAGCTTTAAAGAGCCGAATCTCGTTGTCTCAAAAATTTCCGCTAAAGCTGCTATCCTGTAAGTCTGCTATCAACGTTGACAGCTTTGTTATGTGGCCAATAATAAAAATGCAGAAACGTTCAAATACATATATGTAGCCCATATTGACGATTTTCAGTGGATTTCCATAGTGAATTTGGAAAATCGCCAGTTTCTGCTAGACGTGGGAAGAGTATTTGGATACAGGAGGATTTTTCCTTTATAACCGTGGACCACATTTAGCTAGAAGATCAACTCCAAAACTTCAAGAATTTCACTCTCTTGAATCGCTTGTACCATTAAAATTGCTCCAACCGATTACACTATGTAACACGATTTTTGTTCCTGGCTTCTAAGCTTCATATTTCAATTGCTTATGTCCAAAGTATGTGGAAAAAATGACCTCATTGAGAACAAACCGCGCTTTCACTACAACAGCACGAAGAAAACCCGGTTTTTTTTGCAAATAGAACGATTTTTATCCATTTTAGACATTATGAACAGGTAAAAACAAAAAATTCACACGGAATAGACAAACACAGTCGGAAAGGACTCGACTAGGTTTACGATTGTACTGTGAATCACTCTCTCAGAGTTGCACCCAAATGTAGTCCCTCATCATGTTTCGTTATACTGTCCTGGGTAACGACTCTGTCCGAGGCTAAGGTCAGGGCTGGTATATTCGTCGGTCCACCGATCAAAAGGATCATAAAATGTGAGGATTAAGCAAAGCTGTTGCACAGAACGGCGAGAGCGGTTTGGAGCAGTTTTGTTGCAGTTCTTCACGGCTTCCTAGGTGATCACAAAGCTGAAAGTTATATGGAGTTGGTGCACTCTCATAAAGAATAACGCCAAAATGGGATGCAGAATGTCTCTGAAAGTTAATTTCATTGATTAGCATCTTGAAAAATTCAATGTGCAACTTCGAGAGAGTGATTTACAGTACAACCGTAAATCTAGAAAATCTACACATTTCTGAACCTTGTTGAATGGTTTCCGACTAAGTTTGTCTAATCCTTGTGCATTTTTTGTTTTTCCTGATCATAGTGCTGAAAATGATTAAAAATCTATCTGTTTTCACAAAAAAAACGAGTTTTCTCCGTTCTGTTGTTTAAGCAAAGTTTGTGCTCATTCAAGTCATTTTTCACATACATTGGACACAAACAATTGAAAGATAACACTTAGAAGCTGGGAACGAAAATTGTCTTACATAAAAAGGCGATTTTTCAAATTTCATTGTCCTAGTCACAAAAGCGAAGTTTTCCTGGGATAATAGTGTATTCCTGTCTGTTCTAGACATAACGGGTTAGGAAAACACAATTTCAACCCTGGAACAGAAAAAAAACTAAAGATTTGTTACATAGTGTTATCTCTCTCTAACGATGGGTCCGATCCAGTTCGAAAAGCACTAAGTTTACCACTGTCCGATTGAGAATGTAGCGCACTTCTTCACAGAATCGGGGCAAAGGAGTTTTTCGGCGTCCACATCTTTTGGGAAAAAATTGTTAGATGAGAGGCGCTTACTCGTATCTAATCTTTCCCAGGCGGATCATATGGCCGTCCAGTCCGATTGTGGGAGTGTACGAGTAGAGTATATCAACTTCAGTCGGCTGGTAACCATCAGCTATCATTCGGTTTGTGTGTTGCACAAAGCTGTAATTAGGCAGTAATTTCATCTCTGATTTCCATACATACGACTGAGTTTTTCAACTTGCTAATGACCGCCATTTCGTGCTGGCATTCCACCAGACAACAATATTTCGCTGCGATTGATTTATCACGTACTTATTGTTAGACTACATTCGTCGGCGGTAATTACCTCATACCTCTATGATTAGCGCACTGAGAGAAGCTGGTTCATGAGAATACCTTGTCCAACATGCACCTAGCTGAATGAAATGAGGAAACTGACTATTTGTAGTTGTAAGGCATCGGGAGTATTCGCTTCTTTCGCTGACATTCTTCGAGTAGCGATGTTCGAGAGATTGTCAACAGACTGGCCAGTACCTTGTCGCTGAGTTTCTCACGATGTTTGAAGTCGTACAAAATATCGAAATCACTCTGAAATGAAAAAAAATGTTTCTTGAAAAGCGAGGCTACACAAGCAAAGCAATAGTCCACCATCGAGGGTTCAGCTGGGAAGAAAGACGACTGAAAAATGGCGTCTTAGGTGACAGATGAAACTGGTCGATGCTTCAAGAGCATTCAATATTACACCACTGTTCGTATGGTTTCCGTTTTCATTTAAGTCTGAAGCATGGACTAAGCGGCTGGCCGTGAGGGGTTGGCGGCCTCACTGGAGAATGGGGTTTAGATTTGCGCGGGGTGATCTACCGTCGCACCTCCGTCAATTCATCAGACTAAAGTTATCACGCGAACTCTAGGAGAAAGTGCCTGGGACTCGTTTTCCCGTCTTTGGCATATTTTTTAGTAACCTCCTTCAAAATCAACCCTCCTGAGACGCGAAATTATATTTAACATCTAGGGCAGGAGGTCTATCCAACAATATAATGCTTGCTAGGGTTAGGATTTTGATAGAAAAGCTTGAAATGTGATTCCCAAACTGTGGCGCTGCGTAGCATCATACGATATTTGTACACTGTGTATGGCACACTGAAACTTTCACCGCAAACGATTTTGTTTGAACTTAAAATCTAGCAATCTCTATACCGTAGCATAGTTCCTCTCACCACGATCTTTCATAGCTTCCCAGAACCGGAAAAAATAATTTTCGAAGGGAGCAAAAGGAGGCGAAAAAGAGTCCCAGCGCGCCTTGCCTTCTTGAAATTTCAGTAGCCCTGAATTGACTTGTTATGCTATCGCAATGCGAATTTTGGGACCTCGGCACCTAAATGCAAAAATTAGGGTGGCTCTATAACCGCACTGTATTGTTTGCGAAATCTTTGACGATTACGAACTTTGGATCTTTTTATAAAAGTATCATGAATAATCCACTGAATTTTACATAGTAATAAAACGGGCAAATACATATATGGAAACACACTTGGAATGAAAAGTCAGAGCCTTTTACAACTCGAAGCTACATACGTTTACAATCGATGCTCTGTAACGGCGGCACACGGCGTCTGACGCCCACAATAGACATCTCCCGTGAGCTCCACCGCATGTATTGTTCTCAGAAAATCGCCGCATTAAATGAGTGTCGATGTGCATTCAACACGAGTGACCACACCCATCGAAACGCTCTTTTGCAGGAGCACGTGCTCCAAACAGCAGCACGTGCTGCAAAGTTTCATAGCATGAGCACGTGCTGCAAGGTAGTCCAGCACTATCGTAGCAGCACACCGACACCCCGCGAGGCTGGAATACCGATATCCGACTCAGCCAGCTCGCCGAGCCCCATCTGGGGCTGCCAGGGGTTGAACGAGGCCTCCGGTGGCTGGGCGGGCCAAGCACCGCAAACTTGGGCAATTGAACCGGCAACGTTGCCGACATCCGAGTCCCTTTTATCATCGAGGCAGTGTAAACTCCAATTTTGAGATTATTCGCTATATTGATTAAGTGGCCCCCGGGTAGAACCAAAATGACGGAGAATATGAGAAAAACGCACCAGAAGTACGCGAAACCATTAAGTATCACCCCGCCTCTTAAGTATCACAGGGATTGTTTGTTGTGACAATGAAATCTTTTGCGGACCCGTCATTTGCGATTCTCTGCTCTCTATTGCTCCGTTTTCTCCTTAGGGCCCTAAATGATCCTGTTTTGCATGCGATATTCTTCTATTTTCGATTGACCCAATTTCCCACCGGTGACAACCACCATGAACATGTTCATCCAACCGGAGAAATAGTCCATGTTATAGAATAATGTCACTGAAATATGTACGACGTTTTAATGCGTTTCTCGCCGTTTCTTCGTAATTTTGGTGACACTTAGACGCCTAGGCATTGTTTTATGTGGAAAAATTGGGGACGAAAATCATCGGAAACACTGCCTTTAAATGTGTATCATGCACGCTTTGAACGTCTTATTTGTTGAGTCACGTACTGTAATTTGAAACACAATAGAAGCACGTGCTCTCATAGCAGCACGTTCTCTGATTAAGGTCGGAACCGCCTTGTCTTCGAGTTGAATGCATATTCGACACGCACTGAGTCAGTGTTCACAAGTTACCATCACAACAGCAGCATTCGTTTCTCCTACACAAATTTTTCGGATGGGACTGTTCCTTACCACTTCTATTTCACCCCTCTACTAGTTTTCTCAATACTCAAAGACACATGCTTCTATTACAAGATACGTCCACAAATTGAACTCCTTTTCCTACATTGGGAATGCTCCCACGGACTGAGTAGCAGAGAAGTGGAGACATTTCCCTATAGAGAGTCCCGTAACGCATGTGTTTGGTCTCTTGTCCCTCATTCAACGATAATTTCACTGTGTCAGAGGAGACAATCGCTAAGTGCAGTGTATTTGCCTTTTCTGACGGTAATTGCACCGAATCGCCTAGCAACAGGCTTTCATCATCACATCCACAAAACAGTTCTCATTAACACCTATTTCAAAGGTGCACTGATTATCATCGTCGACGAGAAGCTCGTTACCTCATCGACTTTTCAATAACACCTAACCAGCGCCGTTCGCACAAAACACCTGATTGAATGGATGGGGTGGCTCGAGAGGATTCATCTTACCTGCAAACATTTTTCCAAAACAAAACTTCATTTGGTTTAAACTCTCAAAAAAAGACTTTTTTGAACGGGGTGGTAAACAGTATAAGGGAAAGCTCATGTATATAAATCAACCAATAATGACGTTCTCATCTTACCTTCCAGTTGCTGTAGTCCACTTGAACTTCATCGCATGCCGTTCTCAGAGCCCTCCAGACAGCGAGCACATTGTTTTGTATATTGTGAGCGTAAAATTCGAGCACTGGCGTTTGAGAACGCGTCTGACGGCTGAAAGTAGGTTTTATATAGGTCTTCGTTCAGAAACAAACTTTCCTGATGTCCTCTTCCTTTCTATAATAGACAACAAAAGAGCAATGTAAGTGGAATGCACTACAAAATTCTTGAGAAGTAGCGTATAAATAGAGTTTAAAGACAAAAAGAAATACCATAGAGCACACTACACATTATTTTTCTCTTAGAACTGCTAGGGAGATGCTTGGACACCTACGAAATCCCAAAATATGCATAGGGGAAGGGTCAGCTAATGGATATCCACTAGAAGTGATTTACTACATATTCAAATTAAGCCGGAAAACTTTTTTCGTCCTCAAATAGCTATTACGCTACCATCGAAAATCAGTTTGATTACGTTGGAGCTCCGGCAAGAGCAGAGTTGTTCTAACAATAAGAGTCAGGTTATGCTTAGTAGTGGTTACACGTGCATGGCAAAACTTCCAATAGGTGCATACAAATTAGGATTTCAACTGTTATAAATAGAAAACAGAAAAAGGGAAAGCAAGTGAATACAATTGCCAACACTTGTGAGTGCGAGAGCCCTGCTGGCAAACTTTTCTTTTTTTCCAGCCATAAACTCTGGGGAATTTTTAAAGACCTTTATCTTCTGATCGGCACCAATTTGCGGGCGTCATGGCGAATATCACTACTGATAACGAATGGAGCAATATTTTTACGTATTGCAAGTTGAAAAGATTACAGTTTTCAATATTTATAGACGAACTCAAGCCAATTGATGACAAATTTTTTTGAAACGGTTGAAAACGCCTCACGGCATTATTAATTACACCGAGGAAAATCGTCCATAAATTGATTCGAACATATGAATCCCTACGAGACTCCGAGGGTGGGATTCTTCACTAGCCAGCCAGCATCCCGCCGGGGTGTTTGGAGCGATACCACCGTGTATGTACTTGATACAAGTCGAGATATTAGTCAACACGGAATATAAATCGACACTTATCAAACACACGCTGGAATTGCTCCAAACATCCCGGCGGGTTAATGGGAGATACCACTCCATGAAGAAATCCAAGAACTGCAGGTAATGCACAGAAAAAATTTGAAGTGAGTTTGAACCTCAAGTCTACGTAACCTTTTTCCAGGTCTCAAAGCACAGACCGGTCCCGAATCCCAAATCAGTTTATCCGAGTTCTTTACATATGAAAATGTTAAATCTGGATGGTGATCCCCACGCGTCCTTTTCCTACAATACGACTAGAAGGATTTAGACCGCAATGTGGAGCGTTTCCGCTCCCCTTGTTATTAACACTCTACAAATTAGACAGGGTTCGCGAAGAAAACGGTTGTTGTGCAATCTTCATGAAAAGGTAGATCTCGCTATCAGCAAAGTGAAAATAAATGAAAAGTCGGAGAAGAACGCCCAGGAACAAGTTATAGCGGCTAAATGCTGGGTGTCCGCCCGCCCAAAGTTAACGAGACTTTCATAAAAGCTTGTTTTGCAGTCTTTTACATTGCTCTTACGGTAGTTACTATATAGTTGATGCAAAAGTTTCCGGACTTTTCACGACTTTGTATAAAAAACATTTATTTCAAAAACAAACAAGGCTCACCCAACAGAATGATTTCTATTACATACCTATAGGGCAGATCATGAATTCCCGACGCAGAGAACTCTGGCTGTTTCGAGTCAAAGTATTCTTCTAAGGCCATTTTGACTTCGTCCTCGTTAGTGAACTGTTTTCCATCCAGAGAGTGCTTTCGAGCGCAACAGATGGTAGACGGAAGGGACAAGATCTGAGCTATATGGAGGGTGAGGAAGAGCTTTCCAGTCCAGGTCCAGCACTTTCTGTCAGGTTATCCGAGATACGTGTGGCAGTATTGTCGTGAAGAAGGCGAACAGAAACTGCTGGACCTGGGCTGGAAAGTTCTTCCTCACCCTCAATATAGCCCAGATCTTGCCCCTTCCGGCTACCATCTGTTCCTCTCGATGCAGCACTTGCTGAATGGAAAACAGTTCACTAACGATGAAAAAGTCAAAATGCCCTTAGAAGAATACTTTGACTCGAAACAGCCAGAGTTCTACGTGTCGGGAATTCATGATTTGCCCAATCGGTGGCGAAGGATCCTTGAATGTGATGGAAATTATTTCGTTGGGTGAGCCTTGTTTGTTTTTAAAATAAATGTTTTTTTATTCAAAGCCGTGACAAGTCCGGAAACGTTTGCATCAACCTAATACTTTAAAAAACTGCTAACTACTTTAGGAGCGAAACAAAACACCGCCAAGCAAGCATTTATGCTAATGTCGTTAATTGAAGGCGGGAATGGGACCCAGTAATTAGACGTTCTAACTTGTTTTTTCGTCTTTCCTGCAGCTTTTCACTTATTTTCAACTTTGTGATAGCGACATCTACCTTCCCATGCGTAGCACTCAACAATCCTTTTTATCGCAAACCCTGCATTCAATTGTTTTATGAACTGAAAAAAATTTGAAGATCCTTGTGGAAAAAGCTATTCGGAGGTGTAAAGATTGCTAGCGTTCAGGTAAGCAATGCACTCCAAGCTTAACTTTCAAGATGGCCGTCGTTCACTTTTGCTTATTTCCTTATGTTGAGATGTTGATCGTTTCGCTATAATTGAATTCTGCAAAATTACTAACTGACGCCGACATCGTCTAATTGGAGAGTGTGGGAAGGCATTCAAAGAAAACCAAGGAAACAAGTATACTCACATCTCAAGAGTAACAACAAGCACTGAGCATTGATCGAAAAAATAATGGTCTGGAGAAAAAGAGGAAGTAATCAGCCGCATCAAGGAAGTGAATAGAGGTTGTAAGGGGCTAGGAAACAGAGTGAAAAGTAGGGGTAAACAATAAACTCGTTTGAAGAAATCACCCACTGCGTAGCATAGTTCGAAACCTGCGGGAAGCTCTCCACACAAGGGAAGGATGTGTGGACAAAGTGGGCATTTGAAATGAGATATACGTTTCGAGAACCATTGTCAGCCGTAATTTTTGATTTTTCCTGCGTAGCTGCGGAACGAATCTCTGAACAAAGTTACAGACGTTTTTTCCTTACTTTTCCTTATTGGTTGAGAGTTTGCCTATATGAATCAGGTGGTCCCGGAAGCATTTGAGAAAGACGTCCCAACATACATATTTTGCTCAAGGTTTCCCATCAGGGTAAGTTTGATGGCCTAACGGGACTTCTGACGACATCCGAAATGCTAGGGCAGATTTGGCTCGAAACTTCTCAGCGGGGTTTATTTAAAGAATTGAGCACGGATCCGAAGCGCGATTATCAATTCTCAATAAAATACGATAGGTTACGGTGGTTAAACGTTGGTCCAGTCAAAGTCTCAGATTAAGCTCAAAACTTCTCTGTGAGAGTACTTTGGAGTGGTGTACACAAATATGGCGTCCATTTGTCAATTTTCGAAACATAAAGGTAAGTTGAGTCAGGTAAATGACATTATATCCATCGCGAAAGCCTAAGAATATGGTCTAACGAACCCCGGGTTCGTGTTTAGCGGCCTAAGCAAACCATAGATACTAGTTTTGGGCCGAATCCGGCATTTTTTTCTCGGAACACCCCGAAAATTACCCGCTACTCTAATCCATCCGTGAATCCTAAAAAACGTTACGGTACTTTTTAGAGAACCATTTCACCGTCACGGAAATAAAATCCGAAAACTACGTCAGACAATGAACCTAGAAACAAAGATTTCATTTTAAATGGCCATGCTTCGACTACTCAATTCCACTGGGGGTTGAAAATAAAGTGCGTCCGACAGCGAATGTCCGCGTACTCGGTCGGGGTACGTGTCGAGCGGCGGTCGCGTTGGGCATTTCTGTACGAGTTTCACTCGGCGAGAACAGCTGATTACAGCTATAACACCCTACTTAACTCATATCCCATTCCCTTCGCGAGAATTATAAGAACATTGGTTTATTGCGACGACCTCAGATACAACTTGTTCCTGGCCACCCCATTCGGAGCCTGAAAAGGGCTGTGCTTTCCGGATTACTGCTGATTACTGCTCACAAATCGAATGGCATCGACGAAAATTTTATATCTAGATTTCCTTGAAGCATAATGAGCATCGTCATTTGGTTGTATTTTCGTACTCCTGAGATACTAAATTATCAGACAGGCAGAGAAAGATAAAATAATTCGCAATGACTCACTTCAGCTGTCGGCACAACGTCGTCTTTCCACTTCCCATGCATCCTGAAATTTTGAGATTTTTCGGCTTACTAATACTACCAGTTGAACAATAAAACTTTCCATCAATGACTAAGAGGTTGCTCAAAAAATTTTGTTGAGTATTAGAGTGCTGAAACGTTTATATTTGTAATAATCGTGCTAACTGTTGTAAACGGAGGACGAAACGATCAGGGTATAAGGTACTCCAAAACGTCGGATGCGACGTCGATCTCAAGAAACGTTTTGCTTGGGAAACAAAGTGAAATTGGCATCATTAGACCTGATACCAAGTCGGAAGATTTTTCAGATAAATTGAACACAAAATGAAAAGAAAACAAAAAAAACCGAATTTAGATCAGAAATTTTGACTGGATTACTTGTTCTCGTTGCATTCCACCAACCGATAATGGAAATTACATTGCTGCGCAACGGCTGAGGTCAGTTGGTAGCGCGATGGACTACGAAACAAGTTAATTGAGTGGCAAGTAAACTCTACGTCTCAGAGTCTCAGTAACGCCACAAGACTCGATTCCGGTCAGAAGACCCCGAAGGTTGAATTTTACGGGTTGATGGCAGACTCTCATAATTGTTTTCTTCTCCACCCATTTTTTATGTGGACAGCAGGTGCGGATCGTGTCGACAGCGCAAACTCCTGATTTTGACAGAAAAAATGGGTGAGTTCGGAGACGGTCCTGCACACTCTGTTTCGGCATCTAGTGATTACAATTAACCAATAAATTTGAATGTCTTCTCCAGCACATCTTAGAGCACGGAAGACAATCTCGAACCTGCAAACACGAATACCTTGTGAATATTTACTCGTCCATTACTAAAACACAGGACATGCCGCGTACTCCTCGGCTTATCAAAGAAGGAAATTACGGATTCGTGCTGTCCATGAGGTTGAACATGGAGACTATGAGGTCGTTAGGCAAATTGGCCAACTATATTACGTTGCTATCAGTGATCTGGAAGATCCCGATGCCTGCGAACACACAAGTATTCATTAGTGTACGTGGAAGTTTGATGCTAGAGATGAGCTATCTATATGAAAGCTTCTCTAAATCATCAAGAGATGCTTCTACCAGGATCGGCTTAAACTCAACCTCCATGTGCCTACATCCAGAGTCCTTAGAGTAAAACGACGCAACGTCAGCCTTGCACAACGAGCTACCAAGAAAAGCCTTCGTGATGCCCAGGCTCTGATTGCCGTCCGACTGAGTTTCACACAAAGGAGCATGACAACAGAATGTCGTGATTTAAAGGCATCGTACGCGCTTGAACCACTCATCGTTTTTTGAGTTTGAATCATTGGCTGGGCCCGCCTGAGAACGTGGGTAGAGTTTGTTGGGTCTCCGACGCATTATTGCGAAGATATGGCAGATCGAATGCCTCTAATTCCGCCAAAAGAGGCCGGTCTTCCTCCAGCCATGTGGCATAAATAGAGAAGGGCAAGATGCTTGTCAACAAGTTACATCGCGTGAATGAGTGGAAATTTCCTGTTAAGCTGTCCTCCTTTCTCTATTTATGCCACATGCCTGTCGGAAGGCCGGCCTCTTTTGGCGGAATTCGAAGCATTCGATCTCCCATATCTTCACAATAATCCGTCGGTGACCCAATAAACTCTACCTACGTTCTCGGTCGGGCCCAACCAATGATTCAAACGCAAAAAACGGTGAGTGGTTTTCAGCGCGTACGATGTTTTAAATGTAAGGGCCCAGGCAGAATTTCTATCGCGAGCTTTCCCGTTTTATCGAAGCGTATGCTGTAGGTGCAGTCCTAAGGAACCTGCGAGAACTGATGAAAAAATCTGTCCTCTACAAGTTATTCCAGCCATCTCAGTGTCATAAAAGTGTCTTACACTATTTTTGGATGGTTTTTGCGCTAACTGCGGTTTTAACGTCAGTGAAATTGCTTCGGCGGAGATTTACCGAGCAGTTCAGTGAGAACTGCGCTGGGGCTTCGGTGGTGCAGTTCGAAAAGGCGCTCCCCCAAAAAGGGAATATGTTGATCCGATCTCGCACGGAGTCAAGCGTTTTGCGATCAACTCAGCACCTTGTGTAATCGTAGAAGTGTGTTCATTGCTCATGTTTCAGCCAGCGTCCACGCATTTTTCAAAACTGTCGTGTTAATATCGATACTCTGGCCATGATTATCATGCTGTGAATACTCCTAGTCCTGACTTCGAAGTTGTTTTCTCTAATGGCTAGCACTCTTAAAGGCAGTGGTTACGACGAAAAATGTCACCGAACAAAACTACAAAAATCAGCTTGGATCGATAACAGCTGAAAAACTATGAAGGTAGCGCGGTGAAAAACGAGCTAGAATTAGAGTTTCTACGACCCAAAGATGCGAGTTAGTGCACACATGCACAGCGCCTCCCAAAAAGATCGCAATCTCATGCCGAGCAGTCAAAAATCATTGACATTCCGGGGAAGCAATAAATGCAAATTTACCTAATAAAAACAGTTGAACAATGAAAGCAAGCACTTCAGTCAATGATTTTGACTAGATGAGTCAGTGTTCATTGATTGAAATTCATCTGCAAGCCAGCCGATGTTCTTTGTATTAGAGATCATCAATGCCGATGATGTGGAGTGGGCTCCTCCACCATCAAATGACAAAAAAGTTCAGGCTTCAAATTTGGCCCGAAACCGCGGTTTTTTCGCGATTTTTTCTCGAAGATCCTACTACTGCGACTCCAGAAATGGGTCTAGAGAGGAAAAGAAGACAAGCATATTTCATCGCGACCACTGCCTTTAAATTGTGAAACGTCCAGACGGTGTTCAGCTAGGCCAGACTAACCTACTATCTCACCCGAATTTCGGTAATATCAAACAAAATTTGACCGGATTTTGCCTTTAAGGCTGATGATGGGAGTCTGATAAAGGGTTAATGAAATATTTCACCGTGTTCAGGATGTCTTCTTTGGGAAGAACAAAATTGATTCTAACTGGTCCAACGGCCTAAGATGCTACTGATGCGATCTTAAAGGCAGCAGACACGCTCGAAAAAGTTGTTGAGATAACTACGTTTCTGAAGTCGCATGGCTCCTAGTAGACTGCTCACGCCGTTGGAAGCGTCAAAAACGAGTCAAAACTACTAAATTTCAGCAATGCAAATCGAAAAATTGCTGCAACCCCGCCCCAAATTACAAACTCGTCCAGATTTATAGTACTAATACGGTCCCTTTGGCTGGTTTTTGATGCTTCCAACGATGTGAACGTTCCAGTACAGGCTGTAAGTGTATATCGGCTTCTCTATCTCAACCGTTTTGTTGCTAATATTCGCTGTTTCAACCGCGCGCGTAAAACTCGTCCACTTTCACCTGATAACAAAATAACCGTTATTCCTCTATTTGCGCACAGTTTTCGTTCGTTCTTTCGTCAGTTCCCAATACAAACAGTTCCAAACCCTTGATCTACAGTTGACCGCAATGTTAAAAGGACATGGTGCGGTTGCGGACTGGCACTAAAACTACGGTAGAATCTGGCACCTTGCCAGATTTCGTCATCGATCGGCGCCACAGCTGATATTCTCGTGAGCAGAGAGACGACGGTTAGCGCCGATCGATGACGAAATCTGGCAAAATGCCAGATTCTACCGTAGTTTTAGTGCGAGTCCGCAACCGCACCATGTCCTTTTAACATTGCGGTCAACTGTATGTCATAAAATCGATACCATTTTTTAGTGTGTCTGCTGCCTTTAGAGACAGAGTTCACGATAAAAAACCGTATTCTAACTTTCTATGTATTTGAGAAGGCAAGTTTACCAAGCAGAGGATAATAGTGGAGAGTCCTCATAGAACTCAAGTATCGGCGAAAAAACTGTTTCAAAAAACTCTTATATTTTTATTCACGCCTACGCCTGTTGCTGTGTTTTGCGCACTGCGAACAAAACGTCAAACCAAACGTCGCAAATGGTTTTGAGTTTCTAGATTCTTAAGTTGGTTGGCTTTGTTTTCTGTTTCCTGCACCAAAAACCCTTAAAAAATAAGATGGCTAAATGCACATTTTTGGATATAAGAAGTTTCCGGGATAAAGAGTATTGTCTAGAGTTTGGTTCTATTCAGTCGGTGCCACTTTTGTTTCGTGGCGATATGAAACTGCGAACGGTAGCCTCTTCCAGGCTTTTCTCATTTCTGTGCCGCCACCGACGCCTTGTTTTCCAACGGGATAATCCAATCTTCCATGCCAGTCGGTGACGCCAGCGTGGTGGGCCCATCAAAAATACTGTTTCAAGGAAGCTAGCGTGCAGATCATAAATGGACTTCGTGAATAATATTTGGAGATCCTGTTCGCAGATTTTTTGCCTTTCGCAATCGTTGACGCATGGAACAGTGCTGCAAAGTCTAGTGAGCAGCACGCCAAATCAACTCTTCGAACTGGCAACAAAACAGGGATCACCCATAACTGTCTGAGGTTCGTTTTCCCGATGAAGAATTTATAATTCAAAGCGGCTGTATACCACTGACGCGGTACGGAATTAAATGGAGTGATGTAAAGTTGTTCAAAATAAAGGAACAAGTCCGAAATTTTGGCGGTCATAGTTTTTGTATGCCAACTCAAATCTGCCTAAAAATTAAATACTCCGTGACACGCCCTGGCTGAGAGAAGGGCTGGCTGTTTAGTGGTGACCCTCAGTGTGATTCAGCTCGAGCCCTTGATGTCAAACAGGTATGAGCTTGAGATGGAAGGGTGTGGTAGCTGAGCTAGCCGGATAAACCTACCAAAACGCGCAGCATTATTCCTGCAATTAAGAATGTACCATTTGTGGTCAGTATTCTAAATACCCATTGGAACAGTTTTTGCGCGATATTTTCTGACCTTTCTTGTCCGAAAGCAAATGTTCATGAGCAATACGTACAGGACTCGAGGCCAAAAAATCGCTCAGTTGATAACTTGGAGGTGCTGAAGCATCGAATTGATGATATGAGATCCATTTCCGGTTTCTCGGGAAGATTACGGCATGTTCAATTTCCGGTTAGCTACCGTGACCCACTATCTCAAGCTTCGAATGCTTTGAGATCAAGGGCTCGGGCCGAGCTAATCGGCACAAAATATACATATTACCATAGTGAACCAGTAGACACTCAGGAGCTAGTTCATAGTCATGGGTGCAACAGATCGTTTTTTAAAGAAAGTGTTCACGATGAATATCACGTTCGAGTTCGACTCAAAAAAGAGGTTTAGTCGCTAGTTATCGAATAGTGAAGAAACAGCGAGGAAAACCGCTCAGAATGGGCTGAAATAAAGGTTTCTCGGGTGGCGGACGTCTAGGCCGAAAGCGTTTCGAGATGCAGAGCAAGCTTACTCCTTTATTTGTCATCAAATATGATTATTAAACGGTATACACTGGACACGTATCTCGGCCAATGAGGTGATTTTCGCTCTGCTTACTCCTCAGGCAGTTACTCCGGCTGAGGGGGCAGGCAATACCGGCTGACTAAACATTGTACCCGGGCATGCCCCGGTATTCACTGCCCCCTCAGCCGACAAATGGTGGAGCGCTCAGCCGGCAAGTGGAGGACCCCTCAGCCCGCATCCACTGTCCCCTGAGCCGGTAAATGGCTGCCCCCTCAGCCCGCATTCACTGTTCCCTCAGCCGGTAAATGGCTGCCCCTCAGCCCGCATTCACTGTCCCCCCAGCCGGTAAATGGCTGCCCCCTCAGCCCGCATTCAGTGTCCCCTCGTAAATGGAGGTCCGCTCTGCCGGTATTAGTTGCTTACCAAGTGAATGATATCGATCTGCAAGACTAGATGAAGCCCCTAGTAGGCTCTCCCTATTCCCCAGCAAGTTCGAGGCTTGCGTTTCATTTCTGAAGCGGCAAGCCTTACCTTGCTTCAAAAATCATGAACTGACCCGCAGTCACGTCCCCACGGTCACAACGAACCGTAAGGGGTGAGGGTCAATGATCCAAATCATGTGGATGACCATCCGTTCGAATGCCAACACCCGAATCAGCTCGAAGTCCATTTCGCCCGCACCGTACATGAGCCTGGTTCGCTTTAGTGTCTGCCCGCTCAGCCGGTAAAGCCATGCCCCTCAGCGGGTAATGCTATGTCTGCCCGATCAGCCGGTGACATGCTCAGCCGTGGATTTATGTCTGCCCGCTCAGCCGGTAAAGCCATGCCCCTCAGCCGGTAATGCTATGTCTGCCCGATCAGCCGGTGACATGCTCAGCCGTGGATTTATGTCTGCCCGCTCAGCCGGTAAAGCCATGCCCCTCAGCCGGTAGAATGCATGCTCGCCCGCTCAGCCGGTAAGACGCTCCGCCCCCAAAATAAGCCTGCCCGCTCAGCCGGCGAGCCTACTTCTCCGCCCGCTCAGCCGGTGTTATTATCTGTCTTTTTACTAGCAACGCATCCGCGTCGAGCGTTTCATGATTGTTTGATCTTCAGATTTTTTAGTTTCGCTTCGTTGAATTCACATGGATATTCCATATAATAAATATATACAATTAGCTTAAGCCCGTAAGCCCGGCATGACCGCTTAAGCCCGGCATGACAATGAACACATGACAGGGTGTTGGAGCTGCCGTATAAATGAGAAAAGGATCGGAGGACAGGTGAAAAACATGCTATACTTTCCAAACAATCACATTCGAATAATGACATTACTATTATATTTCTCTACTTGACTTATCAAGAGAAGCCTCCGTCACTCGTGGCTGTCACATTTCGAGGCGAATAGTAATCCACACTTCTAAATTTATGGTGTCACGTGGGAACCCCGTCTATGAAAATCGTGTTCTGCTACAATCACCTAGACATATACATATATCCTCAAGCTTCTCAGAACTCTCAGTGACTGATACATCTCTCGGCGTTTCAAAAAGTAGCCTACAATCACGCGCACTAAATGGAACTCTTCACACAAACATAGATATTATGGGTGGCTGGAGGAAGGAAATTAAAGCCTCGTCCGCTAAATGTGAGGTATACGGTAGCTATAGATGCATCGAGAACAAGGAGAAAAATACTAATTCATTTATCCACCACCAAATCAATATGACATGAAATCTTTGAAAGAAACCAAGTGAACGAATATGCGGTTGAATAGGTTGGGGAACAATAGAAACACTTCAGTCGAATCTAAATGTTACAAGAAACCAAGTAGAAATAAGCCTACCGAGGACAAGAATTCTTGGCGGCTCATCTTCATCGTTCATAAAAGGCAAAAGCATTTGGAATCGTTGAGAAGAAGGTGAGGCTCCCATTATGAAGACGGAGCATCAGCGAACACGCGTCGCAGTGATTTAGCGTGAAAGCGTCACAAAGCACCGCCCCCATGTGGGTAGGCGTGGCGATGAGCCGAAACGGGAAGGTATGAAGGTGAGAGACGGCAAGTTGAACATGAAAGTCCGTCCAGCTGTTGGCATAGCGTCAAGTAGAGCAGCTCACCACGCACGCCGCTATTGTCTGGGCGCTACCCAGACATTTAACTGAAACAAAGTAATCTCAATAGCAGAAAATAGCGGATAAGACACTTGCATTCTGATTCACTATACATATGGACAGACTTTGAGAACTGCGAACACGAGAGTTAACAAGTAACCTATGAAAGAACAAGGTCAATTCTCACCTGCCTCATCCACCACCTGCCATAGGCGGACAAGAGATGCCACTTGAACGAGGTAGACCTCCTATATTGCGACGGAATCCCCCTGAAACAGTCTATTATCATCATCGCCAGATTTGATCTATTTAGAAAAATGGCATCGATCTTCGGCTTGACTCTAAAAATATCCTCGTTCAAAATGGACTCGAAAAATGTGCATGGAATACAAGTATAACAGTAAATAGAATTCTGGGTCTGGAGCATTTTCAATTAGTTTTTCTGAATGTTTGGAGCAAACAAAAGACCTTGTTTTTTAGTATAACAACATACTAGACGTACCGCCCACACAGGTTCAAATGTGAGCAAGCCCTAATACGTAAACTTTCCATACCTATCGGGGGATTTCGAGTGATAACAAACCGGTGCTGTTACGCATTTACAAAACTTACGTTAGATCGATAGCGAAAGCTATCACAACACTATTGTATCCAATCTATGCCAATCACAAGAGGCTGCGAAATGTTCATTGAGCTCCGAATGTATCGAAAAATCTCAAAAATGGGGTTCCCAAAAATTTGGAAATTTCCTTCGGTAGATTTTCGGCTTTTCTAGCCTTCCTTAGACTTAAATACATGCATTACATTATGGAAGCGTAACGCACAGTTACGACAAACAGTCTTGCCTTGACTTCCTGCCCAAAATGAGCATGGAACCACGATAGTCATGTTCTTACTTAAAGGCAGTGTTCACGATGATTTTCATCCCCGGGCTTTTCACATAAAACAATGCGTTGGTCTCCAAGTGTTACCACAATTACGAAAAAACGGCGAGAAAGGCATTGAAACGTCGTATTTCAGTGACATTATTCTTTAACATGGACTAGTTGTCCGGTTGAATGAACATGTTCATGGTGGTTGTCAACGGTATAAAATGGGCTAATCAGAAATGGAGGAATACTTTGAGCAAAGCAGTGTTAGTTAGGGTCTGAAGGAAAAAAACGGAGCAATAGAGAGTAGAGAACTGCCAAGGACGGGTCCACAAAAGATTTCATTGTCACAACAAACACTTCCAGTGATATTTAAGAGGCGGGGTGATACTTAAGGATTTCGGGTACTTCTGGTGCGTTTTTCTACGTCATTTTAGTTCTACCCGGGGGCCACTTAATCGATTTGGCGAATAATCTCATAATTGAAGATTATAGTGAACACTGCCTTTAACTGGTATCCTTCAATACTTTCCTATGCGCAGTTATTTTCATGTCATTACAACAAACTACAGTAAGAAAGGTTAATTAATTAGGCATCGAGTTGCAGCACATCACGAAATTCTTCCGTTGTTAATTTCGGGTGATGTGCACCTTATTTCAATGCCCCCACCATTCTTCTTCCTACCACGCCAGGGTACAGCACGGCGTTGCGATTATGTCCGAGAAGTTACTATCCCCCCCCCCTCCTTGCCGGACCTCTGTATTACTACCCCCCCCCCCTAGCTCCACATGTCGAGTCATAATTCATTCATTCAGGCTCAGAAGCGGATTAGTTGTAGAAAATCCAATCGCAACTAAATATTTCCGCTAGTTTTCAACTTCAGACCCCATCTTCGAGATGGAGCAGTTTTTTAAACCCTCTATCAAAAAGTCAACTCACCTGGGGCTTACCTGGAATTTCAATTTTTCGCGAGTTTGTGACCGGGTTAACACAGTGGGAAAAATTTTCAGATAAACCCAAAATGAGTCGATTTTTTCGACAGAGGGTTCAACAAACTATTCCAGCTCGAAGATGGGGGTCTGAAAATGAAAACTAGCGAACATATTTCGTTGCGATTGGATTCTGGGAGTTTTTAAGCTCGATTTAGCGTGTCTGGCCAGAGCCCGTTAGGTTGTCTACAAGAGCCAGGAGGGCCCCTTGAGAGAGTAGTTCTCTTAACACTTTCATCTTTTTAGTATTTCAGAAGCTCACGTTTAATACCTCTTCTTACACTAACACCCACAACACAATCGATTGAAACAAGCCTAACATGCATTCTGACCTTAGTTGATTTGGTCACCAATAATCACGTTTACCCTTAGAAAAAAAATTTCGAGTCCCTTATACGACCTCCTTATCGGCACAACGTACCCATCCCTTTGATGTCTATGGGCCTTTTACAACCCCCCTCCTTGCGATCATGGCAACTGGTGGCGAACCCTGTACCAGGCTGTTCAACGACTGGTGGACTACTGTAATGAGAAGTCGAGAGAGTGCTTCTCGAGCATGCTTGTTGGTTCTGTCTGGAGAAACTATTGTTCGCATAGGATGATGGATTCCCAAGCGCTCTACGGTTTCACCTAAGCGTATGAAGGGGTTCATCAACTCTCCCGCATACTTTCTCCGCAACCTCCACTTTCTATTTGATGAACTGGGCCCTTTCGCTGACAATTTTTAATGTAATTGCAGTGCAAAGAACCTTGCCTTTCGTAGCTTTCCTCGTAGGGTCTTGAGGACGTGAGCCGTCTCCAGAACTGGAGATGGACTGAATATGAGGCGCACAGGCAGCGGGAGGCTTCTGCGACACGCTCCACTCTTTGTGCCACGTCCTTATTTGCTTAAAGCAATACCATCGAAATACAAGGTTGATGCACAAGTCTCCGGACTGTTCAAGACTTTGAATAAAAACATTTATTTCAAAAACAAACAATGCTCACCCAACAAAATAATTTCCATCACATTCAAGGATCCTTCGCCACCGATAGGGCAGATCATAAATTCCCGATGCGTAGAACTCTGGCTGTTTCGAGTCGAAGTATTCTTCTAAGGATATTTTAACTTCGTCATCGTTAGTGAACTGTTTCCCATCCAGGAAGTGCTGCATCGAGCGGAACAGATCGTAGTCGGAAAGGGCAAGATCTGGGATATATGGAGAGTGAGGAAGAATTTCCCAGCCCAGGACCAGCAGTTTCTGCCGGGTTAACAAGATACGCGTGGCCGAGCATTGTCATGAAGAAGGCAAACAGTGTTCATCCCAGGGTGATTCATGCGTATCGCCTCGGCAAAACGTACCAGCTATGAGCAGTAGACCTCGGCGGTCACTGCGGTGCTTTGCGGAAGCAGCTCCCAGCAAATTGGTCAACGAGTGTCCCACCAAACACAGAACATCAGCTTCCGCTGGTGCTTTTCCGGCTTTGGCGTGGTCCGCGCTACTTGCCCAACGTCCGTCCACGTCCTTTTACGCGATATGTTGACGTACGAGCACCACTTTTAGTCTCCTGTGACAAAGTCGTCGAGCCAAGCAAAAATGCGCTTTCTAGAGAGCAGTTCACCGCATGTCTCGACACGGCGAATTTCGTCGCTCACGCTCAAAGAGGGGGGGGGGGACCAAACGTTGAGCTTCGAAACCTTTCCAATTGCAGCCAAGTGACAAACGACAGTTGATTGAGCGCAGCCAAATCTGATGCTTACCTCCCGTGTGGTTTGGGTCGGATCGCCTTCCACCTGCTTCTGCAGCTCGTCGTTGTTGAGCTTCAATGGCCTTCCTGATCGCTCCTTGTCTTCGACCTCGTAATGCCCAACTCTGAACTTTCTGAACCAATCGTGTACAGTAGTTTTAGAAACAACACCCTCGCCGAACGACTACACCATGCGGCGACGGGAATCCATAGGTTTCATCCCATATGGGTAGTCGTAAAGAAGGCAGGTGCGAATTTGGTGGCGCGACACATTGGAAAACTTGACATGTCGACGACTGTGCCGAAGGGATTGACAAGCTCCTCGGTTCTAAATATAAGCACTGATATGCTCTACTTATATACAAAGATTGAGACCGGAAATTCTTATTTTCAAGATAGCTCAAAAACTCCATAAACTTTTGCATCAACCTAATACCATCTGCCGGGATATGAGGTCTCCACGAGTGCACAAGTGTTGCGTTGTAGCCATCTTTGCTAAGAATACGCTCAAATCCACCCTTTCTGACCTACCTACTGACCCTACAAGGATAGAGCGGAAGGCAAGGCTGTGTGTACTGTAATGACCCAAGAATTGAGATGCGGAAGATCAGAAACAGATTTGACGGTTTGGCGTATTCTCAGCGAAAATTGATACAACGCACCACACGTGCACCCGTGGAGACCTGAACCTCAGACAGATGGTATTTCTATGATATTTCGTTACGCAAATGAGGACGCGGCACAAAGAGTGAAGCGTAACGTAGAAGCATTCTCGCTGCCTGTCCGCCTCTTATTCGGTCCACCTCAGTGAACCACCGTGTCAGAAAAGCATGTCCAGCGTCCAAGTTTTGGCTACCACACATTCTTCAAAACTGCCGCGTAGACATAGACATTCTGGCCATGATTATCATGCTGTACATACCGAAATCCCTGACTTCAATGTTGTTTTCTCCGGGTAGTGGCCACCGTGTATTCCAACCCCTGAAGAGGCGGGAGAGACGCAGCGAGTGGGCTGTCGCTAGCCCCATGTTGCATCCAATTAGGAACCTCGCTCCTCCCCCGTTTCTGCCGTCTCTTCAGGGGTTGGAATCAGGGATGTGCGGCAATTGCCGTTTGTCGTTTGCCGGCCATTTTTGGGACTTTTTTGCCGTTTGTCGTTTGCCGAAATTTTCGTTATTTTTCCGGCAAAACTCGGCAAAACATTGAAAGGGAACGCCGCCTATGCTCGCGGCAATGTAGGCACCAGGGGTAATCCGATTATCCGTTGTTCGCTTAACTGTTATCCGGGGTTTTGACTTACCCGGGGTGGTGGTAAATGGGTTGAAAACGCGAGTTAACTCGCCATAAGTTCTCGGTAAACAGCAGCAAAACGCGAGCTTTTTATTTGACGATTTTCTGTAAAGCGACCAGACATTGCTGAAATCACACACGCGCATGCCACGTTATGAGCCACTAGATACGCATAGTATGAAAAAACTCCCCAAAAAAGGTTCATTCTGTCTTTTTTGGAAAAAATATTGGTTCAGAAAGAAGATCTTAAGACTTTTAAACTTTTCTCAGATCGCACAAAACTGCAACTTAACGCGAGCTGACAGAGAAATTGGAAATAGTGTGTGAATGAGAAAAAGGACGTTTTAGAAAGCTATCCATCTTTTTCTTTATTCGTATACTATTTCCATTTTCACTGTCAGCTCGCGTTAGTTTGACAGTAGATAGTACAACTCCAATGTGGTGCTTTAGTTTCTGATCCAGAGTTTCGACAGATTCTGGTGTAGCTAGACTCTGCTTCATTTCAAGTGAACTCCTGTATTCAAATATCACAGCGCGGAGCGATAGCTGTTTTGCCGAAACCCCCTTATCACTGGTTATATTCCACCGAGGCCCACCGTTCCGCTGCTGGTGATAATCGGAATCGACAGGTCACTAGAGATTTTCAGTCTAAAAGAAGCAGGAAACATTTGTACGACACAGAAGCATTTGTGCAACACACGTGGGCAGGGACACTGAGAAGGTATGCCGCGGCAGTGCCAGGAAAGTAGCGCGACCCTCGACTTGCCGCGATAGTTCCATGGTACTACCGCAGCAGCTCCGCGATGATTACTGTGCCGTGGAGATTCTGTTGCAGTGTCTTGAAGGTCGACAACGCCGCGACAGTACCGCGGAAGTTCCGTGTTAGAATCATACGAACTCCGCATGAATGCATTAGCGAACCCGCGTCGATTACGATTCACTGTTATGTGTAGTAGAACTAGGTTGTTGCAGGTTCAATAGCTTTCTGGGTCGCAATAACGGGGATATATTCTGTCCCTATCAGACAGAGGACGTAAGCACCGCAGGTGTATTTTTTGTTTGTGGGTCCACCCAGTTGTATTATTACTCAATTCACATAAGTTACTTGCAGTCAGTCCTATTTTTGTCAGAGCGCAGCCACCGATCAGGGAGCCGCAGCGGCACCACCGCGGCACAGCGTCACTACCGCGGAGCCGGAGCTCCATGAGGTCCCACATGTCTTGTTTTTGTTCATTTGATGCTTTGAAATGGAACTACTCCCTAGAATTGGAATTATTAGAATGTTGACATAACTAATGGAAAGAAAGGAAAAAAAAGTAGAGCGGCACATGTGAATAACTTTTGGGTCAATCTAAGGGATGAGGTTTTTTGCCGTTTGCCGACCGTTTTTGGGATTTTCTTGCCGATTGCCGTTTGCCGAAATCTTAAAATCGTTTGCTGCACATCCCTGGTTGGAATAAACGATGGCCACCACCCGTTTTCTCCAAAACTAAGCACACTTATGTGTTGCGAAACGTCCAAACAGATTCGTAGACAACTCCAAGAATAACCCCGCTAGTAGAATTTGGTTTCAGGAATAACAATAGGATATCATCAGAATTTCAATTAATTGTTTATGAGAAGAAAATGGTGTTAGGAACCGAAACTTTGTAGGAAATGAAAAAAAGGAATAGGTCTGTAGATCTTCGAAATAATTCTAGATAAACAAGATAGTCCAAGTGCAAAATTTCGCGTAGATATTCTAGCACATTGCGATAGCAGCGATTATGGGTCTCCATTTGTTTTCGATGTTTTCCTTTTTGATGTGGCCTACATGAGAATTGGTCCGCGTCACGAATTTCAATGCACTGATACCGAGTATTAGACTCAAGACAAAAATCAAATTTGTATTAGCAGATTCATGTCTTGGGTCCTAATACTTTCCTAATTTACGAAGAAGTGGAAAACCCCGGGTTGGAGTGAACATGTCGGTAGGTTAAAGGCGTCGGCATAGTGGAAAGTCTGCGAGCGAGCGAATGGGGGCATGGCCTTGAAAATTTTGCGGCGGAGTCGCAGGCATCCCCGCAGAGTGTGATTTTCGATTAGAGCGCGGATGCAATTCAGAGACTTTCGTTTCATTACTTTGGTGAGATTTGATTCGGAATCTGTTGTTTCCACTGTCTGTCGGCTTTTCTAGTTTTATATTCCCTGGACGTAACCGGGTGTGACACAAAACATCATCGCTGTGCATATTTATTCATTTTAACCTAATGACAGCAAAAACTAAATTAGTACCTACAACTGATGGTGTTTGCATCGTTCACGGCTGAACACTAGTGTTCTTTTATGAAAACAGAAGTAGGAAATGACGAATAGTTGGAAAACTGCAAGCAAAATAAACAAAATAGCTCTCAAAACTTTGAATGATTGTGCTGGCAGAGTTGAAATGTTTAATACTATGAGGATCGATTAGTATCGTGAATTGATGGCAAAGATTAGCAAAGAAACTGCAAATCGCTAGTAACTCGCAAACTCGCTTGAAAAACACGATCGTCTCGCGCATTTCGCAGCGAGTTTGCGATTTCCGCGACGTACAAGACACTCTGCGCACCCCCCTCCGTCGCAGCCTATGCGGTGCGGTCGCGTGCGCGGTCAAACTGCGTGGTGCTCCCCACCCTTCATCATTTCTCGCTCGCAGATTTTCCACCATGCCGAGGCCTTAAAAGTTGGGTTCGAACCAGTTCCCCGGTAACGATTCTACACGGTCTCTTCAGCACCACTTTTTTATACAGTCCAAGTCAACGGAGAAAGGCGATGATGCGATTAGGTGGTATCGTAGTGAGGGGGGGGGGCACCAGACCATCGCACTCATTGGCTACGCCCATTTTTCCGTGCCGCCGCGGAATTTCGGCACCAACCCGAGTCCCCCCCCCCCCACACCAACATCAAGAGAGTCGTTGCGGCGCGAAAAAATGGGCGAGGCTAAAAGCGATTGCCAACTGGCCCTCCTTCAAACACGGCGTTTTTAAACAATGCCGCGGCTTTTTGTGTCATCAAAATCGCTACAAAAATATAAGTTTGCCGTCGATTATGGCGCGACGTCCGCAGAGGCTCAGAGCATCCTAGTCGACGGCAAAACTTTTTCACTCAACTTTGGAAAACAATCAAGGAAACGATACAAAGGGGTAGGGTTTCTCGTCACACACATATCATCGGTGCTATGTAGGATGGGGGGGGGGCACTCTGGCGCGATGCACTTGGCCACGCCGATTTTTTCGTGCTGTTATGACTCTACTGATTTTGGCAAGGGAGGGAAACCCTTGGTAGATGCTCAAATTTAGTGCGGCACGGTAAAATGGGCGTGGCTAAGTGCATCGCGCCAGAGTGCCCCATCCCATATAGCACCCAGATCATCAGTACAACTAAATTACTTACCATAGAAAAACGCAAAATAACACTGTAGTGTGTCTCTGGATGAGTGTTGTAGTGTGTTCCTGGACGCGAGTAGTTTAGACGTCGTGAGCGAGAGAGCCGAAGGCGGTTGCTGTTATCTCGCCTGGGCTCTCTCGCTCACGACGTCTAAACTGCTCGCGTCCAGGAACACACTACAACTCGCATCCAGAGACACACTATTTGAATATGGCTCCAGGTTTTCTCAATTATGCCTCTTTTGTACAACCTATTTTGAAGTTTTTCATATTTTTGCTGCAGGTCCTGCAGTTGGAATCTAGAGGTGGCCGCAAATCCTTGGTGAATTTGGTAGAAAAGGTTGGTACTTCAGTGACAGAATCAGTCCGATCTGTATATGATGCCACCACCAGCAAACTATCTGACGGCGTAGAAAGCATAAAATGGTCTATCCTCTCTTTCGTTCTGTGGATAACCATTCCCACTATCATCATAATATCGCTAGTCGCATTCTCCATCATCTACATCAAAATATACCTAATCAGGAAAACATCTAGCACAGCCGCGTCGGCTCTATTCGAGCTAGCAGGTAAGTTCGGTCCTAAATAACAGCGTAATCAACAAGCTAACATCAACGCTATTACCACCCTTGAAGAGGAATTCTTCATCCCTAGTATCTTCACCCTACTCGCCCCTATTAGCTCAACCGGCTGCCGATTGCCCTACATTATGATTTCCATACATAACACCCGCATTACAGCACTAGTAGATAGCGGCGCTTCCATTTCCTACATGAAAATGTCGGTCGCAAGACCACTCAGGTCCATAGGAGTCATAACAAACACCACCAACACTCCCGCCCGAGCTGCCAATGGAAGTCAGGTGAACCTATTAGGTACCATTAACCTCCCCGTAAGGGTAGGCTCCCATGAATTGCGTCATTCATTTCATGTTTCCACCGACAATGAATGTCCAGCCCCCCTTCTCCTAGGATCCGACTTTATCCGCTCCCTGAACCAAAGTGGCCTACAAGTCCGTTTCGATTTGCACAATCAACGACTAACGATAGGCTCGGACGTCCACAACATGATACAGGTCAACAGTATTACCCCTACTTTAGAACCCGTCTATGACGTCCGCCTTACAGAATCGATCATTCTTCCCAGAAGATCTAGGAATTTGGTTAGAGTATACATTGACGGAGCATTACCCCCCGGCTTAAGCTTCCTTATAGAGGATAATCAAAGACCTTCAGACTCCTTCTATGTAGTGGCACGAGCCCTGGTCACGCCGCATGAAGAGGGAGAATGCCTCATCCTGATCTTGAATCCATCTAGGACAGCGATAAGCTTATACAAGAGAATGAGAATCGGTAATGCATCTCCCATCCACCACCCGAGAGAACAAATATCTGCCGTGAACACAAACGAAACTCAGCCATACATCCCACCAGAGGCTAACTGGGAACAGAGTCTACCACTTTTTCCCACCCCATCGAAACGTTCACACGACATCGCACGCGATATAGATCTCTCACAATCCGTCCTCTCGGAACCCGAGAAGAATATCTTGCGCGATATTGTAAGAACCCATCACAAAGCCTTTGTAGGACCAGATGGCCATTTAGGTCACTATAACGGACCCATCCGGCATAAGATTGACTTGATCAAAGACTCAAATATCCCTGTTAGAAAAGTCTACAGGGTGCCTCTAGAGAAACGCCGTGAGATAGAGCGACAGGTCACCCAGATGCTCAATGACGGCATAATTAGGGAATCGTCCTCACCTTTCTGCGCACCCATAGTCTTAGTCAAGAAACGAGATATGAACAGCTGGCGCTTCACTATAGACTTCAGAGGTTTGAATGCAATTACAAAACCGCAGCAGTCCATTTTGCCTAATATACAGGATATCATCGACCTATGCGCAAACAAATGCCTGTACTCCTCCCTGGATTTTCAGCAAGGATTCCACCAAATACCTTTGGAGGAAAATCACTGTGAAAGAACGGCCTTCGCATGCTTTCTCGGTGCATTCGAATACATCCGAATGCCAATGGGTTTAAAAGGCACCCCGGCCACCTTTCAGCGCATAATGGACACCTTCAAAAAACAACTGAGAGCACAAGTTTTCATTTACATAGATGACCTCATCGTCACATCGGAAACCACAAAAGAACACCTACGAGATGTAGACGAGGTCCTAGGGAAAATCGAAGGCATAGGAATGAAACTCAAAGCGTCGAAGTGTGAATTCGCCCGCGACCAAATAAAATTCCTCAGATTTGTACTAAGTAAGGATGGAATACGCCCAAACCCCGACAAAACCAAGACCATCGATAAGTTCCCCACCCCTAGAACTGTCACCGCCGTAAAAGCATTTCTTGGAATGTGTTCCTTCTTTCGAAGATTTGTGCACAATCTTGCACAAATCTCCGCCCCGCTAACGAACCTCACAAAGAAAGATGTAGATTTCGAATGGACCCTAGAGTGCGAACAAGCAGCACAGGCACTAAAGCGTGCGCTCACATCCGCACCCATATTAGTCGCGCCTAGACTAGGTAAACCATTTGTAATTGAAACGGACAGTTCCGGGAAAGGAGTGGCCGGCGTACTTAAACAAGACCAAGAGGACAAACGCAAAGTCATCGCATACGCCAGTCGCACTTTAAACAAGCAGGAATCACGCTACCCCGCTATAGAACTAGAAGCTCTAGGTCTGGTATTCGCCGTTCAGAAATTCCGCCCCTACATTGACGGAGCAAAAACTACCATCATTACAGACCACGCCCTTTGAATGCACTATTGCATAGGCGGGATCTGACAGGGCGACTAGCTAAATACCAGATCGATTTGCAGGAATTTGACATCTCCACTGAATACCGACCAGGAAATAAGAACATTGTTTGCGACTGTAGTGTCTCTGGATGCGAGTTGTAGTGTGTTCCTGGACGCGAATAGTTTAGACGTCTAAACTACTCGCGTCCAGGAACACACTACAACTCGCATCCAGAGACACACTACAACACGAAAAATGAGAAAAATGAAAAACCGTGACCCGGAAAAAATATCAGCTATTCATTACCGATTCTTGGAACCTAGCCAGACATGGATGCAGAATGCTTGGTGAAAATACGCAATAGCACCACCGTTTTTTTCTATTGCCGTGGACTGTAGATAGTTCACCAGTAGCAGAGAGCTCAGGAAAAGTAAGAACTCGCCGTTTCTTCCCGGACCTCCAGGTCCACCGCTACCGGGCCATCTGCTACCGCCTGCATTGGACCTCCTTAGATGATCTCTGTTCTGATTTGCGTCTCCACCACCTCCGAGTCCGAACAAGGATTTGAAGCTGGAAGATAAATTGTTAGATAACTGAACAAGGGTTTACAATTTCACTGAGTAAATCAACACAAAGAACGACATGTGATCGTCAGCTATTAGGGTATTCAGACAAGGCGAATGCATTTCCTTTCTTACAACAAAGATATTCTACCTGGTTGTTCGGAAATAATCGACACAAGGGACCTGTATTTTTTTCAGGTTTTGGCGTTAATCATTCGGCTTATGGTGGTATGTCATTCGAAAGCGCGCAAATCTTCAATCTTCTTTTTCCTTCTGGCAGACTAGCGATGTGCAAACTCAGTTGTAAGATCTACTGGAAGTCTCGAGTACTAAATACGCTTGGATGTTCATAATAAGTTCTTCGCAGGACACAAGAGCTGTTGAAGTTGAGGAGAAATTTTAGCCCCTCTAGAGCTCAATGATTGCACTTGCTGAAAAATCTCAGATGAACGAGAATCGTGTTTTTTTGGCAAATTTCGTGAATTTCCCATTTTGAACTTCACTACCTCACACAATCAGCCTCAGCTGCAAAACCCGAAATTTACGTATTATCAACATAGCCCCGCTAAAAAAGTGATTTGGCCTGTTATCGGTATGGTAAATAATTTATTGAAACTTTGCGCAATAGTTTTCAGCAATAATTAAATAAAATATTTTTCATGGTTAATCTTTCTTTTCTTGATCAACGAGTTAAATCACAACTCACTTTCATTGTCTTTCTCATAGTTTTGTTCAAAGTCGGTGATTTTTTATCTATGATAGCATGGACAAACAGACTTTTAAAAAACTTACAACAGCACTATGAAGGAGAAGAACGATAGAATGTACGAGAATATGGAACTTCTCGCCTCGCACACATTTCCACCTGAAAGAGAAGCCATCATATGGTTTGAAACCATCAACGAATACATGACGCCTTTGCTGAAAAGCCGTTGACGCGGAGGCTTGTCGTTCGCAGCTGTTCAAGAGGCCAAAGGACTTCTTTTACCCAGGTGCCCACTCGATTTTCACTCATACTAATGAGCAGACGTTATGCCCCGGTCATAGTTGACCGATCGGCTGTGGTCAGCCCGGTCGATTAGAATGAAAGGCACGACGGTTTTTCCGACCAACATTGACCGGGGTGTTGTACCGGGATCATACTTCCGGGGACCAGCTACGGCGACAGTGCATCTGAGGCGTATCGATTTTCAGGCGACAATGATGGCAAACATTGCGTCGCGTCGCTCGTCGGTGGAGGTACTGATTCCGGTCTTAGAGATTCTCAGACCCCGACAGGTTCAAGCGGGATTGCGAAATTTCGTAACCGGAATGGGGCTCGCAAAAATTTTGGCCCGAAAATGAAGGTTGGGGCGGGATCGCAAAAAAATTCGGTTCAAAAATTAAAATTTCGTGCAGATATTCAAAAAAATTCTCGAATTGTTTGGTCACCACTGGGAAGGATCGTAGCATTGCTGAGGTTTTGAACGCTTGAGCCCGAAGGCTGAACGAATTTTCGGCGTCTAACCGTTTTAGTAAACAAATACAATCTGCCCAGAATTCGTGCCTTGGGGAGATCGCAAAGATTTTGGATTTCAATTTTGAAAGTTTGGGGTCGCTTCGATTTTGAAAAATTACGCAACGAACTGCTTGACCCTGGACCCCAAGAAAACTTTTTTCTATTACTAGAACAAAATTGTTATTGATAAGTGAGAAAGAAGGGACCAAACTAAATAGATCAACCAGGGTCAAGCGGGGCGTGGCGTAATTTTTCGAAATCGGAGCGACCCCCACCATCAATTTTTTTCCCAAAATCCATAATTTTTGCGATGCTCCCCGAGGCACGAGTCCTGTGCAGTTCATTTCCTCCAAAAAAAAATTGTTTTTGTATTTGGACATTCGGAAAACCGAAATAATCAATATATTCGATTACTAAAATTGTCAGACGCCAAAAATTGGTTTAGTAGTCGGGCTCAAGCGTCTAAAACCTGAGCAATGCTACGATCTTTCCCTTTGGTGACCAAAATTATTGAGATGTTTTGGGATATCTTCACCAAACCGTTTCGGATGAGAATATTGCCCTATCACAGGAAAGGGGTGGAGGGCATTCAGGCCGAAATCAGATTAGAGACGCAAGGAAAGCTAATTCTTCTATTTGTACTGCAACAAGATTATCGAACAAAACTGAAAAAAAATGAAAAGCCTCAGTTATGGCACAAGTAACAACTGAAGCTGTAAAGTGTAAAACATTGTCGATGATTCTCAACCTGTTACTAGTTTTTGACCCTCGCTCTCTGCCCTGTCCGCGCTCCATCTTTTCGGCCTAAATGTCCGCTTCCAAAGGACAGGGATTCATCACTGAAACTTGCCTAGTGAGTAAGTCTTGGAAGCTACTTCTAAATAATCACGGAGTAGGAAATTGGGTGGATTGCTGAGGTCACAATACAACAGATTCATCAGTAGAATAGAATATATACTCCTACTAAAAGAAAACGAACGTTGGCAGAGGCGTGCTTATATCCTAACCCCTAGTAGTTCGCTCTATGAAAGAGCAGCGGGAGTAAGCCCCGAGAGTAAGTAATAGCAGCAGTTACGTCGGAACCCATCCTAGTCTCGATTTTTTGAGTTCTCAAACTTACGTTCAAACTCAGGTCGGAAATCTGGCTCTGTGTGGAATATACACTACTCAAGTCCTTCACACTTCATGATTTCAAAAGAGGAGGCAAGCCGCGGGTTGGTGCATTTGTGCCGAAGAAACTATTAGGGGTTAGTCAAACACAAAGGATTCTCCAATATCGATAAATCGGAACAGTAATAGGTGAGGCAAATATGAAAGAAACTTTACGTAAGGTCTGCTACTCACTTGAATCTATGTACACCATTCTGCTTGGCTATCTTATATTCATCCGTTCCACCTAAACAATAAATATTCCGTCATGAATCGATAGAGCGTTGCAATGTGTACATATAGCCAACGTAACGCTAATAGGAAGGAGGAAAAACGAATTCAATCACCAAAATACCATTCGAACACATATAGCGGATAGCAGCTGTGAGGATTTACAACGAAGGAATGCCACCAACAAATTGGTAGGGAAAAGCTGGTGCAAAACTAGTTGAGGGGGGAGGCACTCAGAATTCAAGTGAGGAATGAATGATACCGCTTTCCGGAATCGATCTAAATCCACGGAATTTCTAGGAAATCACTAATGATAATATATAACAAGTCCACTAGCTCTTGAAACTTTCATTTTCATGGAGGAATGACTAGTTTTGCACCAAAAAGCTTCGGGAGTAGCACTCTGCAACCCAAAACATGTGAAAGGGAAAACCACCAGAGTAAAAGAGGAAGGATGAATGAGAGCGAATGGAGTGATGACATCACAGCTGATCACATTTAATATCAGGGGCGTGGCAAAGGAAGTGGTGGATATCTAGTCCTCCAAACGCTGCATCTTGTCTGAGTTGTCTGGGTCCGCCCATAAAAAGGGAAAGTTGGCTTGTTGTAGAATGACGTGGCCTAATGCCATTAGAGCGCGGTATCTTGTGTCCCGGTTTACGTGGTCTTTTTGAGCACGAAGTTCTTTCCCAAGTGTGCTCTGTGTTTCGTGGGCTTTTATATTCTGAATTACTTCTTCGAAGTCGGTAACCGTCTCTGTGGCTTGATATTTTTCAGTTCACCATCTGGAATCACTGGTATCCTGCTGTTTTTCGTGTGATATTGCTTTGTGAAGCATGGCATTCCGCGGTACGAGAGGAGGTGTTGTTTTTCAATTGTGTCTTTATTTTCGAATCAGCTGTGGGTTTCATAACGCTCAGGTCCGAGCACGAGTAATACACATGAAGGAAGTTACCTGGAACGTCACAATGATACTCTCGTCGATGAACTGTCATCTAAGGTTGCGGCATTGAAAAAGGTGAGTGTAAGCCTAATTCCCCGAAAGATAAGCCTATTTTTCCTAAAAAATCTACGAACCCCCCAAAATTCAGAAGTTTTCCGAAAAATGTCCCAAATTTTTACGACCCCCCGTTGCGACCGGTCGCAAGCCTGCACAACCCTGGCGGGGGGGGGTGGGCGAGCATGAATTCTCAATTGTCTTTTCATTTTTTTGGAAGGCTGCCGTAGGCTGCTGCTGGTAAATATTATTTACTAAATAACACGCTAAAAATCGTGACCTACCATAATTTTTGAGAGAACCCTCTAGTTAACTCAAGTCTTATTCGTACGAGTTTTTTTCTATTTCGTGTTTTCTTTGCCTACAATTTTGTTTGCCTGCATGTCCAGGCTGTCTTGTTTAAACCTATCTTACATACATTTTGTATGTTTCTTTGTCGCCAGATAAAGCTATTGAATTGAATAGAAACAAAATGAAAAAATGGTATCGCAAGGAACTTGGTTGCGGAGTCCAAGCTGTCGAGATGTCGTACGTTCACGCCGTGGCAGTGTGGAGGAAGGAAGATCACCTCTATGCAAACCGACATCACCCCCTCCACGAAGAGGGTTTTTGTCATGGGAGAGGTGCTGGCCGGCCGCGTCTCTCCTTCGGATTCTCCTGCTAAGGGCCGGCGTGGAAAGGAATCCTGGACCCGCTCAGAAGAAGAAGAAGTACCTATGTGCCACATGCGACAGAAATGTCACTTGGAATGGGACCAGTGTCCAATGCTTTTGATGCCAAAGGTGGGTGCACTTCTATTGTTCGGATCTCAGTTCTGTGAAGCATCATAACTCTTCTTTTCGCTGTGTTGTATGCTCTTCACCTACCAACTCTGGTTCCTCTTCCTCATATCGCCCCCTTTCCATTGTACATATCAATCTCAACGGCCTACATGCCAAACTTTCTGAGCTCTCTCTCTTCGCACGTAATTACCATCCAGACCTGATCATGGTTCAAAAAACCAAGCTCTCTCCATCCCCTATCCGTCCTCATCCTAACATCCCGGGCTATACCGCCTTCCATGCACCAAGGTCAGCTCTTGGCGGAGGAGTTTCAACCTTTGTTTTATCTTCTCTCCCCTCCCACCTCATACCCAACACCCCCACGGATGTTACTCTCGAGTACCTTCCAATCCATCTCCCTCTTAAAACACCCCTTTCTCTTTTCAACATATATATTCCTCCCACTACCCCATGCCCCCCATCTTACGATCCTATTCCTATACTTAAGCAGCTAAACGACTGCTCCATCTCATCTTCGGTTGTCTTCGCGGGCGATTTTAATGCTCACACCTTTTGTTCGTCACTTGATTCTGACGCTAGAGGAAATGACGTCGAAGAATGGGCAGGGGAGTGTGATCTGGTCATCTTAAACGATGGTCAGCCCACTCGCCTCCCTACCAACGGCCGATCTTCCAGCCCAGACATTTCTCTAGTCTCGTCCAACCTCTTTAACTCTTGCTCATGGTCCACCACAACCACTTTGCCAAGTGACCATGTCCCCGTCTTTATCCATATCGATCTCTCCAACTCTCGCTCCTTATTCTGGTGTTCGTCAACGTTCTTATCTTAATTTAGGCCGAGCAGACGATCCTGTTCAGTGAAGTTGCGCTTCGCCTGTCGGCAAATTACCCGTGGAATGGCGACGTGCACCAGAAAGAGTGTCATTTCTTCTCTTCTTTGCAGCCACGTCGAGAGTTTTGTCATAGGTTGAGGAACTGGGCGACCAATAATGGATTCGTCCATAGGTCCATTGTGGTCAGCGTGGTTGGTCTGTCCGGACAATTAAACAGATGTGCCGTATCGTGGCCTTGGCATCCACAGTCTGGACAAACGTCCGATTTGCTGCTGTCAATCTTGCTGACGTAAGCCATAAGCATAGTAGAGTGACCACAGCGCAGCGATGCCAGGGTGCATCTGGCCCTCCTTCCGAGTTGAGACTCGGATGTGCAGACACGGGGCGGCGCCACTCCCAGGATGGGATTTACTGCAGCCCTTTCCAGATGACACCGTACGAATTGTGTGTGCTCCTCGCGCAATAGACGGAGTCGTTCTTGCTGTGAATCGTGCCATCTTTGCAGATTGAGTTTGCTTGGAGCATCGGAGAATGGCTTTCTGATGTCTCTCTCCTTGACGGGGTTCAGCACTCTCCATGAGGGGTGGTTGGGTTGCTTTATGATATTGATGAAGAGTTGTTGGGCCTGGAGCTGACAGTGCTCCTTTACTGGCAATAATCGTGTCTCCGCATGCAAGTGCTCGACTGGGGAACTTCTTGCACATCCGGTAGCTCTACGAAGTGCGGCATTCTGTACACGCTGCATTTTGGTCCAGGAGGCTTCTGATACCAAGTGCTGCCACACCGGTGCAGCGTACTCCAGAGCGGGCTGAAGTATGGCCTTATAGGTCCTGATAATAGTTTCCTTGCTACTGCCCCATGATGTACCGCCCAAGGCTCTGAGCACATTAAGCTTCGCTTTGACGACGGCCTGTTTCTGCTCGGAGTGTCATTTATCTGACGCGATCCGCAGAGCCATGAAAGCGGCTATTCCTGTCGGTCGCGTCAAGACTCTATCTAAATGTCACTAGGGAGATCCTCGATAAGATCAGGACAAGAGATGCCAGGAGAGCGGTCAACCATCTGGACCCCGTCGTTGCTGAACTTGACGATGAGATCAGAAAGGATTTAGACAGGCACAAGAAAGAAGAGTGGGAAAAGTTCACCGGGCAGTTGGATTTCAAGATGGATAGTGCAGCCACTTGGAAGGTATTACGAAAGCTTTCGGGTAAGAGCTCGCCTGCTACCGTCTCCACAATCGAATTCAACAACGGTGTATTCAAATCAGGAAAAGAAGCCGCTTATGCGCTCGGTAGAAGTTTTTTCATCATTAGTGCAAAGCGTGGTCCGCAGAACAGAGTGACTCTACGAGAGCTGTGCCGCCTCCCGCTCATGAGCACGGCCGAAGCATTCACTTCGACGCAAGTTGAGAAGGTTATAAAGGATATGCGGAATTCAAAAGCGGTTGGTCCAGACGGGATATGTCCTGCTGTCTTGAAGAAGATACCGAATGAAATCCTACCGCTTCTCACTGATTTGATAAACACCTCGTTCAGATCGTGCACCATCCCACAAAATTGGAAGGCAGCTAACGTTGTGCCGCTGCCCAAGCCGGGGAAGCCTCAGGCTTCAGCAAAGGGATACAGACCCATTAGCTTGCTGTCCACGTTTGCAAAGGTAGCCGAAAAACTGATCGTAAAGGATCTTACAGAGCACAATGAGAACCAGGTGTTTCAGCACGGATTCAGAAAGCTGCATTCCACCACGACAGCTCTATTGGAAATTACAAGTTTTGCCATCGATGGGTTCAATGCCCAGAAGCCACAGAGAACTGTGGCTGTTGCATTAGATCTCACCAAGGCATTCGACACAGTAAACCATGGAGTTGTGTCAAGCAACTTACTGAAGTCATCAATACCGCCGTGGCAGAAACGCTGGATATCTGCATTCATCAAGGGCAGACGAGCTAGAGTTATGTTCCAGAACCATGTATCTAATAGTATTCCTATTGCAGCTGGAGTCCCGCAGGGCGGCGTTTTATCGCCTGCTCTCTTCAGTCTGTACCTCGAAGACATGCCCGCCCCTCCCCAGGATATCAAGGTGGTCGCCTATGCCGATGATATGACAATAATGTGTCGGGATCGAGATGTAAATGTGGCCGCTTCCAAGATCAATGAGTACCTGGTCACACTGAAAAGCTTTTTCGACTGCAAAATGCTAAAGATCTCGACATCCAAATCGTCGGTATCCGTACTCACAACGGATCCATCAGAGCACAGCGCCCACCTACATGTCGAGTGGGACGGAGATCGATTACCTGCTGCTCGCTTTCCCAAACTGCTCGGTCTGGTGCTCGATCCATCACTCAAGTTTCACAAGAACACCGAGCAGGAGCAGGCCGTCGTCAAAGCGAAGCTTAATGTGCTCAGAGCCTTGGGCGGTACATCATGGGGCAGTAGCAAGGAAACTATTATTAGGACCTACAAGGTCATACTTCAGCCCGCTCTGGAGTACGCTGCACCGGTGTGGCAGCTTTTGGTACCAGAAGCCTCCTGGACCAAAATGCAGCGTGTACAGGATGCCGCACTTCGTACAGCTACCGGATGTGCAAGAAGTTCCCCAGTCGAGCACTTGCATGCGGAGACACGATTATTGCCAGTAAAGGAGCACTGTCAGCTTCAGGCCCAACAATTCTTCATCAATGTCATAAAGCAACCCAACCACCCCTCATGGAGAGTGCTGAACCCCGTCAAGGAGAGAGACATCAGAAAGCCATTCGCCGATGCTCCAAGCAAAGTCAATCTGCAAAGATGGCACGATTCACAGCAAGAACGACTCCGTCTATTGCGCGAGGAGCACACACAATTCGTACGGTGTCATCTGGAAAGGGCTGCGGTAAATCCCATCCTGGGAGTGGCGCCGCCCCGTGTCTGCACATCCGAGTCTCAACTCGGAAGGAGGGCCAGATGCACCCTGGCATCGCTGCGCTGTGGTCACTCTACTATGCTTATGGCTTACGTCAGCAAGATTGACAGCAGCAAATCGGACGTTTGCCCAGACTGTGGATGCCAAGGCCACGATACGGCACATCTGTTTAATTGTCCGGAGAGACCAACCACGCTGACCACAATGAACCTATGGACGAATCCATTACTGGTCACCCAGTTCCTCAACCTATGACAAAACTCTCGTCGTGGCTGCAAAGAAGAAGAAGTCCAAGTCTAGAAATTCGGGATCCTGACAGAGGCGTATTCGTGGATGCCACATATGAAGATCATCCCATAATGTGATGCCTTTGCATGTTTAGGGCCTCGGTCTGAGATGAAATTGAATGAAGGCAGCTTAGGTACGCCAAACAAACTCCGGCATTCGTTACCGAAAAGGTGGTCTACCTCTGATTGGGTCCTCTTTGGACTTTCTTGAGCCCATCATCGATGCGGTGTTTTCGAATTTGGAGTTTAGAGAAAGTATTAAGTGAAGTGTAGAAAGTTCAAAGGCTTATTTCCTCTTATGTAGGCGAGAACATATTTGTTTGTGACGAATCGGTATAGCCGTGCTAGTTGTAGCGTAACAAGAGCACAAGTTTTGAGAAGGCCGTTTTTTGGTGCTCGTACGAAAAATGTTGGAGAAGTTAAGCCACTGTGTAGAACCGATTCAATAGATCTAGCGCGAACTGCAATGTCAGGTGGGGCTGCGAAATTTCGCTACGGGGGGTTGGGGGGATCGCAAAAATGTTGACCCAAAAATGAAAAATTGGTGAAGATATCGAAAAATTCTTGATATTTCTGGTCACCAAAAGGGAGGATCTTAGCACTGCTCAGGTTTTAGACGCTTTAGCTCGACTACTGAACGATTTTTTGCCATCTGACAGTTTGAGTGATCAAACGTAAAACGTACTGATTATTTTGGTTTTCCGAACGACCCAAATATCTAAAACGTTTACTCAGATTTCATGAATAAATCGTGCCTCGTTCTGGGGGGGGGACCGCAAAAATTTGGATTTTGGGAAAAATATTGGTGATGGCGGTCGCTCCGATTTCGAAAAGTTTCGCAACGCCTCGCTTGATCCTGGCTATTTGTGAACAAATGTGCCCTAGCTTTCAGTTCAAGTAGTGGATATCCTATTCATCAGAAAGTGCCATAAAGCCATGTTTTGACTGCATCGCTGCTGTTTCTCATCGCAGCAGTTTTGCATCCGCTGCTGCAGCGATCTGGCAGCGGCAGCGATTTTGTTCATAGTGCATGGCCTCAAGGATGATCGAAGAAATTCAATCAACCAATGAAGTTTAAGGCTGATAGTCATCAATAACACGTTTCGACTCGTAAACACTGATCTTGTCATGTGAAAAGGTCAATATTCACTAGACGAAACGTGCCATTCACCGGCAATCGCTCCATCCCTGCCATAATGGTAGCGATGGAGCGATAATCAGCGATCATTGAGAATCGCTCCTCCAGCAGCGAAGCAGCAAGACATAGGATTTCGTCGGACGTCTCCCACGAAGCGATCACAATTGAAGCGATTGGCCATTACGCGCGCTGGAAAAGGAACAGTTGTCCCACCCATGGCCGCAGCGACCAGGTGCAGTCAAAACATGGCTTCAAGCCTAGCTTACTCGGATGAGTCCGGGCGGAGTAAACGGCGGAGCGGTCGGTCTTGGCGAACGACGAGATTTTGAAATAATAAGCTCATAAACAGTAGGTCGTTAGCCTCAGCTGTTGCTTCAACAAGTTTTGAATCCTCTTCAATCTGTTCGACCTCTATCATCAAGTCTTTCCTTCCTGACTTATTTTTACAATTTTATATTCATCACGGATTTCGGTGTAAAGTGCTTGGAGGTTATGTCTTCCCTCTCTGACCTGTATCACGCTGCTTTGTAGTAGTGCAATGGTTGATCTGCACTTTTCATAACTTTCTTCTTCTTCTTCTTCTTTGCAGCCACATTGAGGGTTTTGTCATAGGTTGAGGAACTGGGCGACCAGTAACGGATTCGTCCACAAGTCCATTACGGTCAGCGTGGTAGGTCTCTCCGGACAGTTGAATATATGTGCGGTATCGTGGCCGATGGTACCGCAGTCCGGGCACACATCAGATTTACTGCTGTCAATCCTGCTGACATAAGACATTAGCATTGTAGAGTGACCACAGCGTAATGATGCGAGCGTGCACCTGGCCCTTCTTCCGAGTTGAGCCTCGGATGTGCAGACTTGGGGCGGCACTACCCCCAATATGGGATTAATGACCGCCTTTTCCAGATGACACCGTACAAACTGAGTATGCTCCTCGCGCAATAGACGGAGTCGTTCTTGCTGTGAGTCGTGCCATCTCTGCAGATTGACTTTGCTGGGAGCATCGGCGAATGGCTTTCTGATCTTTCTTTCTCTGACGGGGTTTAGCACTCTCCAAGAGAGGTGATTTGGTTGTTTGACAATGTTGATGAAAAAAAAATACGGATGAAGTGATCTACATCAAAAAAAAAATACGGATGAAGTGATAACTTTCTTCGTCTATTGTAGGATGATCTACCTTGTTTGTGTACTCCTCATACCTGGAGACGAGGTTCTTCAGTGACGTTACACTGAGGGTAATTGGTCATTTGTGGAAGTGCAGCGCCATTTTGTTTTAGCGAGACCTCAATGTAAAAATTTAGTGTGTGGAGGATCCGTTCAACTGAGCTTCAAGTACACTGGGTACAGATTCTCCCAAAGATGGGCTAAATCCGGTCTTGGTGTAGACCAAAAAAAATGTGCTCGCGGAGGAGCTGTCTTCACTCCAGGCCCCAGGGTTGTCACACTCTGACGCGGAAGAATTGGCTGTTAGGCCGATTCACCAAACTGTTCGTGGGTGCGAGAAGACTGGGGATTTGACCCAAGATATGCGAGGTGAGAAAAAGGCGGTGATTCAACAGGTTTATTAAGAGCATCGGTCAGAGAGGTTCCTGGAGGGCACCTCCCGATAGAACAACTTTGATGGGTAACAAAGAGCCGCACAACCCTCTTTACCGTTAGCCCACCCACCAGGTGAGCGGAGCAGAGGTCGTCGAGGACGACATGATAAGCCTTACTTCGACCGGCTTAAAATGAAGGAGCTAGGCTATATGTAGTAGCTTACAGGAGTTGCTCCGTAGTATATCAATGTGCGCCATCACGTAACTTTTTAATTTCCCCATACTTAGGTAACTATATCGATTGGGGAAGATGTCAGAGAACAGAACCGCTTGCTAAATAGCATGGACGATGATTTTGACTCTTCGAAAGGATTACTGATGTCAACTATGAAACGACTGGGAATTGTTACCAGAGCTGGCGGTAAGTCAGTTATACAGGGTACTTTCTAAATATGGTGACAATACTTTCCAATCTTGCCGCGCCTACATAGACGCGTCGCTAATCACATTGTATAGCCTGTTTTTTTTTCATCAAACATCCCGTTCAAAATGCACAAAGTTTCGTAGCGAAAAATTGTTTCTGAAACAAATAGTAAGAAAAAGCCTGAAGAGTCGCCGAATTTCTACAATAGAACTCACTAAGTCGGCTTCGTTAACTGTTTCTCCTTCCCGTTTGTGACCATGGAGAACTGATCCAGTGGGGTAATTTCAAAATAGAGGTTGTCCGCCTGAAAACATATTTCGGCTAAAATCCTTGGAGTTTCTAGGAGCAAATCTGCGATAGCAAATTGTCGAAATCCGATTTCGGGCTATGTCATTGTTCAAAAATCGAATGATTATTGGCTTTCTTGAAAATCAACGGAAAGCACAAATTTCGATGAGAAAATTCAAAATTCGTTCCACGTTTTTCGTTCCACAGACGATGTCCGGGCGTCAAACATGGAGCATAAGTGCTTTTGAAGATTTTCTATTGTTTTATATACAAATTAGCAACTCTTCTCAAAAATCGATACAATATCGACTTTCTTGAAAATCAATGAGAAGTACAAAATTCGATGAGGAATCTTCAACAGTACTTGACCACAAGGTTGGCCGCCTGAATTACTCAAGGGAACGCAAAAAATATAATGGATTTGTGGGGGCTCTGAAATGGAAAGGGTCCACGAGTGGAATTCCTCAATTTGTTCTGGCATTTCGTACGTTTTAAATCAGACACCCCCTGCTTCAAAGTGACCCCATTAGAACAGTTCTCTCGGTTTACATGCCGACAGTAGGTGCAATTGTGGCCAGCAACAGCATCCAAAACCAAGATGACAAAGCCAAAACCAATTTTTGTGATCGTCTTTGGACTCCCACGAGATCACCATATCAGACGAATTCTTGAAATTTCTGGAATAGTTCCCACCTGTGGCGCCACCGGTTGCTGTTTCTAATCTTTACCCCATTCGTACTTATCATCGCTCCCTCAAGAGGCGAAAAGAAGTATGAGTGCGGTAAAGAGGAATAGCAGCAGGTTGAGCCAGCCGCGCCACCAGCTGCATTTTGGCTTCGCTGTTCGAAGCGAAACCGTGGTTTGATTCCCCGCACTGTTGGTCGACGATAAATTTCATTTTTGATGATCTTATCCTTTAATCGAGCGCCATCCTGCGTTACTACCGGCGGATGTTGAAGCCTAACTTCACGATAACATCGCCCCACCTAGCGGAGCGGAGAAATCGTCCTACCTGCCTATGACGAGACCAAAAAATCTTTATCGAATTTATGGTTTTACCGAAAAAATCTCGGGAAAAATATTCGACAAAAAAAATGAAAAATTTACCGCACAACCCTGTTCCGCATGTAAGTGTTCCATTGTCGGACTCCTAGCACACTCGGTGGCGATCCGAAGAGCAGAGTTTCGCACACGCTGTATTTTGGTCTAAGGCGAGTTTGATACCCTATGCTGCTAGACCGATGCCTCGTTCTCCAAGGCGGGCTGCAGTATAGCGTTATGCTTGGTGAGAATGGTTTCCTTGCTTATACCCCATGATGTGGCTCCCAGCGATCTTAGCACATTGAGCTTAACTTTCACAACTGACTACCCTTCCTCGGTATTCCCATGAAACCTCAGCGATGGGTAGAGTACGAGATCAATGTGTAGCTAATGGCACAAAGTGGTCGACTTCACGAGTATAATTCTTCTCTCGACGCCGGAAATTTGTAGTAGAGTCCGTAGGAAAGCTGAGGACAGCCAGCATCTCTTCCATGGCAAATCCCTCTTCGTAGAGCGGTTGATGTCGCTTCGCACGGAGGTAATGCTGATTCCTCCACACTGTCACGGCCCGAACGTACGACGTCGCGGTAGCAACAATCATGTGCTAAAACCGCGACATACAAGTTGCCGCGAGCAGGACAACAAGTACCTAATCGTACCTAATCGATTTGAAGGGCTACTTTGACAAAAAGATGCTAACGGCCTCAGTCGCTAACAAGGGAAGTATACAAAGCGTGGGTCGGATCTGCCAAAACGACTAGTATCGTTAGTATCTCTTCTGGCTCAATAGTAAAAATGGGCAGTATCCCGCCCCGAGTCGCTGGCTCAAAAAATTTATGAGTATTTTTTAAGCCTCGCGAAAAGGCGCTTTCAAAGGCAAAAAGACCGAAAAGGCACATCAGGCGTTTTTTTGGAGTTTCAAAAAGTTTTCTTGGATTTAGCTCAAAAGTTGTATGTAGGGGTAATCTAGGGTGGTGAACACGAATCTGGAGTCCATTTGTCGAAGTTTCGAGGTTCACTGTAGGTTACGGTAGGTAACATGCCTTTTGGGGGGCAAAACCCATTTAAGTATTTTGAAAATCGACAAACGGACGTTAAAATCGTATTCTCCACCCCGAATAACCCCAGTATACAAATTTTGAGTGAAATCTGAGTCTTTGAATAAACTACCGTATACCCACCGTAATCTACCATAATCTGCAGAAAATCGATAAACGGACTCCAGATTCGTTTTTACCTTTCCAAATAACTCCCAGAGAATGATTTTAAGACATATCTATCGTAGAAATCCGGAAATCTCGAAAGTGGCGTTTTTCCCTCGAAATTTTCCCCGGTTGGGAAGCTTCGAACGAAATTAGCCGAAAACTTCGGAAAATCGACTAGTACACCACAGATTCGTGATCAACGCCTCAAAAAACCTTCCTGGGAGAATTTCAAGTCAAATCTGGAACATTTTTCTAAAACGCTTCCAGAGCCCTCTAATCGGTATAAATTAACGCCCAACCGAAAATCCGTACAAATTCAAAACGCTCAGTCCGGACAAAGTATGGAAAATGTGCTTTCACCCAAACTTTGCTCAGAGGGTAGTTCAAGGCGCTGAACACATTTATGAGGATTTTTATCTATGAGGATGTCTCCGGATTTTCCGGAGACTAATGCGCTTTTTGGAAGGCATAAAAATCTTTAAAAAAAACCACCGCTTGTAGCTTGTAACTTCTTGGAACCTGCAGCTCGGGGCGGGATACTGCCCAATTTCACTATTGAGCCATAAGAGATACTAACGGTTTTCGAATTTTTTTTTTTGGCAGTCTGAGCCCTTTCTTAAAGGCAGTGTTCACGATAAGAATCGTTTTTCTGCTTTTCCTCCTGTCTTGAAGACGGTCCCATGCTGATTCCAATGATGTTTTTGGAATCGTACAAGACCTTCTAGGAACGGAGTTATGGTCCCTCAAAAATTGAGCCAGGAAAGCATGGTGGACTATTTGTCTGAGGCTTGTAACTTCCGTCTGCTGCCGAGATGTCGTACGTTCGTGCCGTGGCAGTGTGGAGGAAAGAAGGTCGCCTCCGTGCAAACCGACGTCAACCCCCCCCCCCCCCCGAGAAGAGGGTTTTTGTCATGGTAGAGGTGCTGGTCGGCCGCAGCTCTCCTGAGGATTTTACTACAGAGGGCCGGCGTCGAGAGGAATCCAGGTCCAGAGCAGAAGTATCCATGCGCCACCTGCAGCAAGGATGTTACCTGGCATAAAACAAGTGTCCAGTGCTTCGGATGCCAAAGGTGGGTGCGCTTCTCCTATTCGGGCCTCAGTTCTGTGAGGCATCATGACTCATCCTTTCGTTGTGTTCTATGCTCTGCCCCCAGCAACTCTGATTCCTCAATTACCAATCGCCTCCTCTCCATTGATCACATTAATCTCAAAGATGTTCTATTGGAGAGCTCCTTGCACAACCGCTACCGGTTGTGCAAGGAGCTCTCCAATAGAACATCTTCACGCGGAGGCCTGCATATTGCCAGTTAAGGAGCATTGTGAACTCCAGGCACAGCAGATGTATATTAATGTTCTGAGACAGCCAAATCATCCGGCAAAGAGATTTATGAAGCCCATTAGAGAGAGGTCGATGAGGACGCCGTTCGCAGATGCTCCTCGTAAAGTTGATGTACAGAGATGGGCCGACTCCAACATGGAAAGGCTTCGTCTTCTGCGCGAGGAGCACACCCAGTTTGTTCGAGGATATCTGGAGAAGGCGGCTGTGAGCCCTATTTTAGGAGCAGTGCCGCCTCGGGTTTGCGAGACCGAGTTTCAACTCGGCCGGCGAGCCTTCTTCTTCTTCTTTGCAGCCACTGAGAGGGGTTTCGTCACAAGTTGAGGAACTGGGCGACCAGCACTGGATTCGTCCACAAGTCTATTGTAGTGAGCGTTGTTGGCTTCTTCGGACAATCAAATAGGTGTTTAGTGTCGTGGCCTTGGTTTCCGCAGTCCGGGCACACGTCAGGCTGGCTATTGTCGATCCTGTGCAGGTAAGAAATAAGCAATGGAGAATGTCCGCAGCGCAACGAAGCGAGGATACACCTGGCGCGCCTACCGAGCTCGGACTCGGTATCACATACCCTGGGCGGCACATCACCGAGAATAGGGTTGACGGCCGCTTTGGCGAGATGATCCTTCACGAACCGGGTGTGCTCCGCGCGTAAGAGACGAAGCCGTTCTTGATTCGAGTCGGTCCATCTCTGTACATTCACTTTGTTCGGAGCATCGGCAAACGGCACTCTGATCGATCTCTCTCTCACGGGATTTAATAGTCTTCTCGACGGATGAGCCGGCGAGCCAGATGTGCTCTCGCCTCGCTGCGCTGTGGTCACTCTATTCTGCTAATGTCTTACGCCAACAAGATCGACAGCAGCCGACCAGACGCATGCCCGGACTGTGGTGCTTCCGGACACGACACGGCGCACTTGTTCATGTGCCCGAAGAGACCTACCTCCTTAACAACAATGGACCTCTGGACGAATCCTGTGAAGGCCGCCCAGTTCCTCAACCTATGACAAAAACCACTTTGAGGCTGCAGAAGAAGAAGAAGAACTTCCGTCTTTTGCAGCCGATGTATGCGAGCTGACCTGATTAAAGAGAGAAGTTGGGAATAAAGGGAAGAACGGGGCTATATATCGGAAACCATGGCTCATCTTACAATCTCCAGCACTCATTTGTTCACGTCGGTGGGCGTGTAAAGTGCATCTGGGGTGTGACGAGCTGACGAGTGTCCAACTTTGGGGCCGTAGGAGACCGTTCCGGACTCATTTTTCTCAGTTTTTTCAACGATGGGGTTGCGCTAGGCCCCGCAGCTGCCGATTTCCACCAAAAAATTAGACATGGTTTTTATCGTGGACACTAGACTTGGGACCGAATCGAATAATTATTCGAATAATATTCGAATAATTCGAATATTCGAGTATTCGAATATTCGATTCATTCGGGAATTTCAATTTTGGGGTTTATTCGAATATTCGATTTATTCGGGAATTTAAATTTTGGATTTATTCGAATATTCGATTTATTCGAGGATTGAAATTTTGGATTTATTCGAATATTCGATTCATTCGAGAATTGAATTTTTGGATTTATTCGAATATTCGATTTATTCGAAAATTTAAATTTTGGATTTATTCGAATATTCGATTTATTCGGAAATTTCAATTTTCGATTTATTCGAATATTCGATTTATTCGAGAATTTAAAATTTGGATTTATTCGAATATTCGATTTATTCGAAAATTTAAATTTCGGATTTATTCGATAAAATTCGGAAAAAAAGTGCCTCACATCCGAATTAGACAAGACCTATTTCCTTTGAAACAGAAACCCTTCAAAGAATCTTTTCGCAAATTGAGCTATCCATTTTTGTGAGTAACATTTCCGCTGTTCGTTCTTGTGTGCAGGTCTCCCGTTGCGCGCTGTACACAAGCACCAACGCATATTGATCAGGGGCGGTGCTATCCGAAGTTGCCGCAACAGGCTGGACAGGTACTCAGAAAAATCAAAACAAGTTACTTGTAATATAACTGTAACTTACTTGAATGTCTCAAGTAACTTACATTTATATTACATGTAACATACATTTATGTTACATGCAACTTAAGTTTATATTACATGTAAGTTACACTTATGTTACATGTAACTTACATTTATATTTTCATTATGAAGGCCATAACGTGACGCAGACGACACGCGACGCAGATAGCGTGTTCCAGACCACAAACTACGCGAAAAAATGCTGTGCAGGGCCTCCCATGCTGGTGTGGGGCCAAGTACCTCAAACTAGGGTAGTTGAACCAACATCAACGCCAGTCGTAAGCCTGACCCCGCGAGTGCGTCGTAGATTTCCCTTGGAAACATCTTCTTGGTGGATTTAAGTTACTTGCGACTTATATTGTGCCGTTTGAGTTACATGGAACATATCGGAGGCGCACTGCACCCAGTATCCTCTCAGAAATCGAAAACAAGTTACTTGTAACATATCTAAGCTGATGTAAGTTACCTGCGACTTATCTCAAGCCATTTAAGTTGGGGCCTCCTAAACAGGCAGCAGCGACCGTTTATCCCATCGTTTTTAGCACTGAATACGCAGGAAGTTGGCAAGTTGAAACTTGTTGAAACTCGCAGAGCATTTCTACTGGCAAAACAATGAGATGGAACACGTATGGATAAACAGTCACTGCTGCCTGTTTAGGTTTTCTCATTTAAGTTACATGCAACATATCGGCAGGAAACCGCTGGCAATTCGCCTCCAATATGTTACATGTAACTTAAATGGCACAATAAAAGTCGCAAGTAACTTACATCGGCTTAGATATGTTACGAGTAACTTGTTTTCGGGTTTTTATGTTACAAGTAACTTGTTTTCGGGCTTTTATGTGACAAGTAACTTGTTTTTATTTTTCTGGGTAGCCGTCGCCCATTGGCGCTGGGCCGCCTCCGCGAAATCAATAGTGTGTTCTCCTGCTCCCATTATTTTAGGCCGTCTCCGCCGTAATGGTGGATAGAGGGTATCCACGAAAGTGTGGCTGCCCCCTGTCCCCTATTGTGGGAGCTAGTTAAGCCAATCTCCTCCGATTTTCAACCCCTCCGTCACTGGTCTCCTTTCTTTGAATTTCGTAATTGATTCTGTATACACATATACGGAACGCAAATATAAGAATTAAACATGAGAAGCGAAGACAAGTTATGCAACTCAAACTCACATTCTGCAGAAATTTCTCTCGCCGCGCTTTTTCTCCTCTTCTTTTCGAATACTCTGCTATCTTGATGCTCATCACCTTTTCGAATAATTTGCTTTGGGACAATATGTGTATCGCCGATCACTGGGCGAGAGATAGCCGCGGCGCAGCGATCTAACGTGATATCACTTGATCGATGTTCATGACTATCATTACCTCCTCGCTTGCGTGCGTGCCACGTGTGTTCGTCGCGGCGATCTCTCAACCACCATCGGCATGGAATTCGCATTCAGCACCACGAATTACCTCCGCATAGCAATTTTGAGTCAAATCCGAGACTAACCAGACTACCGCATACCCACCGTAATCTACCGCAAGCTGTCAAAAAATCGATATAATGCATCAGATACGCGTTGATCACTACAAATAACCCTCAAAGAAACAATTTGAGCAACATCGTAGCGCTCCGGGAAACGTCAAAAGTCGCATTTTGCCATCAAATTTCCCTCCCGATGAGAAGCTTTGAACGAATTTAGTCGACAATAAAAACAAAGAAAAAAAAACAAAGAAACCTCAGCTTCGTGATCAGCACCCCAAACAACCCCCCCCCCACCACCACCACCTCTAGGGGAATTTAAGGTCAAATCTGGAATGTTTTTCTTCAACGCTTTCTGAAGCCCTACTTGATTTAGGTTAACGCTCAACCGAAAATTGGTACATGTGGGAAATGGTATCACTTCGTGGAAGCTCTGAAAAAAGTGCTTTTGCCCACGCTTTGTCCAGGGGGTTGTTTTGTGCGCTGAACACGATTGACCGTTTTCAGCATCTCGAAAGATCAGTATGCGTTTTTGGATGGTACAATAGGTATGCGAAACGGAAGAATGCCTATTACCGATTTTTTTCAGAGTGACTGGGCAGCTGTGAAGGGCATATTCGGTCCCTACGTTCAAAGTGGTTCTAGAAAAGTACAGTTTATGTGGGACTGCCAATTTGGCTATTAGTAGTTTCCTTGTTAGTGTTCCCCGTCTTGAAGGTAGTTCACGATAAAAACAGTCTCCTAGTTTCTTCGGAAGTCGAAGTTCCGGGGTGATATTGACCTTGATTTCGAAATGTCGAATATTCTTCGAATATTCGAATAGTTGGTCGACTTTTCGAATATATTCATTCATTCGGAAATTTCGAAAAGGTTTTATTCGAATGTATTCATTTATTCGGGATTTTTTAAAAGGCATTATTCGAATGTATTCATTTATTCGGGAATTTTTAAAAGGTATTATTCGAATGTATTCATTTATTCGGGAATTTTGAAAACGCTTTATTCGAATATATTCATTTATTCGGGATTTTTGAAAACGCCTTATTCGAATATATTCATTTATTCGGGAATTTTGAAAACGCCTTATTCGAATATATTCATTTATCCGGGATTTTTTAAAAGGCATTATTCGAATGTATTCATTTATTCGGGATTTTTTAAAAGGCACTATTCGAATGTATTCATTTATTCGGAATTTTTGAAATGGCCGTATTCGAATTATTCATTCATTCGAAAACTCGGGTCGAATGCCCATGTATAGTGGACACTGCCTTTAATGTATAATGTGTGCAAAGCTTCGCTCCTCAACTCCACTCAATAAAGGAGATTAGCTTTCTGATGAGTAGGACCAGGTTGTCTTCAACTACTCTTGGTCACAAGGGTTCGCAATAGGGACGGCATAGAAGGAGGCCGCATCCATATCAGGGATTGGCGAATTTGAAATCGCATCTCCGTTGATTGTTTTGTGCTTCGCTAGTTCCTCGGCTGTGGATTTCGAAATGAAATTCGATATTCGCTTTGAGTGTTGTTTTAGGTGAAACTGGTGTGTTAAGGGGGTGCGTATGGCCACTGCTATAGAGATCCACAAAGTTTTTTTTTGAAAAACAGGTTGAGCGATGGATGCAGCCATAGCTTTCTTTACATGTAACGTTAAGCTTGGATTGAGTTCGCTCCAAGGCAGGAGACGCCGCCTTATTTCCCTCGCTGTCCGAGAAAATTCCTATTTCAGTACAAGTGCTTACGCGCATGTGATTTGACGTAAAGCAGTTGAAAAATACAAGTTCAATCATTATAAACACGACATGTTATTAAAAATAGAACTGAAACACAAGTCGTTCTTTTTGAACGTATCGGCTGATAACAGGTTTCAAACCAAAGTAGCTACAGTTAGGTCCGCGGCTTGTTTCCTCAAGAAAAAAAAAGACACCTAAATCTCACCCGCGGCTGGCGCGGGCGGTTTAAATCTCACCGGCGGCTGGCGGTATGGTAAGTTGATCAATGGCGCTCTTCTATCGGCCTGAGTCGATTAGCGGGTGGGCGCACACGACTGCCGCGCCAGCCGCGGGTGAGATTTAAATGCTTTTTCTTGAGGAAGCTAGCTGCGGACCCAACTATATCCGGTTCCTAGTCAAGCTTAAATACCCCATCCCGCACGAATTGTCAACAAATGTCGCATAATTTGTATGCGAGGCGTAGGAAAGCTAAGTTTGAAATCTTACCCTTTTGGATTCCAATGTATCAAGGTAGAAAAAAAAACCGGTGGGTTCAATTCTACAGGTGTGTTTTATATTTTAAAAACTTGATAAGGATTAGAGGTTACACTGGGGCACTCTTGGTTTCCGGAGGAGTATCAGAAAAATATCTGCTGGACGTTACACTGTAAAAATTTGTTTGTTGTGTTTCTTTAATAGGGTTCGGCGCGGGGTGTGGATATCCACACCGGGGGTCTGAGCTACGCAACGTTGGAGGGAGGGGGGTCTGAGCTCCACAGGGAGACCAAGTTAACCATTCTGACCGGGGGTAGGTACACTGTTTAAAATTCTGTTTTTGCGAAGAATTCGATAATACCGTCCAACTAACTCGAAAGCTTGTTGTAATTAAGTTTTCGTAAAGGTTTAAATTATAGTAAAGGTTCTCCTACGGTTGAATATAGGCCACATAGGTTCTGGGCGTTTATCCAGGAGGGCTGGGTATTGAATTGTAAATGAGTTCAGATTGGAAGCAATGGCATGGGATGTAAGAGAAGAGTGGAGGCGATGAAGTGATTGGCAAAGGCGAAGACGACGAGATGTATTAAAGAAATAATTTGTTTTCTGAGAAGAACAGGTCACTTTAAATGTACTGAGAAACACACACTAATAAATGATTAGATACAAAAATAGGTGCTTGAACTTTCGCCAGACAAGATATTGCCTAAACACTTGCTAGTTGGAAAGAGCGTCATCCATTCTGGTTGAGTTGCGAGTTTCATTCTCCGAAACCCACTCATGCACAAGACACACGACACGGATTCGATCCCGCAAGGTGCTTAGTTTTTGGAAAACGTTAGACATAAAAAAATTGAAGATGGACGCTGAAAGACACTACTCTGTGTGGCCCACACCTGCCTCAGGCGCGACCCCGCTGGAAGTCTACATATTGCAAGGTATGAGTCAGGAGAGTACGATATTCGATTCGAGCGTGGCGGATTTATCCCATATACACCCTTTAACAGCATCATAGGAACGCCGATGACCGCTCCACTACACGGGCTCACTATTTTTTCAAGTATGGTCCCGCCGGAAGTCGGCATTTTTGAAATTTAGGTGTAACGAGAGTAGGACATTTGAGTCCAGCGTGGTCGATTTACCCTGTGTACAATCCTTTACTGTCTCAGTGTAACGCCGAGGACCTCTACATAGACAGAAGTCCACAAACCTGGAGTAGGATTTTAAAACAGCTGTAACTTAAGTTCAAAATGAGTTAACCGAGGCTTGAGCAAAACGAGAAATTACGTTTTTAACCCTACGGCAATAAACTTTATCCGCTCCCAGAGGACGCCCGAAAAAAGTTTACTAGGTGTGGACTTTTGATGTTTTGAGCATATAAGTCCACACCTAGCCTGCGGATTTAGGTGTGGACTTTTGCTCTCAAAACATCAAAAGTCCACACCTAGTAAATTTTCCGAAAAGCAATTTATGGGGTCTATTAGGGTCTCATTCTGTAGGATCAGAAACCTAGTTTCTTAGTTTTGTTCAAACCCTGGGTAGCTCATTTTGAACTTAAGTTACAGCTGTTTTAAAACCCTACTTCAGGTTTGTTGACGTTTTTTTACCTTGTTCCGCTGTCTATGTAGCGGTCTTCGGCTTCGCACCGAGACGGTAAAAGATTGTGTGTGCAGTAAATCGACCACGCTGGACTCAAATATCCTACTCTGGTGACCTCCAGTTTTGAAAAATGCTGCTTTCTGGACCACACCTGAGAAAAGTGTGAGGCCCTACACTGTAGCGGTGTTCAGCATCCATGTTGGACAGTGAAAAGGAGTATAACGGATAAATGGGCTACGCTGGACTCAAATATCCTACTGTCGTGACTCCTACAATTCAAAAATGTGGACTTCCGGCGGGACCACACTTGAGAAAAGTGTGAGCCCATGCAGTGTAGCGGTCTTCGGCGTTTCTATGATGCCGCCAAAGTTCGTATATGAGGTAAATCCACCGACTCGAATATCGTATTCTCCTGACTCATACCTTGCAAAAATGTGGTCTTCCAGCTGGTGTCGGTCTAACAGTGTAGTGACTTTTAGCGTCCATCCTAGACGGTGAAAGTTTGTATATAATGTAAATCTACCACTCTCGATTAACCCACTTTCGTGGCCCTTCGCAAAAAAAGTGAGGTCCAACGTCTTGAAAAAAATTGGACACTGCGGGATCGAGCTCGTGTCGTGTGTTTCGTGCATGAGTGGGTTTCGGAGAATTAAATTCGCAACGTAGCCAGACTAGATGAGCCCTTTTCCAACTAGCAGTCCATACATCTGAAGTGACCTGTTCTTCTTGGATTTGCGAAATAAATTTACGAACTCATACTAATTAAAAACGCATTGATTTCTCCAATGCATCTCGTACTCTTGGCCTTTGCCAATCACTTCATCTTCTAACCTCTTCTCTTCCACCACATACCTTAGCTTCGTACCCGAAATTATTCACAATTTCTGTAAGTCTTGGAAATGCAATGCCCTTCATATCGCTGCTAACACATCGCACGCCATCGAGCAACGCTCGGTCATAAACAGCGCTTTTTGTACCGACTGATCACGGGAGATGAGAAATGGTGTCTGTACGTCAATATAAAGCAAAGGAAGGAGAGGGTGTCTCTGGGAGACAGGCCGCAGCTGAGAGTCAAGCAAGATCTCCAACCGAAAAAGGCCATGATCTGCGTTTGACGGGACTGGGAAGGCACGATACACTGGGAAATGCTTGAAAGGGACGCATCGGTGAACAAGGAGCTTTAGATAGCCCATCTGCGCCCCGCAAGTGAGGCTATGCGACTGAAAAGACCTGATCGACAAGGTCAAGTCATCTTGCTCCACGATAACGCCAGACCCCATGTTGCACATGTCGCCTAGGCCGCACTCCATGAGCTCGATTGGGAGGTTCTTCAGCATCCACCTTACTCTCCGGACCTGGCGCCAACCAAATATCACCTTGTACGCTTAAAGCCAGTGTTCACGATAAGAATCGTTTTTCTGATTTTTTGCCTATCTTGAAGACGGTCCCATGCTGATTCCAATGATGTTTTTGGAATCGTACAAGACCTTCTGGGAACGGAGTTTTGGTCCCTCAGAGATTGAGCTAAGGAAGCATGGTGGACGAGTTGTCCGAGGCTCGTAACTTCCGTCTTTTGCAACCGAGGTATGCGAGCTGACCTGAGTAAAGAGAGAAGTTGAAAATGAAGGGAAGAACGGGGCTATTGATCGGAAACCATCGCTCATCTCGCAATCTCGAGCATTCATTTGTTCACTTCGGTGGGCGTGGAAAGTGCATCTGGGTGTGACGAGCTGACGGGTGTCCAACTTTGGGGCCGTAGGGGACCGTTGCGGGCTCAATTTTCTTAGTTTTTTCAACGTTAGGGTTGCGCTAGGCCCCGCAGCTGCCGATCTCCACCAGAAAATCAGACATGGTTTTTATCGTGGACACTGCCTTCAATGTCGAATCAAATGAGGGGTGTTACTTCCGACGGCGAAGTGGACCTCAGAAACTGGCTCAACAACTTTTTCGACACCAGACCGGGCGATTTTTGGCGGAACGGCATCAACAATCTGGTGGAGAGGTGGGAGGAGGTCGTAAAGAGTGGCGGCGAATACATGATTTATTAATTTATTGTTACAATTATTGTTTTTTGTTCAAATAAAACTCTTTGAAAAAAAACCGAACGAACTTATTCCCCAACCCAATATACGTCTTCTATTCAACATTAGGAGAGCCTTCTCTATAATAAGAACCTTTGCTATAGTTAAGTTATTTGCCAACGCAGGCAACTTCATGTAATCCCTCAAGAAAAACCTCGTCCGTGATCTAATTCACTGTTGTTTTTTTTAATGGTTGTTCTTCTTTAAATCATAAATCTTTTGGAATAATTGGTTCCACTTCTTTCAATTTTACTACAAAAAAGGGAGGGGTCCGAAAAAGTCGCCAAAAATTTGACCCATTAACGCTTCTGGGGGGGGTCTGAGAAAATCGCAAAAAGTTTGCTTTTGGAGGGGAGGGGGGTCAGAGTAAATTTAGCCTTGTCTTTACCTCTTGCCATACCCTGTTCCTTAAACAAAATAAATTCGATTTCAGGGAAAAACCTGATGTGCTACTTAGTGTTGTTTGGGTTATTCGTCTTCTTCGTTATCTATTACCTGGCAAGGTAGGGATCATATGCAGGATTCGATCAATGAAAGGTTTTATGTTGTACTGTTCTCCTATTTCTGTCCTGAGGACACTCATTATTGCGAACTTTCCGTCTATTTCACGAGAGGCTCTATAATGATCGATTTTTTCAATAGACCCTATTGAAGATTGCTGCGCTACCGCAAGACGGGCGAACGTGCGACAGCGTAGTCCGTGTTATTGTGGTCTTTTTTTTCTGGGATAATCTGCCGGAGGAAAAACGAAATTTTGAAGCAGGTTTTGACTTCGGGCTGAAGTCGACTGGCGCGAGTTGTGATTAGTGTTATTCTCCACAACTATTTTTTAAGGTATTCAGTCGTCTTCTTGTTTCAGTAACTTCCATCAGTTGATAAATATTCTTTACAAATGAAGCGAGATTTCGGAAAGCCTGCCTCCTCAATTTTTCGAGGATCGGTTTGGTTGGAATGCGTAGAAACGGCATCCTCCTTTACGATATATTTTTGCTTCACCTACAACATTCAAAACCTCATATTTAAAGGCATTGTTCGCGCTGAAAACCAATTTCCATTTTTCAGGCTCAATTTCATGAATGAGCCCGGCGGACCACGTTGGTGAAGTTTTGCGCGTCAATAACATATGCTTCTGGAATTGGAGTGGTTCGAAATGACGATCCGCCACCAGTTTTCACCAGCCATCTAGCACAAAGAACAGAAGCGCCATCACATGCGCGGATAATTCAGCATTTGAAATTTTTAATTCGGGAAATTCTGACATCCAAACTTGCCCAATGAATACTTCATTTTTTAGAATAAGTTCCAGTGAACAAGAGGAAGGAGGAATTCATCCACCTCATAAGTTTGAAGCAAAAAACACATCCGACGTTTGCGAAAAAAACTTCCGACGTATTGCACCAGACGCACCGAAATCGACGGAGGGGTGGGAAGTAACTAAATAATTCGAGACGATTCATAATGAGTTTTTTTTCGCAAAAGTCGATGGTTTTGTGGAGCCTTTCCACTCTTATTCTGTATGTCAGAGAATTGCCTGCGCAAAAACATGAAAAAATGAGATACGGTTCTTTGCGCGTACAATGCCTTTAACTGTTGTGGTTGTGTTATGTTGCGCGTTCGCCTGTGCTGGTTCATGCTTCAGTGAAAGTGCCTTTAAGTGGAACCCCACTATAATATTGATCGTTTGACTCCGCAGGTGGGGTTTTCTATTTAAATTCTTCCCCGCACCACCACAGAAGCACACAAACCAGCAGTTTGCGTGTGAATCGATTGGTGATTGTTTCGGACTCACACCAGTATTCATTTTCTCACCACATCGTCCTAACAGGTTTCTGGTGTTTTATCTTTTGTTGTGATGGTATTCTATTGTGATAGAAAGTCGCTGGTTCTTGCTCTAAATTTTCGCATGATCCTCTGTCTTGGTCGGCTCTTAATAAAATTCTTCTGATGATAATACGATTTGTTTATATTACGGTTGGGCAGAAAGCTCGAGGAACTTCGCGTTCAATAAAAACAGTTGATACGTTTTATAACATGGTGATAACACTCTGATTTGACTCTCATTTAACTCTAGAGAGAGAGAGAGAGCTGTGTTCGGCTTTGATGCAGTTTTCGAGTGAGTATGGCAGGTTCCTGAAGCCTTTGCACGGCGCAGACCGCGGGGCATGTTATAATCCGTTCCATCGAAGTCCGCCAGTTGTGGAGCTTTCCCTACATCTCTGCCGCGTATTGTCATCCAACACCGAGCGCAGAGAAGCTGAGGCTAACTTGGGCCCTTCAATGACGAACCCAATCGGAACAAAATATGGGGGAGTCTGTGCGTGATTGCCTCCGTCCACAGCCAGCTCGCGTGCCGCACCATTCATCAATCAGGGCATGTGGACAGTAGTGTTGGAACGAATAATTTTTTTGAATATTCGAATAAACGAATAATTCGAATAATCCACTTGTTTGAATATTCGATTATTCGAATAAACGAATATTCCACTTCTTTGAATATTCGATTATTCGAATAAACGAATATTCCTTTTCTTTGAATATTCGATTATTCGAATAACCCGAATAATCCACCTCTGTGAATATTCGAATTATTCGAATAAACGAATATTCGGGCAACACTCAATTGCGTACTAACCAGGGGTGTGCGTAATTACGGTTTACGATTTACGACATTTTGAACCGTAAATCGTAATTTTTCGTAAATGGAAATGCATGCAATGGAAGTAAATCACAAGACATCTCCAACTGACCTGCTCTAATCCCATTTTGCGTATACTAATGTTTTTGGTCCACGTTGCGCGCCGCGCACGTCCCACTAGCTGCCGCCAGAAGCCACTGAGGCCTCTTTCAGAGTTCGATCGCTCTGCGACGCGACCAAATGAAAATACTGTGTATCGATCTGGTCGCGTCGCGCGATCAGGTCGCCGGCCTTTCAGACAAGATCGCGGGGAAAGTCGCCCAATCGTGCGATTGGGCGACTGAGATGGCCAGATCGCGTCGCCGTGCAACTCCTTTAAATTCCTGTTTTTTCACGTTGATTCTTCTATTTTTATTAGTTCTGCGATAGCACCAAGAAAATTTTGAAGAGTCGCAGATTTTCCAAATTCCCTTTTGATGTAGAGTCTTTCAATCTAACGAAAAGTTTTCGAAAGAAGGCGCCTCCCACAATGTGTATTGGATCAACACGCACAAAAACAGGATTTATTAAGGACTATAGTAAAGACCAAACAAAATCGAATAATCCTATAAACCATTTATTTTTCAATTCATTGCCCCAACCTTGGTTTCCAACAACCAGATAAGGGGAAGTTCAAGTGAAGTCAGAGCAGAATTCGTCACATCCACAGAAATACGAATCGAAGTCAAGTTTATGATGATGATGAAATTCGCTGGTTGATGAGTTGAAAAAATTCCGGCAGATAAGTAGGCAAAACAATCATAATACAAAACAATTATTATCATAAAATGACAAACCACAATTCACCACTTCATCATAAATGGCTCACCAATAGAGTATGTCAACGAATATTCGGGCGAATAAACGAATAATCGAATATTCGAATATTCAAAAGAGTCAATTTTTCGAATTATTCGTTCATTCGAATATTCGGAAGTTTTTCTTCGTTTGATATACTCTACTAACCAATTGCGTGACACCGCGAACATCAAATAGGCGTCGATTAGAATGTGTACGTGAAAGTGCGTTGTCGCCAACTTCCGCGATTGGGCATTCACACTTCCAAAATCTGCGATTGCCACGGCGACGCGACGGTCGCGTCGCCGTGCCCACGATCGCGTCGCAGAGCGATCGAACTCTGAAAGAGGCCTGAAACACAGTGGGAACAAATTTTGTGCGAGCGGTCGCCGCGCCGCGCATTCTCATTGGGGCACGCCGTTCTCACTGAAGCGCGCCAGCCCACATCAGTTGCAAAAGAGCGCCGAACCTCACACTACTTCACCTCTCCTCGTGATGTAGTTCTTTTCTCCATTCTTTCCTTCCCTTCTTTCCTTCTTTCCCTTGTTTTCACGCAATTTAACAATGATTATTTTTTCGTCTATTAGTGGTATTTTGAAGTGAAAACGCCCAAAAACGAGATAGGACGGCTAATTACAGGTGCTGAGACAAGAAGGGGGAATCACCTGGATATGCGAAAGGGGTATCACCAGTTGCAATTGGTGATACCAGTTGCAACTCCCAATTAACGAGATTTTCATCATTGCTTTCTCATCCGTCATTTATTCTGCGAGTTAGTGGGTTCTATACTATCGACGGTTTGCAGTTGAGCGAGGTCAGCGAGATTAAGGACCTTGGTTTTCTTATCAAGGACGATCTTAATTTCGATGATCACTGCCTCCAGGTTGCGTCCACGGCTAATAGGATGATGCACTGCGCGTTTCGAGCACTATCAACTACTAATGCAAACGTGCTGACCGAGGTGTATAAAACTTACGTACGTCCACTAATGGAGTATGGTACGGTAGTTTTTAATCCATACAAAAAAGGATCCATCGACGCGCTCGAGAAAGTCCAGAATACTTTCACACGTAGAGTTTACTTCCGGACATCGTGGTTTCAGACGAATCGCAACGTGTGTCATGTCACCAGAAACGCCAAACTGGGCCTAACCACTCTAAGCGCAGGAGAAGAAGGTTTGATATGATATTGATGTATAAGATCATTCATGGGAGTGCTGGTATCAAGGCTAGCCGGCTGTTTAACCTTAGACCATCAACCACTAGGGGAGCACCGGTGAAATTGGGCCTCATTGGGGCCAGGCGGAACGTACGACAGCACTTTTTTGTCAATAGAGCGGGGTCTGAATTCAATAAACTACTTCGGTCAGGTTTGATAGTGGGGAAACTAAGTGAATTCAAAAAGACACTTGAGTGTTATCTGTTGTCCCAGGAGTAATGTTTGCAAGATCTCTTTTCTTGATGGTGCCGATGTATGCCTAATAGGCAGTTGATCCATTTGTTTATTGTTGTTCGACTGATTTTAGTGCTTTTATTATTCTGTTGTTGTCTTTGACACGGTTCTACCGTGTAATAAATCAAATCAAATCCCCTACCCTTCTTTGAAATGTGGCTAGTCGCAAGCCTGCTAGACCATAAGCGTCGATAGTACCCATTCCTTTGGTGTACGAAGTTTTGAGGTCTCGTGGAGGTGATGCCAGTTTATATAATCTCGAGTTGCTCAACCCTAACCTTGATGTTATCCGCTGTGTTTTAGGAAAATATCTGCGATGACGACTGATTATGGTCGTCCCCTCACGGACGAAAAACACCCCTACCTCGACGACAATTGAAGAAGATTTATCGTATGAGAGCTCTCTTGATAGATTCATGGAGATTTACAGAGTTCTGAACATTTATCATTATAACAATTTCAAATCAAAATCAATCAAATCAATCAATCAATTGTGTATCACAGAAACTATTAAATTGTGTTCATTCAAGTGTGTGAAGTACGTATTAGTGAGCACGAATCGTTTGTCGAAGAACGCCTCACTAGCGTAGACTACTCATTCGGAGCGTTCCACAATCTTTGTTTTTCATTGGATATAGCTTCGGATTCGCTTTCGGTGCTCTGTCTAGGTTTTGTAGCACATGGAGGAGATAGTTTTCCGCAGTAGCGGCTCAAAAGTAGCCTGCTAAATTTAATAGAATACCGAAAGAGAAAACTCCCAATTGTAGGTTCTCTAGCATAGGTTAGAAGCCAGCCTGCAATAGTAGTAAAAAAGCGGTTAAAAAATTGTTGAAAAAAAGTATGCAAAAATCGACAAAAAAACTAGCACAGCAAAAGTGTTATCAGGAGCGATTCTGCTGAAACCGCTTGAAACCAAGTGATGTTCAAAGTAGCCAACAAAAATCACTGGAAACAACATAAACTTGTGGAAAGTTTCAAAAAGGAATGTTGATATTGAGACTTCTCGTCAGAATCGAATTTTCAAATTTGGATAAGACCCAGATTTCAACTGAATGGCTGTTCAAAATTAGTTAACGAAAATCACTGAGAAACACAACAGAATGTTGTGGAAAAGCGGTTTTTCTCTGTGTGCTTCGGAACACCTTGCGAAAATTAAAAATGGGACGTAAAACGTTGATGAAAGGTAGACTTTTGATCATAATTAGGAAGAAGTGCTAAATTCAGGCTCGAACACAGTCCTCGCAGTCCACACGGCTGCATTACTCCTCTGTTGCAAAGGTGTGTCTGCGCAGTATTGAATAAAGATTTGAGCATATTCGAGCGTTGGTTGTATGGTGAGATGCCGAGTTGAGATTGCGCGCTCCAGTGAAAACGGCGCGCCCCAATGCGAACGCGTGGCGCGGCGACCGCTCGCACGAAATTTGTTCCCACTGTGTTTCAGTGGCTTCTGCTGCCGCCTACGACACAATGCAATCCAAAAGCTCTCTTCACGAAAAACTCCATTTTCGCGTTTCTCATGAAGATCAACTGTCCTGATTTTTATAACTTGATTTGCGTCAAAACATCGAGCGAAGCAGTCTAATCGAGCCAAAATTTGCTTCAAATAATGCTCCTGGCCCGCCTTTTGAGCAGATTACGCCTACTCAAAGACCACAAAAATCAACACGAGATTTTTTTTATCCCAAAAGTTTGAAGCTAAAAACCGTTTCCTCTAGTTGATTTCTCTTCATCCGCAGCAAACTAACAGTCAGAAAAGGCGCGAGTGCTAGATTAAACGCTCATCTTCGCCCTTTTTCTGAAACCGTTGCCTCTCACTAATGCGAGCGTTCCATGGGGCGCGTTGGCTACACTCTTTACTTAACTATAGGGACTAAAGTACACAAAGCGGCAAAAATTAGAAAGCGGTTTTCTGTGCTGACGTTTCCTTAGAGAATCTACCGTATCGTCACCATAAAGCTACGATTTTGCAAGTGATTTATTGGATATAGGAAAAAAATGACTTGTGCTGGGCGACCGATACTGTGCTCTAGATAATAAAGAGTTGGCACGGATCGGACTGATACTTTGCGGTCTCTATTGAAGGTTGGTGCAAGCTCGGTGCCATATTTTTTAACGTACGTGCACCGAGTTTGAACGAATCTTCAGTAGGGAACTCGAAGTACATGATGTACAGCATATGAGTGCGATCCCTACCGACTGTATGTATAATCGGTGTTGCGGTTCCGCTAGCAAATGGGAGTTCTCAAATTCGGCTGTTGAGAATCGCTTAGATACGGTGATTACGGCTCAACGCTTACAACGGCGTTAGTGTTTCAGGAGAGGCATTACGAGTATAGTTGTGTCTCTGTTGTTCAGCAGATACGCGGACAGCCGAATCGGACTTGCGAATTTCTCAAGATCTGGGAAGGAGTTGTGGAATGAGTGGTAAGGCAACGCAGAGAACTACGGGTAAGATGGTCCCATTAAGGGTATGGTATACTTTTACGAGACACGGTCGCGTCGCTCTGCACAGCGCAACGACCGGCTGTCGCGGAGCTCCCGCTCTTTGAACCTGTCGCATTCGCAGTGCGCTGCACAACGACAGGCTTCAGCACAATTCAAGTATATCAGCCCTCCGCGACACGTCGCTGCGGCTGAAGCGCCATAAATGTTCCTACGGCAACCGATACCGCTGCTCCGGTGCAGGTCCCGCGCGATTTCTGCTAGATTTCATGCCTGTCGCTTATGACAGCGACAAAGTGTAGCATACACCTTAAACATGGTTAGTTGTCAAATACTGAACACAACCTAATATGTACTTAGTACGTGAAACAGTGGACAGTACGTAGTTTCTCTTGTTTCACCACATTAATCATATTTTAGTGGTTATTGTTATAGATTGCTGTTTACGATTTACGATTTACGGTTTACGATTTACGGTGGTTTTGTCGTAATTACGTTTTACGATTTACGAGATTTGAATTTTCATTTACGCACACCCCTGGTACTAACCTATTCAATCCACTCAGGCAAACTGGGGCGTCAACAACAGGTTGATAAGTTGTGATCTCATAAACCGCACTCTCTTCACAACTCGAATCGCGCGCACTGTCAGCCTGAGGCGGCGTTCAGAGTTCACTCGCGGCGCGACGCGATGTTATAATCAGCCTACGTATCGATCAAGCGACGTCGCGTCGCGTCGTCGCTGGGTGACCACAGTAAAGGGCCGCAATACATTCGAACTGACGCTCAATTTCTCTTCGCGCGGCGTCCATCGCATCGCCCTGCAATGCAACGCGTCGCGATAGATGTCGTGCCATGGCAAACTCGCTGCTGCTTTTCTTCAGTGTTTTTTCTTTGAGACAATCAAATTTAACAATGAAATGAGTAAAATAAGCATTCCTATTATCACATGCACTCAAAAGAGCACGAAAAAGTTGGTGTTGCGGAAAAAAAATTGCCGTGGCTTGCTTACGAGAAATTGCGTACGTACGCAATTTCGCGTAGTCGCCCAGCGTTCGCGCACCGTTCACACCTAAATACTTGCTCAACGCGATTTTCGCGTCGAGCTGACATGTGCCATCGCGTCGCCCCGCGAAAACTGTGAACGCCGCCTGAGACCTGCCCGTTAGGCCCCCGTCAGGCTTGATCGAAAAACCGACCGAGTCCGACTGAGTCCGGGGCAGGAAAACCGACCTCGGTGCGATGGACCTGCCCGTGTGCGAGCGTGAAACAACAGTATCGACTGGGTGGGTTGTGGTTGGCAGCAGACGGTTGCAGTTGGATTCAGTGGGTCGATTTTTTTGCACCCGTCTGTCACTATTTCGGTGCTTATCTACCGGGTGGGACTCAGTTCATCTACCACCTCTGACGGCGGCCTTACCCAGCGACGTCCGCCTGTTGTCGGGCTGTTGACCGACACGTGTCGCGGTCGGTACACCCACGTGCCATTGGCTGGGTCTCCCAGCCTCCACTGTGGCCGCCACCGGATGGGCAGAGCTTCCAGATGCTGGGCGGGGCCAATGTACCGCATACCTTGGGTATTTAAGCCGGCTGCACTCTTGTCACTTAAATTCAGCATACACGCTCGTTAACGTGGTTGAGATACTAATTACGGAAATTGAATGGTATGGCTCAGAACACAACGCCTTGTGGGTGGTACAATAGGTAAACTACAAACGTCGCCGACGGTGGAAATGGCCCAGCACCCCTGTTTTGGAGGAGGACCCAAATACAGGGGACGGCCAGATACAGGGGCGGGGCCAACTTCTCAGTCGTGTAGCGTCATTGTGGGTCATTCTTGCCGCTTCAAAATGCGTAGGCGTTGTGTTCTGAGCCATACCATTTTATTTCTGTAGTTATCTCAACCACATCTACGAGTGCGTACTCTGAGTTTTGACCGAGGAATAGCCGCAAAATGTCTGTTTCCCGAGTAATAGCCGCGAAAAAGCCGCTAAATATTGCTGGCCGTGAGATAGCCGCGAAATAGCCGCTAAATAATGCTTACCTCGAAATAGTCGCTAAACAGCCGCCAAATATGGGGTCTGCGTCGGTCTAGTTTAGTTTAGCTTAGCTGAGTTCAGTTGAGTTATGCGCGGAAGCTTCAATTGAGGATCTCTTGTTGCAAGCCAAGAAGATCAAGTACGACGTCGTTGGACTGACTGAGACGAGAAGACACCGACCCCTGCATGCCTTTTTCGATACTGGAGAACTGTTCCTTCGAACATGCGACAGTAACGGAGTTGGTGGAGTCGGTGTCCTCGTCAAGACGCACTTAGCCATGAACATCAGGGATGAGCGGAATAAAAATATGAAATTTCGGAAATCGGGTTCCGGGCCGAAAATTTTTTTCTCGGTTTCGGAAATCGGGCGCGAAACGCCTGAAAATGCGCGGAAATGCGGTTTTCGGAACGCTAAACGCAGAAAAATTCAGAGATCATCTAGTGTTTTCTTACGCCCCAGATGACCCGATATTTTCGCATTCCGCGGCGTTTTTTGCGGTTTTCGGAATGCGGAACGCGGAATGCCAAAATTGCGCGAAACTGCGGGTCTCGGAACGCGAAACGCTGAGCTCCGCTCAACCCTGATGAACATCGATTCGTTCGAACCTTTGAAGACCCGAATCGGAGGGACATGGGCTCTCTACACACCGAGGAAGGAGTTGTCCCCTTTTTGCAGTTCGAAACGTCACGCTACTCAATGCAAGCGAAGTGGTCCCGAGTGGAATTAGAGCCGCAAAAGGCTCCTCCCTCTGTGTGTAGAGAGACCCTGTCCCGAATCGCACGTTTGCGGTTGAAACGATGTGGAACAACGCCTGCGTTGACAGTCTTCGTTGCTTACGCACCAACATCGAGCCATTTTTCATTCATTCATTCATTCATTCAATAGCTTTATCTTGCAATAAAGAAACATACGGAATGTATGTGGAAATGGTTAAAACACGACAGCCTGGACATGCAGGCAAACAAAACAATGAGCAAACAAAACACTCGAATGAAAGCACCCTGCAGTTAAAGGCAGTGTTCACGATAAGAATCGTTTTTCTGTTTTTCTGCCTATCTTGAAGACGGTACCATGCTGATTCCAATGATGTTTTTGGACTCGCACAAGACCTTCTAGGAACGGAGTTATGGTCCCTCAAAAATTGAGCTAGGAAAGCATGGTGGACGAGCTGTCCGAGACCTGTAACTTTCGTCTTTTTCAGCCGATGTATGCGAGCTGACCAGAGTAAAAAGAAAATTTGGGAATGAAGGGAAGAACGGGGCTAATGATTGGAAATCATCGCTCATCTCACAATCTCGAGCATTCATTTGTTCACGTCGGTGGGCGTGGAAAGTGCATCTGGGTGTGAGGAGCTGACGGGTGTCCAACTTTGGGGCCGTATGGGACCGTTCCAAGCTCATTTTTCTGAGTTTTTTCAACGTTAGTGTTGCGCTAGGCCCCGCAGCTGCCGATCTCCACCAAAAAATCAGACATGGTTTTTAGCGTGGACACTGCCTTTAAAGCTCTAGAAGAAAGCGCGGCCATCTGCTCCGCGACCTGAGATTGAAGTGGACAGCCTGCTTTTGAAAATCGAAAAATGCCTGGCCTCAACGATCTGTGAAGGTAATTTGTTCCAAATTGGTGTGACTCTGAATGCAAACGAATGCAGCACATTGGACTTCTATGTAAATCTACGCTCGAGCTGAACAGCGTGCTGGCGGGAGCGAGTACAGCGGCGGGTGAACACGAAAACACTAAAATGGGATGTCGCAAAGACCGTCAACGATTTTGTAACATAAGTGTGAATCGAACTCTGTTCTCCGATATCGTATGGTTTCGATCCCCAACATTTCAAGCCAACTCGTATAGCCTGGTACTTCTCGCGTAGGAAATACTTTGACAAAAACGCGTTTTGAGTACCACCTTTGCACGTTTTCAACGACTTCATCATCCTCAACAGAAGATGGTGACCAGACCTGCATACAATATTCCAAGAGCGGCCGGCAGTAGACAATGTATGCTTTGCTATAATGTTCGAGACATGGGTGTTGCAGAGATCTGAGGATGCAATTTTGCCACACGAGAAGCTTTCTTAGAGATTTCCTTGCAGTGGGATTCCCACTTGAGGTGGGTGCTAATAAGCACACCTCGCGTGACACACCGACAGTCTCGCGTACAGGGAGAACTACTTTGTTTAAAGGCAGTGGTCGCGATAAAATATGCTTGTCTTCTTTCCGTCTCTAAACCCTTACCTGGGTTTAGTGTAGTAGGACCAATGAGAAAAAATCGCGAAAAAACCGCTGTTTGGGGCCAAATTTGGAGCCTGAACATTCTTGTCTTTCGATGGTGGACGAGCCCACTCCACATCATCGGCATCGATGACCTCTTCTATCAAGAACATCAGATGGCTTGAAATTGAATTTCAATCAATGAACATTATCCTTCGGACTCTTCTAGTCAAAAACATTGACTGAAGTGCTTGCTTTCAATGTTCAACTCTTTTCATTATGTGAATTTGAATTTATTTCTTCCTCTGAATGTGGATGATTTTCGACTGCTCGGCTTGAGGCTGCGATCTTCCTTTGCGGCGATGTGCACGTGTGCACGAACTGACATCTTTGGGCCCTAGGTACTCTAATTCTAGCCCGTTTTTCACCTCGCTACCTTCATAGTTTTTCAGCTGTTTTCTATTTGAGCTGATTTTTATAGTTTTTTAGATAACGTTTTTCATCGCGACCACTGCCTTTAATCGTAAAAAAACACTCCTTTTCGAAATTGATATGAAACAGACTGCACTCACTGCTTCTTGCAGTCTTCCAATTCGCAGATGCCATTAACGGGGAGTGGTGCACCTGCCCAAAACCAGCGTCGCATTTAGCGCGGGTTTTGGAAAGAGTCATAACACAGCGTCCTCTGCTCAGCAATTGTTCACTGGCTCCACTCTAGCGGGTGGTGCAATGATGATATCAAAGTGGGAATCGGTGAGTGAGTGTTCGATGACCCCCAGGAATAGCCGACTGCCCGCCGACACTCCGCGGCGTAACGGGAAAGTCTCTCTCTCCGCTGGAAGTGGGGCGCTGCGCCACGCCCACAAAATTGGGGCCGCGCGAAGTCGACTAGCGCGACTTAGGGGTCGTTTATACTTCCGCCGCTGCGCGGCGCGGCGAGATGCAATACAACCATATTGATCAAGCGGTGCCGCCTCGCGGCTTCGCAAGCCGTTTAGAGTTTTTCTGTTTGGAATCTTCCAACGGTGCCGCACGCGGCCGCCGCCTGGGTGCTGCCGCGTCGCCCGGGGAAAGCAGGCGGCGCGGCGGCCGCGTGCGATCCGCATTAACATCATATGCTTCTTTTGCTGTTATTTCATATACATTTTCAATTTCTTTCCTCTGATTCATCGCTAAAATTTCTCCCGAGGTCCTGGGCGTTGTTTAGGGTAGGCTAAGTTGTAAAAAATTTATTTTTTTGCTTTTGAAATAATTTTTCTATAGAGAAAATTTTTTCGAAGACTTTATCTGCTTCCGGGTGGTTGATGTTTCTTTTGCACAAGAAATCACTTATTACAATCGGCCTTGTGTTATGTCAGAGCTACTCCAGGCTGTGTTTAACGCCACCTGCGACGGCGCCGCGTCAATTCGACGCAGCCCAATTATACTTCCTAGTGGCGCGATTTTTCAAGCGGCGCGAGGAGCCGCGCCGCCCCACTTTTCGCCGCGCCGCTCCGCGGCGAAAGTATAAACGACCCCTTAGCCGGCGGGAAGTGGGCTGTTTTTATCTGAGCAATTTTGACTATGAAGTCACGAGGTGTCGGAAAGGAATTCAGCCACTTCAGGGGGTTCACCATAAACGCCATAGCCCCAGAGTTTCAAAAGTAGCTTTGGATGACTGTATCAAAAGCGTTAGCATAGTGTATGTACACAACATCAGTTTGGTAGCTGTCGTTCACAGCCGAACAGCAGTCGTCGAACCAGGTTACCAGCTGAGATAGCGTTGATCTACCAGACAGAAAACCATAATCCGCAGGGGTGAGGAAGTCATTCGACGCAAGATGCGAGAGGACGTGATCTTTGATAATGATTTCGAGATTTTTACATCTGATGCGGTTAAACTGATGGGTCGATAGTTCGAGACCTGAACAGCTGGTGCCTTTTTTACTTAGAGGATCGCGGGGTCGTAATGGAGCACAATAGACTTCCACCTCGACGAGGATAGCGAGGGAGCACGAGGGGAAGAGCTGCTGCGCGAGCAGCACCTGCTGCCTTTGTGCCGCTCTTAGCACCACATGCTGCCCTCGTCCTCCATTTGTCGTCTTAGCTGCTGCTCTTTTTTGTGGCAATCGTAGTGTGGTAACATTGCTCGAAGTGGTCCATTCGGACAGCTACGAGCATATTTTCAATCAGCATGGAGAGCTTTTTGTTACAAACTTGCACATACAAGCATCTGGATAGCTATATGTCAATTCACCTTTTCTCTCTTTTTCCCCAAACAAGGAATAATGGAAGCAATCAAACGGTCTTCATCTCGAACGATCGTGGGCTGTCATGGATCACAACTTACTCTCACTTCTACTAGAATGGCGAGAGCAGAACAAGGGGACGAGCTGCTGCTCGAGGAGCACGTGCTGCCCTCGTCTTCCATTCGTCGCCTCAGCTGCTGCTCTGTGTTGTGGCCAGCACAGTGTGGTAACACTGCTCAAAGTGGTCCATTAGGTAACTACGACCATACTCATAATCAACATGGAGAGTTCTTTCCTTTTAAAAACATGAACATGCCCACTCCCTGAGAAGTTGTTTAGAGTTAACACAACCAATCGATGGTCACCCGTATCACACGGAATACCTTGAAGGCAGAGTCCACGACCAAAACAGTTCGGATTGTTAACGTTAATCGAAAGACCCGGGGCTCACTGCATCAATAATGCTGAAAAACGGCAAAAAACGAGCACAAAATAGTTCTGTACGGCCCTAAACTTTAATGTCCGCTCACGCCACGCCCTCTTCTTCAACGGATAAAAGTTCCTAACTGAAAACCCAACTATGAGAAGGCAACCGATTATCAAATGGGGTAGGTTTTGGTGAGCGGAGTGGATTGCAACCTCCTGAATGTATGTTGTTACCCCTAAGGCCGGGTTACCAGTAGTTTACGGATAGGTACCGGTTGAAAGGAGTGGGCGTGGCGTGAGAAGAACACTCAGGTTTAGGGCCGCACAGGTCGTTTTGTACTCGTTCGTAGCCTTTTTTCCGACATTGCGTGTTTCAAAATTTCCGGATCACTGAGTGCATCTGAATGGTTTCTCCACACCTTCCACGCTGTACACTTTTTCGACAGTCCTGTTATCAGGTCGACTGTACCAATATATGTTGCTCGCAAAAACAATAGAGGGAGTTGAAGTCAAACGATTCCTACCCTTTAATCTGCAGCAAAAGTTTGTCAATTCAATGCCGGTTTGTCTTCGAGTTAAAGACCCGTCGCCGCCCGCTCGCTGTCGACCAAGCCACGCTGCCATCCAATCGCCAAATCGCCGCGATCTGACGCTACTAACTGCTAACTGCTCGAAGCCATTTTTCAACACATCCAGTTCATCTTCAACTGGTCGCCCTTCTATGACTCTATCGCTGCCTAAATGTGCGGTGGCGGTCAACCCATTGCGCGGAGAGCTCACTTTTGTCAGCGCGCGACCTCTTCAAACGTAATACTTTTACTCAAGATTCACATTTTCTTCAAAAAAAAACTTTTGGTATTTTACTGATTATAGATCAAACGCAGTTTCACTCTGAAGAAAATGCCAATTTAAAATGACATCCTCGAGAAAAAGTAGTTCCTTGCGAGCAATTTGAACGTTTCAGCTCGGCTAAAAACTGATGGATTATTCTGGAAAAAGGGATGATCCGTCATTCTCATCGTATGGTGGTTCTGTGAAACCGGTCAAAAATTCGAGAGCTGTTCGACTCTTCTAAAATGATTTATTTAGCGTGTTCTTCCAGATTTGCGAAATTTCGCCTTTTTTTGAATTTCAAAAGATCACCTTCTCACTCTGAAATGCGTTTTTATGAACTCAAACCCTTACTCGAATTTTCTATAGAAAAACCAATTGTTCTGGTTTTGAACGAAGACATGTATATTTCAAATGCTGAGCGGCGATGGTTTGCCAAAAAATAAGCGAAATGGGGAATACGTAAATTTTCTTCACGAAAAGCACAGTGCTCACACAAGTCAAAGCCGACACTTCTCAAAAACAACTTTCGCATGAAATTAATAATTTGAACTCTTCCTCGAAATGTTCACGACAATAATTTAGAAATAAGAAAAATGTTCAAGGAATTCTAAAGTCGTTGTATCTTGGAAGAAAAGAAATCACCATTAACAGGGATATCAATAATTGATGAATACTCTGATAATTGAATTCCGTTTAACCCTGGAAATTTCTCTAAACAATGTGAATTTCAGCGGCTTAAAAATCTTTCGAGGAGAACTTAATTCTTGGAATATCTGGATATAGCTTTTTGTACAAAGAAAGTCATAAATCGTCTTTCAATACGAGAGAAACAGATTCTCACGCCTAATTCACATCTCTACAGTCACGGAACCGAGTGAATATCAATTCTTGTTCAAGGTGTCAAGAAATGTTTTTGGAGACTCACAACCACTACTGACCGAGGCCTGTGTTGAACGGCCCTAGCAAACTCGTGCCAGATACGAGGCCGCTTAGGGTGGGCATGAGACAGCCCGTAGTAGTACCCAGCAGAGGTCTGCGTTAATGAAATTTTTTTTCGTTAACCGTTAATTTTTCAAAAAAAAACGCGTTAATCCGTTAATGCGTTAACACGTTAATTTTGCATTTCGTTAACAATTTTGAAAATATTACCTGACCACCACGAAAATCGATAAATAACCAGACGTCCCAAAAAAAACATGAAACTCGTTCCATACCAAACACCGCAGTCCGTACGCTCCAAACTTGGAAATCATCTTCATGGATTATTAATACTATCAGCCAGAACAATAGACGAATACTCTTCAAGAATAGGAATCCTGATATGCAAAAAAGCATAGATGGATGGAACATTAACGAAATAAAAATTAACGTTATTTCGGGACTTTTTCGTTAACCGTTAATCGTTAATTTTTGAAAAAAAAACCGTTAACCCGTTAATGCGTTAACACGTTAACGTCATTAACGCACAGTCCTGGTACCCAGTATCATTTCCTTCAACTGTGGCGAAGATCAATGGAAATAATCAAGCCTTGGTGGATATTAATGAGCCTCTATGAGGTCTCTGTTTTTGATAGGTCGAGTCAGCGCTGCTGCTGAGCTTGACATATCCCCTGCGGGAGAAGGGTTATGAGAAAGAAAGGAAAGATCATAAACGAAAAGCAGCGATTGGGGCCATGATGAGCAGCAATTGGGGAAAGAACAGCGGCAGTTGGGGCCACAATGAGGAGCAGCAGTTGGGAGACGACTGGGGCAGTTGGGGCGATTGTAGCAGCACGTGGGGTCACTATACGAGCAGCAGTTGGGGCAGTGAGCGGAGCGAGAGGACACAACCTGCTGCCCTGGGCAGCAGTTGGGGGAACGAAAGGGGCTTACACCTCGACGAGTAACTGCGTTAGTAATCCTCTCGTGCTGGAAGAGTTCCAAGGGCGAGACCATGTTTAAAGATGCGCGAGAGAGGGTAACATAACCCGTTAGCGGCCCTTTTGATGAAATACGAGGGCACCGAGCCGGGGGTGAGCGAAATTTTTTCATTGAGCTTTTTTGTGGCACCCATTACAACTTCGTAGCTGATAGGGACGGAGCACAATTTCTGGGAACATGGCGGGGAAAATGGTGGGGTCGAACTGTTGTCGTGAGTAAATACCTTAGAGAAATAGTCCGCGAACATTTCGCATTATTGCTGATCATCGACAATGACTTCGCCTTCTTCATCTTTTAGAGATGTGATACCATTCAAAATGTTTCTTTCCCTGAGCTTAATTTTATATCGATGTCTTTTCTTCTATCAACCATGAAAGCTCTTGCTTGTAAATTTATTGGCAACGTTTCGGGCATTAAGCCCTTCTTCAGGCCAACTGAAAAACGAAGCAAATCGACTATTAGACAACAATGCAAGAACACCACGACTAACCTTATCCCTTTGGCAGGGGTCACAACCCAAAAGGGGGTACGCGCTGCGTCTGCAATGGAAAGGTCAGGAATGATGTGGGATGGCATCCATCCCACATCATCGACATCCATCCCACATCATTCCTGACCTTTCCATTGCAGACGCAGCGCGTACCCCCTTTTGGGTTGTGACCCCTGCCAAAGGGATAAGGTTAGTCGTGGTGTTCTTGCATTGTTGTCTAATAGTCGATTTGCTTCGTTTTTCAGTTGGCCTGAAGAAGGGCTTAATGCCCGAAACGTTGCCAATAAATTTACAAGCAAGAGCTTTCATGGTTGATAGAAGAAAAGATGTGATACCCTTACGCGTTTTCATTTTCGCATTCATGTATGGTTTCCGTTTTAAATTTTGAAAATTCTGCGGCGGAGTCGCAGGCATCCCCGCGGAGTGTGATTTGGATTAGAGCGCGAATGTTGATCGACTGGAGCGCGGAAGTCAATCATCTATTTTCGTCTCGTTATTTCGCAGGATGGGCCGCAGCTGTCTGAAATCTGATAACGCTGACTGATAACAATGACTGATAACGCTATCACGCATATGATAACAGCAAAAATATTCATTTCCATAGATTAACCATATCATTTTCTCCAATGCCCCCTACCCCCACTACTCTTGCACCTTGATCACAAAAAAATTTAGAGATTCCACATTTTCAAGATCCAAAAGGGGCTTCTCGAAAATTCAATCCGGCAGGACTCGCAGAAATTGCACATTATTCAACTTATCGTCTTTAAATGTACTGTCTACTGATGCGCCAGAAATTTGAAAAGTGAAACGAGCTCGGCACAACACGACGAGGTTAGTCTACTACAATACTAGGGGTGTGTTTCAAGAAGGTTTCCATGGGCGAAAAATTTGTGTGAAAATCAAACGCAAGACAATGAAATGAGATCTGATGAAGAATTAAGCTCCACTGAGATGCCTGCTAACGGGAAATTCAACAAATGATAGACTGAAATTTATCCATATCCATTTCATGAGACCTCATATAGCATCATTAATTACTATGGTTGGTATAAAATCTTGGAACGCACCCCAGAAAAGAAACTGAAGCTGAAACTAGGTGCAAAACAAGTTGGAGGGGGGGGCACTCAGTTTTTACCCATAGAAATGAAAATACGACCCATTGTGGAATCTGGAACATCAGTATTCGCTCCGCACAAGAAAAAGGATATTGGCGCGCTCGAAAAGGTCCAGAATAGTTCCACTCGCAAACTGTTGATTCGCATCGGTGGATTCCTGAATTCCAAGATACCCAGGGCCCACTCATAGGGCGGGTAGCGCACACCTGAAAATCGCTAGAAGAGTCACCGGCGCTGCTTCCTTGGGCCAGTTTAGGCGACGGGTATCCCAAATAGTCCTTAGCTACGAAACATAGCATTTTCGATTGTTTCTTCTTTTCTAGAGATAGATCTTCGTTTGTTTGATTGGTAGGGTGTATGAAGAATAGGAGTAATTTTGCTCAAGTTTGCTGTCTGTTTTTTCTTTCTCCCGTTCTTGTAAGTTTTTCTGTGCACCTCTTCTTTTTATTATCACGCATTTGCCTTATGTGAGTGTAATAAACATATACATACAGTTCAACTCCGCATTGCCGTTCAGTCCGCAAAGTGCACGCTGCTTGCGAAAGCGTGCTGCGGCGCGGTTGCGAGTATCCTCAGACAGGGATGTGGGATCACCCGGGCGGTTTTTGCCTTTGGTGCCCGTGTGATCCCACATTCCTGTCTGAGAATACTCGCAACCGCGCCGCAGCACGCTTTCGCAAGCAGCGTGCACTTTGCGGACTGAACGGCAATGCGGAGTTGAACTGTATACATATAAATCGTGGACATTCAAATAGAGGATGGTAATGGAGCACAAGTATTAGCAATGGAATGCGGAACTTGGCAGCAACTCGCGAAATCGCTTGAAAATCACAATCGTCTCGCAATTTCGCAGCGAGCTTCGCCGCGAAATTGGGGACAGGGTCTCTCTACACACGGAGGGAGGAGCACGAGCGAGATTTCATGCTGAAGCGACGCGCGCGGCGGAACTTTTTTATCTGATTACCCCATCACTGGAGCGCGCTTGCCACAATCTCGCGAGATTTCATGACATTTCATGCGTTTATTGATTCTCATATGACTATTTCTTTATGTTTCATAATCCAGAGCCAAACTGGTTGTCGGCGGCAACGATCTCATCATTACATCTAAAATGGTTCTCGATCTTTAATACCATATTACATTTTCTATTAATATCAAGCGGTACAACGGCACGAGAACATACAAGAGTTATTGAAATGAGTGTCCAGAATAAGATGATGAGAGGAACAACTCAGGAACATAAAGAAAAGTCATAAGAGAATGAATAAAAACATGAAAGCCCGTGAAATCTCGTGAGCTTGTGGCAAGCGCGCTCCAGTGATGGGGCAATAGGATAAAAAGTTCCGCCGCGCGCGTCGCGTCAGCAATGAATCTCGTCCGTGCTCCTCCCTCCGTGTGTAGAGAGACCCTGTCCCCGAAATTGCGATTTCCGCGACGGGCAAGACACTCTGCGCACCCCCCTCCGTCGCAGCCTATGCGGTGCGGTCGAACTGCGTAGTGCTCCCCACCCTTCATCATTCATCGCTCGCTCGCAGATTTTCCACTATGCCGAGGCCTTTAGTCTGACGCATGGACCGGGTGGTTGGCAGTGCGAGGTTGGCGCCCTCACTGGAGAATGAGGTTTCGATTCGCGCGGGGTGATCTACCGTCGAAGCCCCGTCCAATCATCAGGGGCGGCATGCATGAACGCTGCGAAGGAGGCCAGGGAGCCGCTCCGCGTTTTCCATGCAAAGCGTCGAGTCAGAGTTGACCCGAAAAACATGCCGTTGGCTTGACGTTGGGACGCAAACTCACTACACACAGCAAACCCCACGCCTAACAGCTGTTTTTTGATTTGGTCCCTATCTATAACGGCTTTATTTTTTGTAAAACTTGAGAGCCAAGCGGGAAAATTATTTAAAAAATAATTTACTATGAAGAAGAAATAGAAAAGACCTAAGTTAAGCACGATTAAAATTTAAAACAAAAACAGTTGGGCGGGGAGTTCACCTTGCGTGGTGAGGTTGCGTCCTTACACAAAGGGGACGGCATATTTTTCGGGTCACCTCTGGCTCGATGCTTCGCACGGAAGACGCGGAGCGGCTCTCTGACATCCCTCGCAGCGTTCATGCATGCCGCCCCAGGCTGAAAGCGGTCACGCCAGAGGTGCTTTTCAGCGGCCAAGCGTTGCAGGTGCGGTGGGAAGTTTTAGGTCGTAGGCCCATGTTTCCGAAGTGGAACACACTTCTCTATTACAAAGTGAACATAAGCAATAAGGGCTTCATACACCTCGTTTATATTGCGGCACGTGCAAAAGAGTTCATCCCAGTATGTTCTTATCAACCAAAGATTTATTTGATCTCAATTGGCTCTGGGAAAATCGAAATTGCGAGCTGTTTTGGGAGCAGCAGGTTGACGTGCGGTTTCAAAGGCTATGCTACAGTGGTCGCTTGTAGAGAAATCTGGCTGAACTTCCCAATCGGCAATCAAAGTGAGGTCATTGCATAAGAGCAAATCCAGCACATTTTGCCCATGAGTGGGCTCATATTTCAGACCATGATGAAGATGAGATCAAAGCATTCTATTCGGAGCTGGAGAAGTTCTTCAGAGAAGATCAAACCTTCTCTAAAGTCACCGTCGGTGATTTCAATGCCAAGGTTGGCTCCAGAAGGACGCCTGAAGAGCATCACATCTGGACCCACTGACTAGAATGGAAAGAGCAGGGTCAAAGATTATCTGGGTTCGTCATGTCGACCAAAACAATCCATGGTAACTCACAGTTACAGAAGCCTCTCTCACAACGTTGAACGTGGGAGTCTTCCGGTGGACGGTACCACAATGAAATGGACCACATCATCGTCAACCGTAGATTCACCGCACTGGCTAGCTGTTGGGAAGATTCCGTTATAGATAACATCGATGAAGAGTATAATCGATTCGTTCAGCACCTTCACGATACTGCTAAGGAAGCAAAGAGCTTGATGATCACCAAAAGACGACTGTCCTTGGCAACTCTTTAGCTGATTCACCACGTGGAGCTGCAAGAGCAACAGGCAACTATAAACTAACGTCTGAAATTGCAAAGCTGTGCAGAGAAGCGATAAAAGATGACTTGAAGGAGAGAAGAGCAGCAGTCATGGCCGAAGCTGCAGAAGCCGGGAAAACATTCGCAACGCTCGCCGCAACTTTGCCAACGACAAAGAGACAAAGATGACCACACTTCGAAGCACCGACGGAACAGACACTGCTTCCAGAAGGGCGATGTAAAAGGTCATCCACGACTTCGACTCCAATCTCTTCGATAGCCACGTCCATGTTCCTCCATACCAACTGAGGCAGGACGACTATGTTGTACCATCCGTTCTCCCTTCCGAGATCCAGCATTCATTCATTGAAAATTTATTCAGTCAAAAAAAATCTTTAAAAAAATTAGGAACTGATTGGGAAGAACATGAGCACGCCATCATGTCGGTGAAAAATCGCACTGCACCCGGTCCCAATAGTATCAAAGCCGAACAACTAAAGAACCTCCCACCGGCTCTGATTCTCATGATGGCACGGCCCTCCACTCGTTACCTATCGGAATGCAAGGTACCATCTCAGTGGAAGACCAGCAAAACTATGTTGTTGTACAAAAAGGGAGACGTTCACGACATCGGAAACTATCGCCCTATCTGCCTGCTGTCTGTTGTCTACAAGTTGCTCACTCGTGTCATTCTCAACAGGATCGACAGAACGCTAGACGAAGGACAGTCATGCGAGAAAGCAGGGTTCCGAAAAGAATTCAGTGCGATCAATCACATCCGCACAGTTACGAAGCTTATTGGAGTGTCGTGAGAGTACAAGACTCCGACTTGCCTCACGTTCATCGACTTGAAGAAGGCTTTCGACTCCGTTGAAATAGAAGCGGTTCTTGCAGCCCTAAGAAACCAGGGTGATCTTAGTCAATATGTGAAGATACCTTGTGAGCTGTACCGCAACTTCACAACTACTATTTCACCATTCTACAGAGAGATCATCTTCGTTGTAAAGAGAGGTGTACGTTACGGCGATACCACTTCACCGAAACTCTTCAGTGCCTCTTTTGAAAACGTTATGCACGCGTTGGAATGGCAAGATATGGGAGTGAAAATCGACGGTCGGCAGCTAAATCATCTCATAACACCATTCAACACGCAAGCCGAACGAATGCTGACCGACTTCGACAACGCATGTGGAAAAGTTGGTCTCGAGCTGAATTTGACGAAAACGATGTTCATGAAAGAACGGATAAGTTTCTGATGCAATTGAAAGCTGTAACAAATAATTGTTTCAACCAGTCCCAGCTACTAGTTCCAGTTCATGTAATGTGTGAACCCATTAAATCGATAACTAATCAAAATATTTTCACTGGGTAATCAGAGGAGTTCGTTCAAGATCTAAGTTGTTTGGGAGCCTCCAAATGTTTTTTATGCATAAATTTCTTGACCCCTCAGAAATGCCGAAATTCCAACAAAAAAAAATTTCTCTAGAAGCATTCCTTCAACTTCTAAGGTGACAAAACCAAGTGGTATCACTACTGAAGCCTGAAAGCAGGCTTTGTTAGACATATGAACCAGTTGAGAACTCGTGTAAAGCGGTCCTCTTATCGTCGGTTGGTAGGCTAAAGGTTATAATTGGGGCCTGAAGTTGATCAAGTCTGCCAATACTTTGTCCGGCTTTTTCTAAATTGAGCAATGTTCACAGCGGTCATCAAAGGGAGTGTTTAATAATATTTTCGATATCGAGATCATTAGCTGAAACGAAGGGTTGACTTCCTAGCAAAGCTGAGTTTGTTAAGAAATGGTGTAAGGATGAGAAAAAGGAAAAATCTTTATAGACAACGGTTCGAACCGCCTTCAACCTTCCACCAGAAATCGAAAGGTCCGGGGATCATTGTAACAAGTGTCGAGAACCGGCTTGTAATGAGCAACCAATAGCAATATACGGCCCGAAACTTGATTGTGATGTGCTTGCTCCACCCACTTCCTCGGTAGCCATGGAAAAGTGGGTGGGGTGGGCACAACACATTCAAGTTTTGGGACCTTATAGAGCTATTCATTGCTCGTTTTTAGCCGACCCTGTTGTTGTCATGGGCCTCGTGCCGGCTTGTCTGAATACACAGAAAGGGAAGCACCCAGGAGCAGTTCGGCTGGCTAAACGCACCTCACGCGGAGCTCCAGCGACGACGTAAGCGCAGCTGCTTTCCGTCGCACGCGTCGCAGGTATCCGTCGGACTGTGACTGGGTGCCTCTCATTCTGTGTATTCGATCAACGTGCCCCTAGGAGCTCTTGATTTCCTGTGAAAATTTGAAAGCTGATTTTATCGTGAGCACTGCGTTCAACTAGACCAGTCTCAGCTCACTTTTATAGCCTCGCAAGGGAAATCATTAATCTCAAGTGGGTGAAATAAGTAACCCTGGGCCTATTACTTGCTTCTGACCGTAAAAACTGTGAGTGCGACTAGGCTGGGTCGCGCTGGCAGCAAGCTCTTTTTAGAGTAAACCCGCTGTGGGTCTATCACACTTTGCACTGCTCAAAAATACACCCATTCTTTAGATCCCGAGCATTGATTTGATGGGAAACTGCAATCAGTGGGGAGGAATCAACAGAGTTTTTTTTCAACGAGGGATAAGCTAACGGTCTTGTTGAACTTCATAGTGACCTCTTTACTGATCACATGCAGAACAGCGCTACTGGCGTTCTCTGACCATCTAGGGCTTTCGAGTAGCTTTTGATATACGGAATTTTTTTCCTGTAAAGGCTACTGAAACGCCAGGTACATAGTAACTGGCAGATATTGCATGAATACCACACGACTAAACAAATGTTCATGTATTACAGCACAAAACAGATTTTGCCGTTTTGCCGTTTGCAGGTCATTCTCTTGGTTGGCCGTTGCCATTTGCCGACATTTCAAATTCCTTTGCCGCACACCCTTGATGGTGAGGGTTGAGGGTTCGAGTACTGCAAGATCAATCCTGCGTTACTGCTGACAATAATGACATTTCTCAATGTTCACCTTCTTTATTTTGAGTTTTGACGGTGCTATTTGTTTTTAAAAATCTCTGTTTTTCTACCGCAGAGGTAATATAAGGGTAGGAAATTTGTATTTAAATTTGAAACTGACCAAACTACCGTACACCCACCGTAATTTACCGTAATCTGTCAAAAGTTGGTAAACTGATCTTAGTTGATCACTTCAAAAAAAAAACCCGAGAGCCAGGTTAGGGCGTTATTTTTTTCGACACTGGGAGCCCATATTTTTCGGAGCTCGTAGGTTGAAACATTTTTTGCGTAAACTCCGACCCGGGTATACTCTGGGACGCTGAACACGAATCTGAGGTCTATTTCCAGTTTTTTGGCAGACTATGTTAAATTAGTGCGCACTGAAAACACTTCACTTACCATAACCCACTGTTTTGGTAGTTTTTGACCTACCCGTGGGATTGAGTGAAATTCTGAAGTCTTCAATTGTTTCTTGTCATCTCCTCTACAACCTCCGAAGGACCTTTTTTCAAAACTTCAGTGTGTGCTCGTAGTGGTCCCTAGTAAGGCCTCTAGTTCGTAACACCTTAGGTCCTGTATGTACCTAAGAAGTTCATGGATTTTGTTGGCCAAAAGCCACAATATTGCTACTCTGGAATGCCAGTCATTTTCGAGTGATATTCAAAAATCTGAGCCGTCCAGACCTCTTACCTTTTTCCATGCACCTTTTCCTGCTTTGCAGGAAAAGAAAAACTCGCCTCAAGGTTTGACCCTACATTAAAGTCGAAAAGTACACCATCTACTCTGGCACCGCTGAATTTCGATTTTTGGTTTCTTTTTCGAATATATGATTCGTTCAAAAAAGCAAAATTTTCGATTTTCCTATTATCCGATTGATCGGGGAATTTAAATTATTCGACTTTTTTCTGAATTTTCGGCCAAGTGCAGGTTAGGACATTCGAATAATTTGTCACTGGAACAAATAGTCGAAAATATGCATTATTCAGCATTTTTCGACCATTTGAATGTTCGGATAAATTTTCTGTTTACTTATTTGAATGGAACAGAGGACTGTTTTCGAATTCATTCATTAGTAAAAAATTGAGAAGTCTCATACGTACTATACTTTGACATCGAATGATTTCGAATGGTTTTATAAATGGATTTTTTCTCTCGAATGACAGAATGGTTCGAGCCGCCTTCGGTGCTCAGACAACAAGTAAGAGGTAAGCTTCTCGTAAGACAGGTCAGAGTAGAACTCTCTGCATTCACAAAATTGAAATTATCAAATATTTGAAAAAATAGTCGACTTCGAAAGACAGTCGACTATTTTTTCAAATTTTTGATAATTTTGATTTTGCGAATGCAAAAAATTCCACTCTGATATGACTTACGAGAAGCTTATCTCTCACCCGTTGTCTGAAAACCGAACACGGCTTGAACCATTTTGTCATAAAAGAGAAAAAGTCCATTTATAGGATCATTCGAAATCATTCGATGTCAAAGTATAATACGTACGAATCAATTCATTCGTTCGTATAATTTCAAGACGCGTCGCTCATGAATTTCATCCATTCAAAAAATTTTAAAATGCCGTGTTCGAATTCATTTATTCATTTGCTAATTCCAATAAAGTTTCATTCGAGAAATTCCCTGGAGACAGGGTATTCAAGAAATTCATTCATTCGGAACCTGACTGAACACTGTCCTCGAGTAGAAAATTTAGTAATGGTCAACGTGCGAATTTTATCGAACCCGGCTGAGGATTTTTGATATAACCCAAGAAGAGTCTGCCTCATTTCGTCGTGGCTGCCTTGATGAGGTGGTCGTCGCTTCATTGCTTTGCTTTCGTATGTTGACTATTCGTTGAAATTTTATCGGGGACTTCCGAGTTGGTTTCTGCGACAGCGGGTGTCTGCAGTTGCGGATCGAAACTGCGTTCGAAATCAGCTGTAGCAGGCGCCCATTAATATCCGACAGTTCAGGCAATGACTTTTTCACCGTTCTGTGAAGCAGACCTCAAGGTGAGCATCAAGTTAATTTCATTGTCCTCCCAAAAACTGCTGAAACAAATGAGTTTTGAAGTAAAGCCAATCTTGCTCTGATGAGTCCAGACGTACAGGCTAGAAAACGGCGAAATTCACTTGGTTCCTAAGCATGCTGGTGCGGAGCGGAGGTTAGAGACAGTGAGAGAGCGCAGGGCAGATGGAGGCCGAGGCGTCGCGCGCGCTGCTCGCGCCTCGAATGATGTGAATTTCGACGTTTTATAAAGGGTAGAGAGCGGTCGGTCATGGCAAATTAAAACAGTGATAAGGAGGTTCTGACATGCCAAGCCCGATAAGCCTCACTTCGGCTTTCTCAAAATGAGGAAGATAGGTCATATTTATCCTCCGTAAAAATCGAAACTCCCATCTCTTATGAAGCGTCCGGGGTGCGCGCTGCTCCTGCCTCCGTCTGCCCTGCGCTCTCTAGCTGTCTCTAGCCGCTGCTGTTGCCATACGGACATCCTCAAAAAAACGTACAACCATCAAATCAGATTCTACAGTTCAAAAAATGTGGAGAGAAAACAACATGTTGTAACCCGTCACAACTTTCATAACTTGATAACAACGGGTTCTAAGGCCCCGGTCAGACTCGGTCGAAAAACCTGCTGAGTCCGACTGAGTCCTACTGAGTCCGAGGTGGAAAAACCTGCTGAGTCCCACTGAGTCCGGTTGCCCCCAGCACCAACCAGCTCCTCTGCGAAACACGCAAATGATAGTGACGATTATCACCTCAGCTATGAATCGGAACGTGTTTGGTGGCTGATTTTTCTTGTTTTCAACATGTCTGAATCTGATTTCCGTATCAGCAGTACGTGGGGCAGAGCGCAGACGGCGAGAGTCGAGATGCGGCGGGGCTCGGCAGGTCGCAGTCGGCCGAAAAAAATGCACCCAAATCACGTGAAAAATACCTATATCGACCGGGTGGGACTCAGCGGGACTCAGTAGGACTCAGTGGGACTCAGTAGGACTCAGTCGGTGCATTGGCCCCGCCCTTGTACGCATGAGAAATATCAGTATCGACCGGGGGGATTGCGGTGGGCATCAGACGGTCGCAGTCGGACTCAGTGGGTTGATTTTTTTCCACCCGTTTTCCACGAATTCGATGCGTATCGACCGGGTGGGACTCAGTAGATCCACCGACTATGACAGGGGCCTAACTCTTCAGTACATTCTACACTACTACTACTGTGAACGATTCCACAAAGGTGTCGAATTGGAATAAACCCGGACAACTCGTACACCGTGCTTTCGCAGAACATGTTCTCAGATCTTTCCAGACTAGCTTGTTGCGTCTAATCAGCCCGATTCCGATATACATGCGTCTTTACCAGGTCGAAAACGTCACCTCTTGTTACTCGCAGGCTTGAAAGACGCAAGTAGCATTCGCGGGCGTGTATGGTAGGCGCGTATTTCGAAAGAGACCACAAGGACGCAAGTAAGCTGCGTCCGAATGAGAATGGCGGCCCTTGCGGCCGGCGTGCTTGGCAGACGGCCGTCGCATTCGCTGCTCTCGGACGAGCATGCGAAGAATCCCCACCGCCATCGACTACGAACGGGGCCGTCACCGGCTGGCAGCAAGCACTGCGCCGATCAATCAGCTCTGCGGACGATGGGAGAGGGGACGGCCGTCGTTGAAATCCAACACTCGTCCGAGGGCGGCACATGCGATGGCCGCCTACCAAGCACGCCGGCCGCGTCGGCCGCCATTCTCATTCGGGCACACTGTAACATGCCGTTTAGACGCAAGAAAGCTACTCAAATTGTTTATGGAAATGCGTCAGTGCAAAACTAGTTGGGGGGGGGAACACTCAGATTTGAAGTGAGAAATTATCTAACTATTTTGCTTTGCTACGGATTAGTATGATTCGGAAATGTGACATTTGTGAGAAACTCGTTGAAAGAGGTGAAATATCTTATGCTACTGATTTGGCATGGGAATAAACTCGAAAGAAGCGCTAAAAACTCAGTGAAATGTTTCATCGTTGATTTGGCTGTGCACTTGTTTACTAAACAACAAAAATTGATTGTGACATTGAAAAACCAAATCACGCGCTTCTCTTCTGAAATCAACCTAACGCTTGCAGTTTAGGTTAACGAGTCTCAGGTCCTTGCAAAATTATGTAGTGTCTCCCACCTCGATCATTCAGAAATCAAGTAAAACTAAAATAAAAAGTAAAATTCAGAAGTTCCCTTCCGATTGACTATCAATTAATGAAAGTGGAAATAACATCACGTAGTGTGTTTATGTTTTAGCTAAGAGAACTGCTGTCACACGAAAACATAAATGCTCAGTAATAAGTTCGTCATTTGGTTTTTCAATGTCACACTCGATTTTTGTTGTTTAGTAAACAAGTGCACAGCCAAATCAACGATGAATCATTTCACTGAGTTTTTATCGCTTCTTTCGAGTTTATTCCCATGCCAAATCAGTAGCATAAGACATTTCACTTCTTTTAACAAGTTTCTCACAAATGTCACATTTCCAAATCATACTAATCCGTAGCAAAGCAAAACAGTTAGATAATTTCACTTTATTTTAGCGAAGGTTTCCTTTTAAAGGCACATTACACCCTCAGATATGACTTTTCGAATGTTCATCTCAGGCACTCGAGGGGGGCAAGCCCCACTTCCACCAGCATGCCAGCCTTCCTTCCTTGTCAGGGCTGGCGTCCTGGTGGAACAGGGCCGGCGCCCCTTTCCTCTCTTCGCTGCAGGACCATTACTGAGCGGGTCACCCCACAGTTAATTTTTTTCGAGAATGGGGCTGGCGCCTCGCACTTTCTTTCGCTGCGGGACCAACCCTGAGCGGGCCACCCCGCCTCGGTCCGGACAACGGCGTAGCCTTTGCCGAGGTCTGCGGTGAGGAGCCACCCTCCCCGCGGATCACGGCGAAAACCGCCCCCCCCCAGCCGTGGAGATACCCCAATCCCCTCGGCGATCAAAAATTTGCTGGCCTCCGGAGAGTGACTCAAAGTCACCTTCCAGGGCCGGCATTAGAATGCCGAATGAAGACTTGAGTGAGATGAGGCGCCTTTTATACCGGCTGTGCACGTGATAATCACGTTACGACGAGATCAGTCGTGATCATTATCAATTGTCTTTCCGACCGGCGGAATTGAAGATGGCGTGGCGTGTTTTGTGGTTCGCCGGCGAGCCAATATCCGCGCTGCGTGTGCGTCGCATGCAGCATGGTTCGCCGCTGGCCGGCACCCTCGAAATGTGGGGCGCCGGCCGTCGTTTTAGGCATAGAGGTTCGCCGGCCGTCGCCCTGAGTACCTGAGATATGACATTAATGTTTGAAAACTTTGAATCCATAGCGCCATTGAGATTGTGCGCTCCACAGCGGAAAACTGCCCTAGTAGCAAAACACGCAACGCGGCGCTGAGGGCTGGCTCAACGGTGGTCGGAGCGCCGTCCCCCTCGAATCTCCGTCCACAATTACGGTTCAAGGCTGGCCCTTCTGAGCGAAAATGAACGGGGCTTGCCCCCCTCGAGTGCCTGAGATGCAGTTGTGTAGTAGAACCCTCTTGCATAACACTTGCCCACCCATTCTAGCACCACCACAGTTCACACCATTTTTTATGGTTTCCGAACCCAATAACGACCAGATGAACGCATGAATCGCAACCGCGTTTTTGATTTTCACTCCCTTGCCGGCCCTCCCAGTTGGGTCAAACACACGATCCGTAACGCTTGGCGTGCTCCCAGTTGGGTCCCGCCCTCTTTCCCCGGCGCTTGGCGCTTTTTCAGTCGAGTCCCTCACGCTTTGCTCGGCGCTTGGCGCGCTCCCAGTTGGGTCCCGCACACTTTCCCGGCACTTGGCGCAATCCCAGTTGGGTCACGAATACGTTCCTCGGCGCATGGAGCACTTTCAGCTGGGTCCCGCACTCTTTCTCCGGCGCTTTTTAATTTCGGTCTTGCACACGTTCCCCGTCGCTTGGCACACTTTTGGTTGGGTCCCGCACACTCTCCCCTGCGCTTTGCACATTTTCAGTCGGGTTCCGCACACGTTCCCCGGCGCTTGGCGCACTTCCAGTCAGGTCCCACACACACGTTGTGTGGGGTTTGGCACACTTCCAGTGGGGGGCACCGCACACGTTCCCCGGCGCTTGGCGCATTCCTAGTTGGGTACTGTAAACGTTCCTCGGCGCTTGGCGCACTCACAGTCGGGTGCATCACACGTTCCTTGGCAATTGGCGCACTTCCAATCGTATCCCACACACGCTTTGTGACGCTTGGCACACTTCCAGTTGGGTACCGCGCATGTTCCTTTGCGCATAGCACACTTCCAGTCGTATCCCACACACGCTTTGTGACGCTTGGCACACTTCCAGTTGGGTACCGCGCATGTTCCTTTGCGCATGGCACACTTCCAGTCGAACCCCGCACAATAAACGATGTGCATACGGTTCCTGATGGACGTAAAGGAGACCTACTCTAACGCTTGCAATCAATTCACTCTTATCACAATACCACTCCATTTCTCTCAATTGGCCAACCATGTTATTTATCATTCAAAAGTTTCACCGGACTCCACACACACACACCCACAGAGCGGATTTTTCTGAAATTTGGGCAGTGTTAAGAACCTTTACCGCTCTACATTTTGTGAAAATGCCTAGTTCGGAACTATCTTCCAAACCGAGATTCTGTAACGAGGGGTTTGCGCAGAAGCAATCCTTTTCCAAATCAGGTGCGCGCTTCGCGCGCTCCACAATTAATGACTCGACTTTCATAAATCGATGTGATCCCATTATATTTCCAGGACACAATGAATGATAACATTATCACCTCACTGGTAACGGAAAATTTTTCATTTTCATGAATAAATCTTCTCATTTTCATAGGTAAATCCTGAGTGCCCCCCCCCCAACTAGTTTTGCACCTATGCGTCTTTCGCAACTGATCGATTTCTCGTTAATAACCACTCCATTTCACCTCTCTCGGATAAGTTCGTGTGTTTCGCTGACAAGAAAACTTTCTCAACTTTTGATTTTGTTCGTGATTCTGCTACCTATATTTGCTTTACTCTCTCTCTCTCTCTCTCTCTCTGTATGTGTGTACGTGTGTATTATACTTGGGCACAGCGAATATTCGAATAATCAGATACTTGAATTTTCGAAGCAGTCTCAGGATGTATCGCTCCAGCCGCGAAGCTGCTGGAGAGGTTTGGTTTTGCCTAAGCCTTGTAATCGCTTAGATTTTTATAAAATAGTTTATAGAATCTTTCAATCAGAATTTCTGAAGAATTCCTTCTGGATATAAGTTAAAGGGTCCAAAAGACACCAGCTGCCGAAATTTTAGCCGAATCGGTTCACAAATAACAACGTTATGAGCCCGAAAGCTTAAGAAATTCTAACTGTCCCTGTTCCCTTAAGTTGATCTGGGTTCAGGGTTCGGCACGAGGTGTGGACAAGGCTAAATTTTCTCAGACCCCCCCCCTCTAGAAGCAAACTTTTGGCGATTTTCCCAGTCCCGCTCCCATAAGCGTTAATAGGTCAAATTTTTGGCGATTTTCTCGGACCTCCTCCCAGGAGTGTTAATTGTCTGTTTTTGTAGTAAAGTTGAAATAAAAGGAACAACTTATTCTAAAAGATGTATAATTTGAATAAGAACAACCATTTAAAAAAACAAGACATTAACATTGAAATAGATCACGAACGATGCTTTTCTTGACGGATTACATGAAGTTGCCTGCGTTTTTGAAAAACTTAGTTAAAGGCAGTGGTCACGATGAAAAACGTTATCGAAAAAACTACAAAAATCAGCTTAGATATAAAACAGCTCAAAAACTATGAAGGTAGCAAGGTGAAAAACGGGCTAGAATTAGAGTTATTAAGACCCTAAACTTCCACTTCGTGCACACGTGCACAGAAAGATCACAGTCTCATGCCAAGCAGTCGAAAATCATCGACACTCAGAGGACGAAATGAATGCAAATTTACCTAATAAAACAGTTGAACAATGAAAGCAAGCACCTCAGTCAATGTTTTTGACTAGATGTGTACATAAATCCGAAGTTTCATTGATTGAAATTCAATTTCAAGCCAGCTGATGTTCTTGATGTTAGAGATCATCGATGCCGATGATGTGGGGTGGACTCGTCCACCATCAAAAGACAAGGAAGTTCAGGCTTCAAATTTGGCCTAGAACAGCGTTTTTTTCGCGATTTTTTCCTATAGTTTCTACTACTCTATAAAAGGGTTTACAGAAAAAAAGAAGACGAGCATATTTGAGCGCGACCACTGCCTTTAAAGACACAGTCCAACCTCAAAATCGATTTTTCGTTTCTCTACCTATCTTGGAGAAAATTTCACCGTGATCACAATGGTGTTTTCAGAATCGCTCAGAACTCAGAACGAACGGAGTTATGGCTCCTCAAAAATTTCGATTTTGAACGGCTAGAAGTTCTCGGACGAGCTGTCTCGAGCCTGTACTTTCTCGCTATTTGCAGCCATCGTTCTGAATCAGGCCACAATATAAAGCCAGACCGAAAACAAATTGAAGAACATAGTTTTTGAATGAAATCATTCGTGCATCTCTTCCCTATTGAGGTCGGAAACCTGGCGGTGGGCGTAACCAATTTTTTCTTTCAAGGGGGCGTGGCCGACTTTTTCCTGTTTTTTCTCGCTTATTTGAGTGAATTGAGATTTCGCGCTTCGCAGGGTTGCTATAGGCAGCGACCGGACCATAATATCAAAAATTGCCTCTGAGGTTGGACTGTGCCTTTAAAGTAAGAAGGGTTTTGATTATAGGTGCGGTCGCGCTGGAGGTCTACATTTTTGCAAGGTATGAGTCAGGAGAATACGATGATCGAGTCCAGCGTGGTCGATTTACCCTATATACTCACTTCCTCCGTCCAACATATGAACACCGCTACAGTAAAAGGCCTCACACTTTTCTCAGGTGTGGTCCCGCCGGAAGTCGTCAATTTCGAAATTTAGGTGTGACGAGAGTAGGATATTTGAGTCCACCGTGGTCGGTTTACCCTCTAACAATCTTTTTCCGTCTCAGTGTAAAGCCGAAAACCGCTACATAGGAAGCGGAACAAGGCAAAAAAACGTTAAAAAACGTCCAAGTCCACAAACCTGGAGTAGGGGTTTAAAACACCTGTAACATAACAGCCGAAAGAGCCATTCCGGGTTTGAGCAAAATTAAGAAACTAGGTTTGTAACTCTACCGAATGAAACTTTACTCGCTCCCAGAGGACGCCTTGCAAAAATTTTTTCTGGGTGTGGACATTTGATGTTTTGAGCATAAATGTCCACACCTAAATGCACTTGCTAGGTGTGGACATTTATGCTCGAAACATAAAATGTCCACCCCTAGAAAAATTTTTTGTAAGGCGTCCTCTGGGAGCGAGTCAAGTTTCATTCGGTAGGGTTACAAATCTAGTTTCTTAATTTTGCTCAAACCCGGGATAGCTCCTTTGGAAGTTAAGTTACAGGTGTTTTAAAACCCTACTCCATGTCTGTGGACTTTGACGTTCTCTAACGTTTTTTTTACCTTGTTCCGCTTCCTATGTAGCGGTCTTCGGCGTTACACTGAGACGGTACAAGATTGTATAGAGGGTAAATCGAGCACGCTGGACTCGATCATAGTATTCTCCTGACTCATGCCTAGCAAATATGTAGACTTCCAGCGCAACCGCACCTGCGATAGGTGTGGGCCACGCAGAGAAAAGCCTTTCAGCGTCCATCTTAGAGGCCGAAAATTCGTATAAAGGGTAAATCTACCGCTCTCAACTCGAATATCTTATTTTCGTGACCCTTACCTTGCAAAAAAATGTGAGAAAAAAATTAAGCACCTTGCGAGATCGAATCCGCCGAGTGTGTTTCGTGTATGAGTGGGTTTCGGAGAATGAAATTCGAAACGTAACCAGGTTAGATGACGCTCTTTCCAACTAGCAAGTGTTTTTGCCATGTCTGATCTGGCTAATTTTGAAGCACCTATTTTCGTATCTAACCACTTATTAAAGCGTGTTTTCCATACATTTAAAGTGACCTGTTCTTCTCTGAAAACATATTTATTTCTTTAGTACATCTCGTCGTCTTCGCCTTTGCCAATAACCTCATTCATCGCATCCACTCTTTTCTTCGCCCCATTCCGTAGCTTCCAATCTGTTCTTATTTGCAATTCAGTACACAACTATCCAGGATACACGCCCAGAACCTATGTGCCTTATATTCAATCGTAGGAAAACCTTTACTATAGATTCAACATTTACATTAATTTAATTACTACAAGGTTTCATGTTTATTGGACGCTATTACCGAATTATTCGCAAAAAAATATTTCTAAACAGCGTACCTACTATCACCGGTCAGAATGATTCACGTGGTCTCCGGGTGGAGCTCAGACCCGCGCCCCTCCCTCCACCATTGCGCAGCTCAGACCTCTCGGTGTGAATATCCTTACCCTGCGCCGAACCCTGTCTCGTAGTTCATAGTGCATCGAATTCCTCATGAGAGTCTGTTTTTAAAATGATTTAGGGAGCGCTGACTCACGAATATGAACATTTTAATACTATTTCAAGGGTTTTGGTCAAAAAAGGGCAATTTTTAGTCAGTCTAGTTGGAGCTGCGTACTTTGAATATTCATTCGGTAGAAAACATTCGTGAGTGGAGAAGGGGGAAACTTTGATAAAAGTTTTTTTGAAAAATGAAATTTCCAAACGTTTAGCTCCCTGCTTGAAGTGATGATTTGGCGATTTCATATTCACGAGAAAGTAGAAGCTGAAAGAGTCGTAAAAACGTCTTAAAACATTAAAAAAATGATTTGGCGCAGAAAAACCTGAAGTGTTGAAAAAAGTGGGAAATGTAGTGAAATGACCAAAATACGGTTTGGCGGTCAATCATAGACCAACTATCGATTAGTAGTGAAGGATGATGGATCGGATTTATTTATTTATTATCTACGCCCACATGACGCGCCGAAAACAGTACATTAGAGAATAGACAGAAGTGAAGATTCAACAGTGAAACAAAAAATTCAAAGCACAAAAGAATGAACCTCGAGAAAGGCTAAATCAGAAATCCGCGAAAGCCGGTATCCAGTCACAGTCACTAGCAGCGGTTTGCATGACGTGAGAATTTTTTTCTCTGTGCAGGCATTGCGCATCGAAACGTAACGGAAACGTACTAGCTGAGATAAAGGATTAGAGAAATAAATGAATCGCGATACATAACCAGCGAGGTTGGCTTAGGCAGTGTCAGCCAGCTATGACACCTATATCACTTACTGGAGCTTCGTAACATGGGTTTACTGGCATCCCACATGGAACCGGTAAGATAGCCAAAGCCAACTGCGACTTGTAAATGAGAATCTCGACGCTCCAGAAAATCTCCATCATAACATCTTCTTGGATCCTGAAAAGGCTTTGCGTTCCCCATTGGAGGTTGGCGCAAAGTCGGCGCACCTATGTTATAGCATATGGCCCCGAGTTTGCGCCAACTTTTAACAGTGAACGCGAAGTCTCTTCAGGAACCATGCCGACGTTATGATCGCTCCCACTTCATGCTCGAAATTACTTTCTAGAAACTGTGAATGAATACGCCTCTCAAAATGATGCATGAAGAAACCAAAGCAAGGAACCTGCGATCAAAGCAATCAATGAGATATTTGATCCTACACAATATTCCAGAGGATATTTGGACGAATTTGACAAGCTTCTCCGTTAAACTTATCAAAGCAAAATCAAGCGCGCTATGGCTTGGAGCCTTGCGGTTTCATAGCTTTACCAGTGCTGATTGCCGCAATAGAGCTTCGAACTTTAATTTTTCCAGCCTTTCTTTCGAAAAGCTTAAACCAAGAGCCCTGCTTCTTTCTGTCCATGTGCGCGCCTACCCCATTCACTGAACTAAACTTTATAAGAAGACCCTAAACTTTTTGGGGATGAGCCGGACGAGTAATATATGCAACATTATCATTTCCATCTTTATCCTACGGGTTTCGCTATAACTCCTCGGGAAGCGTATGGGCTCGTGATGCTCAAAACCATGCGAAAGTGTTTTCCATTGTTTGAGAGCGGACGGAGAAAATTTTATGATGACTTCAACTTACAATCCTGAACATGATTCATATTTCACGCATAGTGGTTTCAGTGGGACGTCTTCAGATGTGCACAAATGTTTGATAGAGAACATAAACGTGATGGAGAAGTGGAGACATTCAGTCGCATGGGTAAGCCCTCACGAATTGTTGCTTTACATGCTTCGAAAATAGTGGGTCGACGGTGTGCCCAACACCAACATTCAAAACTTTTAAGCCAACCTTAGATTCAAATATTTGCAAACTCAAGTTTAAGAAGTTTTAGTTCTGGGAATCACACCCAACTGTTATTTGTACTATGGTCCCGTGAAAACAAGGTGGGCAGGATTGCATTACCCGTTTAACTTCATGGGTGCAGCCAACAATACAGAATGCCAGCACAAACGGGTGTTCATGGTGAGATCGGTGAGCCAAATTTCTCACTTCTCTTTGAAGGCAGTGTTCACGATAGGGATCGTTTTTGTGCTTTTTTGCCTATCTTGAAGACGGTCCCATGCTGATTCTAATGATGTTTTTGGAATCTTACCTTCTAGGAACGGAGTTATGGTCCCTCAAAAATTGAGCTAGGGAAGCATGGTGGACGAGTTGTCCGAGGCTTGTAACTTCCGTCTTTTGCAGCCGATGTATGCGAGCTGACCTGAGTAAAGAGAGAAGTTGAGAATGAAGAGAAGAACGGGGCTATTGATCGGAAACCATCGCTCATATCACAATCTCGAGCATTCATTTGTTCACGTCGGTGGGCGTGGAAAGTGCATCTGGGGTGTGACGAGCTGACGGGTGTCCAACTTTGGGGCCGTTGGGGACCGTTCCGAGCTCATTTTTCTTAGTTTTTCAACGTTAGGGTTGCGCTAGGCCCCGCAGCTGCCGATCTCCACCAAAAAATCAGACATGGTTTTTTTTATTGTGGACACTGCCTTTAAAGGCAGTGTTCACGATAAACTTCATCCTCAAATTTTGCATGACAAACGCTTCCCTTGGCTCTCAGAAGCAGAACAGCGTCAAAGAAACGGAACGAAAAGCTACCCAGGAGCCGGAAAAAAAGTGGGCGAACCCCGCCGCTTTGGGCAAGTCCGGCCCCATTCCGCCCCCCCGACGTGAACAATGGAACACTCGAGATCGTGAGATGAGCGATGGTTTCCGATCAAAAGCCCCGTTCTTCCCTTCAATCTCAACTTCTCTCTTTACTCAGGTCAGCTCGCATACATTGGCTGCAAAAGACGGAAGTTACAAGCCTCGGACAACTCGTCCACCATGCTTCCCTAGCTCAATTTTTGAGGGACCATAACTCCGTTCCCAGAAGGTGCTGTACAATTCCAGAGACATCATTGGAATCAGAATGGGACTGTTCTCAAGATAGGCAGAAAAAAAAGAAAAGGGATTTCTATCGTGAACTCTGCCTTTATGTCCAGCTTTGAAAAAAATGAATCACGATTTTTTCAACAGTGACGTCATAATACTTCATTTCTTAACATCGACATTGATCAAAAGAACCTCTTTGCATAGTTCTGAACCTGGTACTATTCTTTCAAGTTTAGTGGCTCGGTATGAAACTATTTGGGGGGGGGCACTCAGGATTCAGTTGGAGAATGAATGATACCGCTTTCAGAAGTCGAAGTATTTCCATGGAGTTTCCACGAAAACAATGACTGATAACGCTTCGCGCGCACCTGATCACTATAAAAAAGAATCGCATGGCCAAGAAAAATAATTATGACTATGGGGCTACGAAGCTGCCCCATCACCATGCAGGCGCTGTGCTTAGCGGGTGCCACGAAGGAGAGGATGAGCGCTCAGCACAGCGCATGCATGGTGGTGGGGCAGCTTCGAAGAGGAGCCGATTGGGGCGCGTTATTCAGCGCCTTCACCACTGCTTCGTCTTCTTTTTTTGCTTTGTTTATCCTGCAAACGGGTGACGAGGGAATTCAGTAGGGCTTCAGAAGACGTGAGATAGGTGACGTGGGAATTTAGTAGGACTTCCGTGATGGGGGTTAGCGCATCAGAAGGCGTGATCGGGGTGACGTGGAAATTTAGTAGGGCCTCAGAAGACGTGATCGAGGTGACGTGGGAACTCAGTAGGACTTCAGAAGACGTTATCGGGGTGACGTGGAAATTCAGTAGGGCTTCAGAAGACGTGATCGGGGCGCCGTGGGAATTTAGTAGGGCTTCAGAAGATGTGATCGGGGTGATGTTGAAATTTAGTAGCACTCCAGAAGGCGTGATCGGGGTGACGTGGAAATTCAATAGGGCTTAAGAAGACGTGATCGGGGTGACGTGGGAATTCAGTAGGGCTTCCGAAGACGTGATCGGGGTGACGTGGGAATTTAGTAGGACTTCAGAAGACGTGATGTGGGTGCCGGTGGAATTGAGTATCGCATCAGAAGACGTGATCCGGGTAACGGGGGAACTCAGTAGGACTTCAGAAGACGTCATCGGGGTGACGTGGGAATTCAGTAGGGCTTAAGAAGACGTGATCGGGGTGACGTGGGAATTCAGTAGGGCTTCCGAAGACGTGATCGGGGTGACGTGGGAATTTAGTAGCACTGCAGAAGGCGTGAACGGGGTGACGTGGAAATTTAGTAGGACTTCAGAAGACGTGATGTGGGTGCCGGGGGAATTGAGTATCGCATCAGAAGACGTGATCCGGGTTACGGGGCAACTCAGTAGGACTTCAAAAGACGTGATCCGAGTAACGGGGGAACTCAGTAGGACTTCAGAAGATGTTAGTGACGAGGGAATTCAGTAGGGCTTCAGAAGACGTGAGATGGGTGACGTGGGAATTTAGTAGGACTTCCGAAGACGTGATGGGGGTTAGCGCATCAGAAGGCGTGATCGGGGTGACGTGAAAATTTAGTAGGGCCTCAGAAGACGTGATCGGGGTGACGTGGGTACTCAGTAGGACTTCAGAAGACGTTATCGGGGTGACGTGGAAATTCAGTAGGGCTTCAGAAGACGTGATCGGGGTGCCGTGGGAATTTAGTAGGGCTTCAGAAGATGTGATCGGGGTGACGTTGAAATTTAGTAGCACTCCAGAAGGCGTGATCGGGGTGACGTGGAAATTCAATAGGGCTTAAGAAGACGTGATCGGGGTGACGTGGGAATTCAGTAGGGCTTCCGAAGACGTGATCGGGGTGACGTGGAAATTTAGTAGGACTTCAGAAGACGTGATGTGGGTGCAGGGGGGAATTAAGTATCGCATCAGAAGACGTGATCCAGGTAACGGGGAACTCAGTAGGACTTCAGAAGACGTCATCGGGGTGACGTGGAAATTCAGTAGGACTTCAGATGACGTGATCGGGGTGCCGTGGGATTTAGTAGGGCTTCAGAAGATGTGATTGGGGTGGCGTTGAAATTTAGTAGCACACCAGAAGGCGTGAACGGGGTGACGTGGAAATTTAGTAGGACTTCAGAAGACGTGATGTGGGTGCCGGGAGAATTTAGTATCGCATCAGAAGACGTGATCCGGGTAACGGGGCAACTCAGTAGGACTTTAGAAGACGTGATCCGGGTAACGGGGGAACTCAGTAGGACTTCAGAAGACGTTATCGGGGTGACGAGGGAATTCAGTAGGGCTTCAGAAGACGTGAGATGGGTGACGTGGGAATTTAGTAGGACCTCCGAAGACGTGATGGGGGTTAGCGCATCAGAAGGCGTGATCGGGGTGACGTGGGAACTCAGTAGGACTTCAGAAGACGTTATCGGGGTGACGTGGAAATTCAGAAGGGCTTCAGAAGACGTGATGTGGGTGCAGGGGGAACTAAGTATCGCATCAGAAGACGTGATCCAGGTAACGGGGGAACTCAGTAGGGCTTCAGAAGATGTGATCGGGGTGACGTTGAATTTTAGAAGCACTCCAGAAGGCGTGATCGGGGTGACGTGGAAATTCAATAGGGCTTAAGAAGACGTGATCGGGGTGACGTGGGAATTCAGTAGGGCTTCCGAAGACGTGATCGGGGTGACGTGGAAAGTTAGTAGGGGTTCAGAAGACGGGATGTGGGTGCAGGGGAATTAAGTATCGCATCAGAAGACGTGATCCAGGTAACGGGGGAACTCAGTAGGACTTCAGAAGACGTCATCGGGGTGACGTGGAAATTCAGTAGGACTTCAGATGACGTGATCGGGGTGCCGTGGGATTTAGTAGGGCTTCAGAAGATGTGATTGGGGTGGCGTTGAAATTTAGTAGCACACCAGAAGGCGTGAACGGGGTGACGTGGAAATTTAGTAGGACTTCAGAAGACGTGATGTGGGTGCCGGGAGAATTTAGTATCGCATCAGAAGACGTGATCCGGGTAACGGGGCAACTCAGTAGGACTTTAGAAGACGTGATCCGGGTAACGGGGGAACTCAGTAGGACTTCAGAAGACGTTATCAGGGTGACGAGGAATTCAGTAGGGCTTCAGAAGACGTGAGATGGGTGACGTGGGAATTTAGTAGGACTTCCGAAGACGTGATGGGGGTTAGCGCATCAGAAGGCGTGATCGGGGTGACGTTGAAATTTAGTAGGGCCTCAGAAGACGTGATCGGGGTGACGTGGGAACTCAGTAGGACTTCAGAAGACGTTATCGGGGTGACGTGGAAATTCAGTAGGGCTTCACGAGACGTGATCAGGGTGTCGTGGAATTTTAGTAGGGCTTCAGAAGATGTGATCGGGGTGATGTTGAAATTTAGTAGCACTCCAGAAGGCGTGATCGGTGTGACGTGGAAATTCAATAGGGCTTAAGAAGACGTGATCGGGGTGACGTGGGAATTCAGTAGGGCTTCCGAAGACGTGATCGGGGTGACGTGGAAATTTAGTAGGACTTCAGAAGACGTGATGTGGGTGCCGAGGGAATTGAGTATCGCATCAGAAGACGTGATCCGGGTAACGGGGAAACTCAGTAGGACTTCAGAAGACGTCATCGGGGTGACGTGGGAATTCAGAAGGGCTTCCGAAGACGTGATCGGGGTGACGTGGGAATTTAGTAGGACTTCAGAAGACGTGATGTGGGTGCAGGGGGAATTAAGTATCGCATCAGAAGACGTGATCCAGGTAACGGGGGAACTCAGTAGGACTTCAGAAGACGTCAACGGGGTGACGTGGAAATTCAGTAGGACTTCAGATGACGTGATCGGGGTGCCGTGGGAATTTAGTAGGGCTTCAGAAGATGTGATTGGGGTGACGTTGAAATTTAGTAGCACTCCAGAAGGCGTGAACGGGGTGACGTGGAAATTTAGTAGGACTTCAGAAGACGTGATGTGGGTGCCGGGGGAATTGAGTATCGCATCAGAAGGCGTGATCCGGGTAACGGGGCAACTCAGTAGGACTTCAGAAGACGTGATCCTGGTAACGGGGGAACTCAGTAGGACTTCAGAAGACGTTATCGGGGTGACGTGGAAATTCAGTAGGGCTTCAGAAGACGTGATCGGGGTGCCGTGGGAATTTAGTAGGGCTTCAGAAGATGTGATCGGGGTGACGTTGAAATTTAGTAGCACTCCAGAAGGCGTGATCGGGGTGACGTGGAAATTCAATAGGGCTTAAGAAGACGTGATCGGGGTGACGTGGGAATTCAGTAGGGCTTCCGAAGACGTGATCGGGGTGACGTGGAAATTTAGTAGGACTTCAGAAGACGTGATGTGGGTGCAGGGGGAATTAAGTATCGCATCAGAAGACGTGATCCAGGTAACGGGGGAACTCAGTAGGACTTCAGAAGACGTCATCGGGGTGACGTGGAAATTCAGTAGGACTTCAGATGACGTGATCGGGGTGCCGTGGGATTTAGTAGGGCTTCAGAAGATGTGATTGGGGTGGCGTTGAAATTTAGTAGCACACCAGAAGGCGTGAACGGGGTGACGTGGAAATTTAGTAGGACTTCAGAAGACGTGATGTGGGTGCCGGGGGAATTTAGTATCGCATCAGAAGACGTGATCCGGGTAACGGGGCAACTCAGTAGGACTTCAGAAGACGTGATCCGGGTAACGGGGGAACTCAGTAGGACTTCAGAAGACGTTATCGGGGTGACGAGGGAATTCAGTAGGGCTTCAGAAGACGTGAGATGGGTGACGTGGGAATTTAGTAGGGCTTCCGAAGACGTGATGGGGGTTAGCGCATCAGAAGGCGTGATCGGGGTGACGTTGAAATTTAGTAGGGCCTCAGAAGACGTGATCGGGGTGACGTGGGAACTCAGTAGGACTTCAGAAGACGTTATCGGGGTGACGTGGAAATTCAGTAGGGCTTCAGAAGACGTGATCGGGGTGCCGTGGGAATTTAGTAGGGCTTCCGAAGACGTGATCGGGGTGACGTGGAAATTTAGTAGGACTTCAGAAGACGTGATGTGGGTGCAGGGGGAATTAAGTATCGCATCAGAAGACGTGATCCAGGTAACGGGGGAACTCAGTAGGACTTCAGAAGACGTCATGGGGATGACGTGGAAATTCAGTAGGACTTCAGATGACGTGATCGGGGTGCCGTGGGATTTAGTAGGGCTTCAGAAGATGTGATTGGGGTGGCGTTGAAATTTAGTAGCACACCAGAAGGCGTGAACGGGGTGACGTGGAAATTTAGTAGGACTTCAGAAGACGTGATGTGGGTGCCGGGGGAATTTAGTATCGCATCAGAAGACGTGATCCGGGTAACGGGGCAACTCAGTAGGACTTCAGAAGACGTGATCCGGGTAACGGGGGAACTCAGTAGGACTTCAGAAGACGTTATCGGGGTGACGAGGGAATTCAGTAGGGCTTCAGAAGACGTGAGATGGGTGACGTGGGAATTTAGTAGGACTTCCGAAGACGTGATGGGGGTTAGCGCATCAGAAGGCGTGATCGGGGTGACGTTGAAATTTAGTAGGGCCTCAGAAGACGTGATCGGGGTGACGTGGGAACTCAGTAGGACTTCAGAAGACGTTATCGGGGTGACGTGGAAATTCAGTAGGGCTTCAGAAGACGTGATCGGGGTGCCGTGGGAATTTAGTAGGGCTTCAGAAGATGTGATCGGGGTGACGTTGAAATTTAGTAGCACTCCAGAAGGCGTGATCGGTGTGACGTGGAAATTCAATAGGGCTTAAGAAGACGTGATCGGGGTGACGTGGGAATTCAGTAGGGCTTCCGAAGACGTGATCGGGGTGACGTGGAAATTTAGTAGGACTTCAGAAGACGTGATGTGGGTGCCGAGGGAATTGAGTATCGCATCAGAAGACGTGATCCGGGTAACGGGGGAACTCAGTAGGACTTCAGAAGACGTCATCGGGGTGACGTGTGAATTCAGAAGGGCTTCCGAAGACGTGATCGGGGTGACGTGGGAATTGAGTAGGACTTCAGAAGACGTGATGTGGGTGCAGGGGGAACTAAGTATCGCATCAGAAGACGTGATCCAGGTAACGGGGGAACTCAGTAGGACTTCAGAAGACGTCATCGGGGTGACGTGGAAATTCAGTAGGACTTCAGATGACGTGATCGGGGTGCCGTGGGAATTTAGTAGGGCTTCAGAAGATGTGATTGGGGTGACGTTGAAATTTAGTAGCACTCCAGAAGGCGTGAACGGGGTGACGTGGAAATTTAGTAGGACTTCAGAAGACGTGATGTGGGTGCCGGGGGAATTGAGTATCGCATCAGAAGGCGTGATCCGGGTAACGGGGCAACTCAGTAGGACTTCAGAAGACGTGATCCTGGTAACGGGGGAACTCAGTAGGACTTCAGAAGACGTTATCGGGGTGACGTGGAAATTTAGTAGGGCTTCAGAAGACGTGATCGGGGTGCCGTGGGAATTTAGTAGGGCTTCAGAAGATGTGATCGGGGTGACGTTGAGATTTAGTAGCAATCCAGAAGGCGTGATCGGGGTGATGTGGAAATTTAGTAGGACTTCAGAAGACGTGATGGGGGTGCCGTGGAAATTCAGTAGCGCATTAGAAGACGTGATCTGGGTGACGTGGGAACTCAGTAGGACTTCAGAAGACGTCATCGGGGTGACGTGGAAATTCAGTAGGACTTCAGAAGACGTGATCGGGGTGCCGTGGGAATTTAGTAGGGCTTCAGAAGATGTGCTCGGGGTGACGTTGGAATTTAGTAGCACTCCACAAGGCGTGATCGGGGTGGCGTGGAAATTTAGTAGGGCCTCAGAAGACGTGATCGGGGTGAAGTGGGAACTCAGTAGGGCATCAGAACACGTGATCGGGGTGACGTGGGAATTCAGTGGGGCTTCCGAAGACGTGATCGGGGTGACGTGGGAATTTAGTAGGACTTCAGAAGACGTGATGGGGGTGCCGTGGAAATTCAGTAGCGCATTAGAAGACGTGATCTGGGTGACGTGGGAACTCAGTAGGACTTCAGAAGACGTCATCGGGGTGACGTGGAAATTCAATGGGACTTCAGAAAACGTCAACGGTGGCTGCGAGGGGTTTGGCAATGTCGAACGAATACTACATAAAGTGTGGCCGGCGAAGCCGGCCCATCGTTTGTCGAAGCCAAACGAATATTACATTGAGGGTGGCCAGCAAAGCCGGCCCATCGTTTGGCGAAGCCAAACGAATACTGCATGGAGGGTGGCCAGCAAAACCGGCCCATCGTTTGGCGAAGCCAAACGAATACTACATCGAGGGTGGCCGGCGAAGCCGGCCCATCTTTGGCAAAGCCAAACGAATACTAAATGCAGGGTAGCCGGCTAAGCCTGCCCATCGTTTGGCGAAGCCAAACGAATACTACATTGAGGGTGGCCAGCAAAACCGACCCATCGTTTGGCGAAGCCAAACGAATACTACATCGAGGGTGGCCGGCAAAGCCGGCCCATCTTTGGCAAAGCCAAACGAATACTAAAAGGATGGTGGCCGACGAAGCCTGCCCATCGTTTGGCGAAGCCAAGCGTATACTACATGAAGGGTGACCGGCGAAGCCGGCCCATCGTTCGGCGAAGCCAAACGAATACTACATAGAAGGTGGCCGGCGAAGCCGGCCCATCGTTTGGCGAAGCCAAACGAATACTACATAGAGGGTGGCCGGCGAAGCCGGCCCATCGTTTGGCGAAGCCAAACGAATACTACATGAAGGGTGGCCGGCGAAGCCAAACGAATACTACATCGAGGGTGGCCGGCGAAGCCGGCTCATGGTTTGGAGAAGCCAAACGAATACTACATAGAGGGTGGCCGGCGAAGCCTGCCCATCTTTTGGCGAAGCCAAACGAATACTACATGGAGGGTGGCCGGCGAAGCCAAACGAATACTACATAGAGGGTGGCCGGCGAAGCCGGCCCATCGTTTGGCGAAGCCAAGCGAAATCTACATAGAGGGTGGCCGGCGAAGCCTGCCCATGGTTTGGCGAAGCCAAACGAATACTACATAGAGGGTGGCCGGCGAAGCCGTCCCATCGTTTGGCGGTTCCGTTATCTATACATACGTTCTTTACTTGTTTTGTTGTAGAGGTGGTGTCGTTACCTTTAAACTTTTTCTTTGTATTACAATAAGTATGCTTCCATTTTCAAGTAAACTTTTCGTTACTTACCATTGCCTAAAGCTTTTTCTTCATTGTCAAAGGCAGTGGTCACGATGAAAAACGTTAACGAAAAAACTAGAAAAATCAGCCTAGATCAAAAGCAGCTGAAAAACTATGAAGTTAGCGCGGTGAAAAACGGGCTAGAATTAGAGTTTCTAGGGCCCAAAGAAGCCAGTTCGTGCACACGTGCACAGCGCCTACCAAAAAGATCACAGTCTCATGCCGAGCAGTCAAAAATCTTCGACATTCAGAGGAAGAAATAAATGCCAAATTACCTAGTAAAAACAGTTGAACAATGAAAGAAAGCACTTCAGTCAATTTTTTTTTTGATTAGAAGTGTACATAAATTCGGAGGTTCATTGATTGAAGTTCAATTTCAAGCCAGCTGGTGCTCTTGATATTAGAGATCATCGATGCTGATAATATGGAGCGGACTCGTCCACCATCAAAAGACAAGAAAGTTCAGGCTTCAAATTTGGCCCGAAACAGCGGTTTTTTTGCGAATTTTTTTTTAGGTCCCACTGCTCTAAATCCAGAAAAAAGTTTGGAAATTGAAAGAAGACCAGCATATTTTATCGCGACCACTGCCTTTTACTAACTCTAACTATACTACTGCCAAGGGGCACGCGCCTCCGTGTTACATGGCTGCCACGGGCTAGGGACCCGAAGGGTCACTAGTTTGGAAAAGGATTGCTTCTGCGCATACACCTCGTTACAGAATCTCGGTTTGGAAGATAGTTCCGAACTTGGCATTTTCACAAAATGTAGAGCAGTAAAGGTTCTTAACACTGCCTAAATTTCAGAAAAATCCGCCTTGTGGTTCTCGAGATATGGAAAAATTTGTGAATTTTAAAATGTGTGTGTGTGTGTGTGTCAGTTCGGTGAAACTTTTGAATGATAAGAAACATGATAGGCCAATTGAGAGAAATGGAGTGGTATTGTGATAAGAGTGAATTGATTGCAAGCGTTAGGCCCCGGTCAGAGTTGGTGCTATTTGCATCTGTATCCCCCAGCACCCCCCAACACCCACCCGGTCGATACGTATGTTTAAAATGATGGAGTGAGGTTGAGAAAATCACTCGATGTATCCAACTAGATATGACGATGATTACGTGGCCAACAGGATTGCACCTGTTCAGAGAAATAGTGAAGGAGAGTATGGTGAAGTAACGGAGGTAGCAGTAAGGTTAGCTTTCCAGTGATACGCAATGTTTTATCATCGACCCGCCCACCCGGTGATTTTCTCATAGGGTGCGGGGGGGGATACACCGAGTGATTTTCTCAGCTTCACCTCACCATGTTGTTCATACGTATCGACCGGGTGGGTGTTGGGGGGTGCGGGGGGGATACACCGAGTGATTTTTGCATCCCATTTCCAATGCATTCTGTGTGTATCGACCGGGCTGGAGACGTCGGCTCATCCAACTATGACCGGGGCCTTAGGGGGTCGGTGTGCTTCTCGTCCATCAGGAACCGTAAGCACACAGATTATTGCGGGACGCATCTAGAAGTGCGCGAAGCTTCGGGAACGTGTGCGGAATCCAGCTATAAGTGCGCCAAGCGCCGGGGAACGTGTGCGAGACCCAACTAGAAGTGCGCCAAGCGCCGAAGAACGCGTGCAGGGCCCAAGTAGAAGTGCGCTAAGCGCCTGGAAGGTGGGCGGGACCCAAACTTAAGTGCGCCAAGCGCCGGGGAACGTGTGCAGATCCAAGTAGAAGTGCGCCAAGCGCTGGGCAACGTATGCGGGACCCAACTAGCACTGTGCTGAGCGCCGGGAAACGTGTGCGGGACCCAACTGGAAGTGTGCCAACCCCCACAGAACGTATGCGGGACCCAAACAGAAGGGCGCCAAGTGCCGGAGAACGTGTGCGGGACCCATCTAGAAGTGCACTAAGCGCCTAGAAGGTGGGCGGGACCCAAACGTAAGTGCGCCAAGCACCGGGGAACGTGTGCAGATCCAAGTAGAAGTGCGCCAAGCGCTGGGCAAGGTATGCGGGACCCAACTAGCACTGTGCTGAGCGCCGGGAAACGTGTGCGGGACCCAACTAGAAGTGCGCCGAGCGCCAGGAACGTGTTCGGAACCACACTAGAAGTGCGTCAAGAGCCGGAGAACGTGTGCAGGACCCAAGTAGAAGTGCGCCAAGCGCCGGGCAACGTATGCGGGAACCAACTAGAACTGTGCTGGGCGCCGGGGAACCTTCGCGCTGCCCAACTGGAAGTGTGCCAAACCCCACAGAACGTGTGCGGGACCCAACCAAAAGTGCGCCAAGCGCCGGGGAACGTGTTCGCGACCCAACTAAAAGTGTGCCAAGCGACGGGGAACGTGTGCGGGACCCCAAATAAAAAGCGCCGAGCGCCGGAGAAAGTGTGCGGGACCCAACTGGGAGCGCTCCAAGCGCCGGGGATAGTGGGCGGGATCTAACTGGGAGCACGCCAAGCGCCGGAGAACGTGTGCGGGACCCAACTTTGGGTACGCCAAGCGCCGAGGAAAGCGTGCGGGACCCAACTGGAAGTGCGCCAAGCGCCGGGGAAAGTGTGTGAGACTCGACTTAAAAAGCGCCAAGCGCCGGGGAAAGAGGGCGGGACCCAACTGCGAGTATGCCAAGCGTTACGGATCGTGTGTTCGACCCAACCGGGAGGACCGGCAAGGGAGTGAAAATCGAAAACGCGGTTGTGATTCAACCGTTCATCTAGTCGTTATTGGGTTCGGAAACCATGAAAAAGGGTGTGAACTGTGGTGGTGCTAGAAGGGGTGGGCAAGTGTTATGCAAGAGGGGTCTACTACACAACTGCATGAACATTTGAAAGGTCATATCTGAGAGTGTAATGTGCCTTCAAAAGGAAACCTTTGCTAAAATAAAGTGAAATTATCTAACTGTTTTGCTTTGCTACGGATTAGCATGATTTGGAAATGAAACATTTGTGAGAAACTCGTTAAAAGAAGTGAAATGTCTTATGCTACTGATTTGGCATGAGAATAAACTCGAAAGGAGCGCTAAAAACTCATTGAAATGATTCATCGTTGATTTGGCTGTGCACTTGTTTACTAAACAATAAAAACTGAGTGTGACGTTGAAAAACCAAATCACGCGCTTCTCTTCTGAAATCAACGTAACGCTTGCAGTTTAGGTTAACAAGCCTCAGGTCCTTGCAAAATTATGTTGTGTCTCCCACCTCAATCATTCAGAAATATTGATTTTCAAGCATTACTAAATTATTTGACGCGTTCGCTTCCGATTGACTATCAATTAACGAAAGTGGAAATAACATCACGTAGTGTGTCTATGCGAATGTTGTCAACTAAGTGAATTGCAGTCACACGAATAAATGTGTGTGCTTAGTAAGATGTGCGTGATTTGGTTTTTCAATCTCACACTCAATTTTTGTTGTTTAGTAAACAAGTGCACAACCAAATCACCGATGAATCATTTCACTGAGTTTTTAGCGCTTCTTTCGAGTTTATTCCCATGCCCAAATCAGTAGCATAAGACATTTCACTTCTTTTAACGAGTTTCTCACAAATGTTTCATTTCCAAATCATACTAATCCGTAGCAAAGCAAAACAGTTAGATATCAGGCATATGATATCAGCCAAAATTTTTATTTTTATGGATGAATCATTTTATTTTCTCGAGTGCCCCCCCCCCAAATAGTTTCAAGCCAGTATCTCAGGCGATTTCCATGAAGTCCTTCGAAGTCGTTGAGCCGACAGGATTGTCCACGAAAGAGATTAACCCACCGTCACGGTGACGGGCTCCTGCTCTGGGCATCGATGCTTTCCTAGCGACAGCTTCGGCACTTTCGGATACTATAATCCATTTTAGTATGAATGGACGTGCTCCACGTTCTTTATGGATTGGGGTAGGGTCGCTGCATGTCCCGAACTGTTGGCGGTAAGGAACCCTTTCCGAGCCATATGTAGATTCGCTCAGCTGTCAAAATTATCCTTCAAATAAAGTGGAGGTCTCTTCAGATAGTGACTCGGGCGACCTTACAGGAGCGGCCTTTGTGGGCAGTCAGAATATGTGCCTCATATACCAGTTGAGTGAAGGTCTTCCACCATTCCTAGTCTAGCGTATGGAGAGAATATTTGTGGCTTGCCATGCGGCGATCGCGAGACCACCAGACAGTGGGGTTTCGATCGCCAACAACGATCTACCGCCGCGGCCTAGTCCATTCGCTAGACTGGAACTGGCGAAAGGCCCTTTACATGATTGTAGCCATGTCAGGCGATCTGGAGATAGGAGCCTAAGCGAATCCCTTTCTTTTTCTCACGATTGATTAACAATTAACATCGACAACCGGCATATTGCCGGTTGTCAGCCAGAGCTTGCGCATTTTACCGGTTCTCTGCCTGACAACAGGTAGGGGTGGATCCACCGGGGTTCCGATCTCCTGTGCGCTTGAAAACATTCCATACAGTGCGTTGTCACATGTAGATACCGTGGGAGGACTGAATTTACCGTGATAGCTATGGAATGGGTGTCCTGTAGAAATATTGAGCTCTCAGGGCCGCCGGTTACAGGACCATTATTTCTGTGAACACTTTTCAACGGGAATGTTTTTGAAATGCACCCCAGATCGCTAGGCCATCTCAGCTCGACTGTGTTCTCATGTGATGGTTCTCCGAGGTCAAAAGAGACAAGACAGAGGTTCTAAGAACAACTTCCTTCTATAGGTGCCAAGAGAAGGGCAAGTTTGCAATCTTCCACTCTGCTACGTATCCTAAGTATAAAGAGCAATCACATTAGCATGAGGCTCTGGCGAGCAGCTCTTTCACTGTGATTTTTAGTACGGAGAGACCCAAACTATGGTGATTGTTGTCGATCGTTATGGTAGAAGAGTGCGAGTTCAGCCAGCCTTGAGGTTTCATTTTTCGCGTATTTTTTCTTGTAAAAAACTATATATTTCACTTGCTTAATAACGTTCCCAGTCTAGTGAACTGAAAACTGAAACCAGATCGAATATACGAGAAAACGTGCGTGCAACTCAAATTTGACCGTTATGATTGCTGCTGGTCGCAGGCCGTCGCGGCGTCAAAACACTGCGGTGCCCCTTTATCGTCCTTCACGCAGCTGCAATCGCTCCCTCCACCGAATGTAATCGATATTGCATCATCTAGCACTGTTGGTCGCTGAGAGAGACCCTGCTACTCTGCAGGCCCCTTGAAGGCAGTGTTCACGATGATTTTCGTCCCCCAGTTTTTCACATAAAACAATGCGTTGGCCTCCAAGTGTTACCAAAATTACGAAGAAACGGCGAGAAACGCATTAAAACGTCGTATTTCAGGTACATTATTCCATACCATGGACTAGTTGTCCGGTTGGATGAACATGTCTATGGTGGTTGATACCGGTGGAATTGAGGGTCAATCAAAAATAGAAGAATATTTCTGAAAATTTAGCTTCCTGGCAAAAGTAACGATTTGGTAATGGTGAAAAAAGCTTGAAAAATATCTTGAAATATCTTAAAAAATGATTTGGCGTAAAATGGCCTGAAAATATAAAAAAGCTAGGAAATGAAGTGAAATAACCAAAAATGCGATTTGGTGGTCGATCATTTCACAAGCTTCTTCGTTAAACTTATCAAAACGAAATCAGGCACGATATGGAATGGAGTTCGATTAGCTTCACCTATGCTGATTCCCTTATTACAGCTTTCAAAAATGGCTTAATGTTTCCGTTGCGCGCTTGATTTCGTTTTGATATGTTCAACGAAGAAGCTTGTGAAATGATCGACCACCAAATCGCATTTTTGGTCAAAAATCTTCATTTCCTAGCTTTTTTATATTTCCAGACCATTTTACGCCAAATCATTTTTAAGTTATTTCAAGGTATTCTTGAAGCTTTTTTCACCATTACCAAATCGTTATTTTTGCCAGGAAGCTAAATTTTCAGAAATTTCACATATTTTTCCCGAAGGTTCCCTTTCTAACTTCAATTTTGCTCAACGATTTCCATTTTGGAATGATGAAACATCTAACAGACGATATTGTCGTATGAGTAAACTTTTAAAACTTATGACCCAAAACATTGAAAAATACCACTCATTGCCGCATTTTGTGCATTATGTGAGAACTCAATATTATCGATAAATCAAGAAAATCTAGTTTAATATTTGATCTTGCATGATGAGAAGAATTTCCCAAACAAGTGACTTAGAGCCATCAACAATCAGAAATCATTGCGGCATTTTGTGCAAAAGGCGAAAAAATCAATATTATTGATTGGTAGTTATCGATGACTGATTAGCGAAATTCTCCAACCAAGAAAACCAATCCCATCATCAATCACCACTCCTAGCCGCATTTTGTGCAGAAAGTGCGAAAATCGATAATATTGATTATCGATCGATGACGTGTCCAGAGTACGGATTCGAACAAGTTCAGTACTTATCTCCGATGACTCGTGTTGATTGGCTGCAGATTCACCCACACACTCCGGTCTCCACAGCAGTAGCAGAAAAAAGCAGTTTTCGTGCTCCACGGCTAATTTAGTATATAAACCCACGATTTTGAGGTACCCTTCAAAGTTAAGGTATCAAGTTCAAATTGGAATAGAAGCGACCTGCATCCATTTCCAGTCTCTTGTTCAAAAATGAACTCCCTAGCTCAATTGTAAGTGTACCCGCAAGATCGTGAACGCCGTCTGAAAAAAAGGAGATTAACAACAAAAACGCGCGGTCTTTCACTCTTTACTCGAAAACCAGTGAACCGTTCTAAACCAATTTTGGGCACGTATACCAACTTTTTGCGCTCTTTTTAATGCAATTAAGCTCTAGTTTCTACGTTCACTCTGAACTGAGATTTCGAAAAAGGGGTTGCGCGCGTGGCCAATTCAAAACCAAATCTGGTGCGCGCACCACAATTTTATGCAAAGCACGATTAGTTAGGGCCCTAAGGAATGAACGGAGCAACAGAGAGCAGATAATTGCAAAGGACGGGTACACAAGAGATTTCATTGTCGCAACAAACACGCGGGGTGGTACTTAAGGATTACGTGTACTTCTGGTGGGTTGTTCTCAATGTCTACGTTATTTTGGTTCTACCTGGGGGCCACCTGGCGAAGATTGCACTTTGGCGGCGCGTCGAAGTATTTTACAATCCTGTAATATCAATTGTGCTGCACAGCTTGATCAATATGATAGTAATGCACTCCAAAGCGACGCTCGGCGGCGGATCTGTAAACGACCCCTAAGACCGGGATTATACTTTTCGCAACGAGTGAAGCGACCTCACTTTCCCCCTCGCTGTGCGCCCCCGTCCTTAATCTCCGTAACTTTCCACACGACTATGACCCCCCTCCCCCCGCCCCTGCCCCCATCGAACCCCTACTAACGAGGCATGTGGATCGAATCCACACCGCGGGTGTGGCTAAGGAGCAGTTCGGCTGGTACACACGACGCGCGCGACGGTAAAACGCTGTGCGCGCTCACCGTCCTTGGGTCACGTTAACCGAGGGCACTCAAAAAAAATTTTAATGTTCCATTTTAGCCGTTCCCCTTTATCGTTTTTAGCATTTTGTTCATGTAGGTTGATGTGTCGGACGTAGGGTTGGCGTCGGAATCAATATCATCATCTCCCATTCCGCTCCAAGAAGCAAACAAAAATAACTCCACAAAAGCTTGTCTAAAAAGTGCGAATTACATTGAAACGATAGTATGAAAGGCATTGCGTTTAAAGAAGCACATTATGAACAAGAAAACATGAATAAAATGCAAAAAAAAAAGATAAAGGTGGACGGCTACAATGGAACGACGACTACCTTTTTCGAAGATCCTCGGTTAACGCGCCCCAAGGACGATGAGTGCGCACAGCGTTTTTACCGCCGCGCGTCGCTTGTGCTAGCCGAACTGCTCCTTGGCCACACCCGCGGTGTGAATTCGATCCACATGCCTACTAACGACACTGTGTGCGCTCCTGCTGAACCCTCACTCATTTACACGAGATTCCCTGTACTATCAGAACAAGAACGTGCTGTAATCAATGTCATTAGAAACTGCGCGAAATCTACGCTCGAAAGTTCTCCCCAATTTTGTTATGCTTTAGTAGATGTCCGATTGGGAACGAGGAACATGAGAAAGAACCGGTTAAGAAATCACTTCCAATAAAATCAGACGGACACATAGTGTGAGAATGATGGTGAATTGATTCAGTAAAAAACCATTTATAACGCATGCGAGAGCTGTTGGCCTGAGTTTTCACTATGTGGACCCGAAAAATCGATTGGGACAGTTCTACTCCGACAATGTGGATGGAGGTGAATTAACAAGCCCTCTTCAATGATTGAGTAATCTTCAACAAAAATTACTTCACAGGATTCACAATCGTTGGATTCTACTATTTTAAGTATCGCGTGTTCGTTTACGCTGTCAGCCACTACGTTGTCAGGTAAGGATGAGCTATGTATTCTTGAATGGAAGTGTGAGAATGCACATAGGGTCTTGCGTAGCCATCTCAAGTCTGTTCGAATTCGACTGTCCGTCCATGCGGTCAACGCGCGTGTCGAGCGGCCGTGGCATAGACATTTCTTGGACCTGCAAACCAAGTAGCAGCAATCTTAGAAAAATTTGAATAATATTTTATTAAGCAGTTTGCAGCCGTTGGGAAGATTCGCGAGAAAAATGTCTACACAGCGGACGCACCACACGCACGCCGACGCGTGGGCGGACAGCTCCAATGGGACCAACTTTATCCTAACTTACTTGACTAAAGGCATCGTGCGCGCTGAAAATCATTTTTGATTCTATGTGTCCAATCAAACAATTCGAGCTAGCTGACAACACCTACGAAACATGAGGCTCCGAAAATGCGCCCCTTGAGATTTAACGCCACCTAAAAACTGCTCTGGGGTCGATCATCTAGCACTTCTATGTCGCTCATCTAACACTTTTTTATAGCATGCTGATGTGACCGTCAAACAGCATAGAAAACAATTGTGGTACGAACTCGACATGCAGGAAAACTTCAAAAATGGCAGTGACCAGACCTCCAAACGCCGAAAAACCTCAAAAACCATTCAAATCCACATTAGCATTGTATTCAAACCGATTTTTCTCTCTAAATAAAGGCTTTTGAGGGGCTCTTTTGACGTTCTCGTTCACTAAAGAGCCCATGCTATACAAAAACACGAGAAAATAATTTATGCTTTCAGCGCGGACGCTGCCTTTGAGGGCAGCGTTCTCGATAAAATCGGTCGTTTTGCTATCCTTATGAAAATGTAGATCTGGCCATTACAAAAATGAAAATAAGTAAAAAATTGGAGGAAAAACGCTCAGGAACAAGTTATTGCTTGGTGTCCTCCCGCCCCCAATTATCTAGGTTTCTATAGATGCCTGTTTTTCCCGGCATCCATTTTGCTTCTACACTAATTTCTAAGCACTTATGGAGATTACTCACTACTTTGACAGAAACTTAACAGCAAACTTAAAGGCGGATAAACAAGCATAATGACAATCGCGTTATTTAGGGGGTCGGGCGACACCTGTAATTAGCTGTTGCACCTTGTTTTTGAGCCTTCTTCCACCGAATTTCCTTTTTTTTCACCTATTTTCACCTTTTTGATGAACAAATCTACATTCCAGTGAAGAGAGCTCAAAATTCGTCTTCATCGCGAACCCTGCCTTTAAAGGCAGCATGCACGCTCGTAAACGTAATTGAGATAACTACATAGTGCTCCTCCAAAACAGGGGTGCTGGGCCATTCCCACCGTCGGCGGCGTTTGTGGGTGGTACAATAAGTACTATAAGAAAACCACATACATCGACGACGGTGGGAATGGCCCAGCACCCCTGTTCTGGAGGAGGACGCAAATGCAGGGGCGGGCAGATTTAGGGGCGGGGCTAACTTCTTTCTTCGTTGTTGTGGATCGTTTTTGACGTTTCAAAATGCGTGGGCGTTGTGTTCTGTGCCATACCATTCTAATTCCGTAGTTATCTCAATTACGTTTACAAGCGTGTATGCTGCCTTTGGTCGACTGGCTCCCACTTGATGCGGTCATTCCGCATCATCACCTTGTTGTCTTGACCTAGTAGTTCGCCATGTCCATTTGTCACGGTCCTCTGCCACAATTCAACACTTAAGAGCCCGCTTTTCCACACCACGCACTAGAATGACTACTCGTTCAGTCGAATATTTTGGAATAATTCGAATTTTCAAAGTTGTATTGTGTCTTCTTTTCCTGGGTACTACAGTGTTGCATCAAATAATTTATTTGAATATTCGATTAGACAAATAATGCGAATAATCCACTTCTTCGAATATTTTAATAATCCACCGACTTCAGACTATATGACCTTCGATTGCACATTGGACAGCACTACATCACCCCATACCTTGAACTCTGTGAGTCACCTCCGCATTACATATACAGTTCACTTCCGCACTGCCGTTCAGTCCGCAAAGTGTGCGCTGTGAGCGAAAGCGTGCTGCGGCGCGGTTGCGAGTATCCTCAGACAGGGATGTGGAATCACCAGGGCGGTTTTTGCCTTTGATACCCGGGTGATCCCACCGCCCGGGTGATCCCACATCCCTGTCTGAGGATACTCGCGACCGCGCCGCAGCACGCTTTCCCAAACAGCGTGCACTTTGCGGACTGAACGGCAGTGCGGAGGTGAACTGTATGTACTTCTGGTTGAGTCTGAAGCAGAATTGAAAGACTGCAGAAAAGAGTTATCTATTATGAAAGAGTTGTGAAGTATATATGTATGTATGTATGTTTATTACATAAGATTAACTTATGTGAAAGGAAACAAGAGTAGCTCGAATGAAACGAGCTAGTAACAAATGAAATCACATAAACACGACAAGTTGAAATGGACAGCGAGTTCGGAACAGTATAGGCAAGCATCAGGATGTGAAACTACTAAGAATGAGCTTTTTGAATAAGTTGCGGCTAAAAGGAATTGCGGATGTTCTGCAGAGTCTTTCAAACAATGGTACTGTTCTATTGATAAAGAAGTAACGCCTACTGTCTAGCCTGGCTCCTTTCACTTGTATGAGGTTGATGCGGTTGATGATGAGGTATGCGGTTGATGCGAAAATTATTGCGGTTTTTTGAAAAATCCATTTCTCTCTTCTGTTCAAACTACTCTTGGTGAGATGTGATGGAGAATTCTGAAGCACATTTCTCACTCTACCAGGAGCCTTCTATCACTTTCTGTTAAGCTCAATCACCTTAAAAATTCGCTTTCAACCCACTCACGACCACGCCTAATTTTGGGTGGCTGCGCGTTGGACCGCGTGCAATGTTGCGTCACCGTATAACGTGTCCCACCGGTGGGACGCCCTGGCTTGAATAGCGTCCCACGGGTAATTGCATTCACTTTTTTGTGTCTATATTGTAGCTAGCAACGACAATTGATCAGTGTCAGAGTTTGAGCTTCCGAGACGTTTTCATTGGTTGTCAAGAAACAATTATTCAAAACCAGAACGGGGTCAGCTGAGCTGCAACGCTTGCAGAGAAGTAAACGAGTTTCGAGCGATAGGTTTCTACTAAGCAAGTCATGTCAGTGCTCTATAGAATACCATTGTGGTAATTATACTGTTTCTAGGTTAGTAGTAGTGGTATAACTTTGTAAACTATTGTTATTTACCCTATAGTGCTGCTTTTGACTTGTTTGCCTTTGTCCTTTTGCAAAATGTTGGAAAAGAATCGCAGGCGACCGACAAGAGGCAAAGCGATGAGGAGGCGGGGCTGCCCGAGCTGGCCAGTGGGAGGGGGAAGCCCTCACGCGCCAGTTGGCCCCGCGAGCCCTTGCCACAGCTTACATAAGGCGCCACTTCGGAGTGAATTGGTCTTCGGGCGTGTGCCGGCAGCTTGTGCTGGTGTCTGGTTGATCTGGTGTTAAGGCAGCTCTGGGCCAGTAGCAATCCTCCAATGTGGTGACTCTAAAGAGGCAGCCAACCTGAGGTCGGTGACGCCTAGATGCCTCCTATGGTTGCCACCTTAGAACGAGAATAATTCTCAAAGAGTTGAGTTGAATGCAAAACTCTCAGTACTCTACGTATTTGAACCAGCACCAAACCAACCTACGAGACGGATGCCCAACACAGCGCCTTAGACCACTAGGCCACAAGTTCATGTGTGGGGGACTCTTTCTGTTTTCCTACATACACTCCCTCCACAGTTCTTCGTATTCATTGTAACTTTGATCGAACTAGCAGTTCTTAATATGGGTTTCGGGACCGTGAAAATGTGTCTATTTTTTTCAGATTTAATAAGTTTTCAACCTTGGACGATGGGATATCGGAATTTTTCGCAAAAATCATCAATGCGAGAGAATGTTAGATTCAAAAAACGATTGAGAAAATTTCTCGTTGGATGACCACTTACCACTGAACCAGGATACACAATACTTTGCAGTATGATTGTTGAGGAGCCAACCTCGTGTTTTTTTCACAATGTACCTGAAAATTCAAAGGATTTTTTTATTATGGACTTTTTTCCTTAGTCCGTTTCACGCTTCCCAGTCAACATATAAAGAAGTGAATTTGTAGTGAAACAGGAAATGAAGTTTGGATAAAAGCCGCACTTAGATGAACTATTATACATTTTGTGACTAGTACACGCGGATCACGTAAGTTTCATGCCTTTTCTGAAGAATGAAACCGTTTCTCAGCCATTTTTCTTAGACGTCTTTTTGAGCAAATCTGGTTTTATTTGTGGTGATGGAAATTAATGGAAAAAAATCAGAAAATAGTTGAATATGGCCACAGCAACTTCTAGGAATTGGAAGTTGAGCTTAGCATAGGACTGAAGCACGTGAAATCTACAAAGGAGACGTATTCATGACAGCTAAGCACAATTTGACGTTGATCTCCCGCTAATCTTTGCCAGGAATCATTGAAACATCAATTAAGCCTTCAAACGTTTTGCCTGTCATTCATATCAGCTGGCAGCGGATCTGGATGGCCGCCAGCCGGTGGGTGCAATTTTTCCTAGCCCACCTAGACAACGAGGTAGGCCGCCGTGCTGTGCTGGGGTGATAAGTGGACAGCGGACTGGTCGGTTCGCAGGCGCTCCACTGCCTTTTCTAGGAGCCCACTTGCTTCAAAAAGTCAGCACTAATGGACGTGCTCGACCCCGTGACCGCGGTGTCGACCCATCTCCTCTTCGCTCCGCGCGCTATTTCTCTTTCCTCTGCGGCGGTGAGCGAAGTCATCACCCGATTCTTGCAGTCAGCCACCTCAAAAAGGGACGCTCACTGCTCTCAGGTGGCTGACTGCTATGGTCATTAATTTGAGCGCCGCCTGTGCATTTCTATGCCGGTCCGTTCATATTGATAGCCGAGACGTGATTGACACAGTCGTCACGCAGTGACAGCCGGTAGCTGCCACCTTCCTGGGGGATCACTAGTGGTCATGGTGTCTGGCGTTCTGGTGGCTGGTGTCTGGCAATGTGGTGTCTCGCGGTCTGGTGTCTGGCTGGCTGGTGTATGGCAGTCTTGTCAATCGCTGGTCTGGTGCGTCGACAGTGGCAGTGACGCAGAGCAACGGAAGATCCCCCCGGAATTCCATATTACTGCATGCGCCAGTGTTAGAGTTAAACCCCAAGGTTCGAGGAGGAGTTAGCAGACGGGTTCCGTCGTGAGGGACGGAAGGTCCACGCACACACCTAGCAGACGGGTTCTGTCAAGAAGGACGGCAAGTCACGCATCTAGGCATAGGGCTTGCAGATTAGTCAGAAGCAGAACTGGACGTGCTTCCTTAGTTGTTACTTGTGTTTGTTGTAATTTCTTGTAATAAAAAGCATAACCTACTGTGTTTGCACAGTCAATAGTTGTTGTGTTCGTACTCGGAAATTGAATAGCAGGGGTGACTTGGTAGAGGTCTATCTCATAGCCGTGGTAATCTATCAACCCCAAGTGGCATGGATGCGTTGATGAACCAAGGGGAAGGTCTACTCAAGTCTCTTCACCATCTGACACTCAAAAGCTAGCAATAGAAGGAAAAAGAAATCATAAGTTTCCTCCAAAGTTACTTTACAGACGTTTTTTCTCTACTTCAGCAAACCTGATTTTAGAAAAGACTAGATATTTCGTAGCCTTGGACCTACTAATGGACCACGGGTTTTCATTCAAGTCTTGGGTGGGTCAATACATTGATCATATGTAGGTTCGAAGGTAGTTTCTTGTGGCTGAGAAATCGATTCTCGAAAGCAGTGTCCCACCGGTGGAACACGCGGTCCGAAGTGGTAGTCAACGCGTGTCCCACCGTTGGGACACGTGGTCGTGAATGGGTTAAATAAATAGCGTTGTCATAGTACTGAATACTGATGTGTCGCCAATAGAGGTCAAATGTTCTTTCATCAGCGGCAGATCAGAGGATTTAATCAGAGACGAGTATGGACAGATAACAGATATTTAGTACTGCGACACGTTCGTTATTTAAATTCTTATCTCTAAAGTGAAACAACTTTACGGGAAATGATATGGGGCGTTAGATAGAGTAAGACATTTTCTGTCACACTCTACCAAAATACAACTGGAACAAAAGAGCGAAAACTTTGTTTTTTTTTTGCAAAAAACCATTTGCATCAGCCCCATATCAAGCTGAAAAGAGATGGGAAAACAAAGTTCCGCAGCTCGACATTTTTTTCCAAAATCAGCGAAAATTTTCAAATGGATGTCTGGTTAAAGTACGCCCTCAGACATGAATTTTGTGATTTTTATTTGTTCGTATAGTAGACCGTTCCCATATAACACGTGTCAAGTACGAGATCTCAATTCCTCCAAATAAGCCATATATAAGCGGCCATCACAGGCCCGACCTCCTTCGCTCACCACCACAGGCCCGACCCCCTACCAGATTTATGAACTCGATAGCGGCTAGATGGATGGTTGAATTCCAACAAGTCTTCGTTCTTCAGTTCAACGCCAGACTGTCTCCTTATCCTGGCTTGCTCTCGTGCAACGATTGCGAATGAAGAGAAATACAGGCCTGAGACAACTCGTCCACCAAACTTTTACCCTCAAAATGTAGGCATCTGTAAGGAGCCATAACTCTGTTCATAGGAGGTCGTGGTCGATTTCAGAGACACCATTGTGATCGGCGTATGACCCTCTCCAAGATCAGCATAAAAACTGAAAAATAATTTTCTGGATGTTCTGTGCCTTTTAGGGTAATCCCGATCTGAAATCTGTGAATATGCTGCTCATTGACCCAACGTATGGTGCAGTGGCAAAAGTAGCCGTCTTCACTGTGCACTTCACCTCCGCACTGCCGTTCAGTCCGCAAAGTGCACGCTGATTGCGAAAGCGTGCTGCGGTGCGTGCTGCGAGTATCCTCAGACAGGGATGTGGGATCACCCCGGCGCCAAAGGCGACAACCGCCCGGGTGATCCCACATCCCTGTGTGAGGATACTCGCAACCGCACCGTAGCACGCTTTCACAACAGCACTGACTTCAAAATCGGCTGGCCCTCGTGATTTACTGTATAGGCCCGAAATATATTCAATCCTTTACGGATTGGAGGACGCCGAGCCTTCATCTTTATGTAATAGAAGAAAAAAATATGAACACTTCCTCGCAAACCTGCCAAAATGTTGTTTGCCACTTCTACAGATTCGTTTTAATACAGGAAAGCACTTGATCCCATTGAAATTTTTAGCTGCCTTGGAAGTCGAAACGTTTTCATCATTTATTGTAGAATTTGGGTGCCACACAGGGTGAGACGCAAGCACGTACGCCCAACCCCGAAACTCCTTCAGTAGTTCAAAAACTCTGATTTTTTTCGATTCGACTGTTATATAAGACGATAAGTGGATTTTCTTTGGTAATTCCACCAGAAAACGACAGTGGCTATTCACAAAGGAGCAACCGAAACCCGCCCCTAAGTCTGCTCTGAATAAAAAGATAGCTATGTGCGCCAGTCAAATGGTGCAATTTTGAAGAGCTCATCTATTTAGGCATTCTTAAAGACACAGCCCAACCTCAAAATCGATTTTTCGTTTCTCTACCTATCTTGGAGAAAATTTCACGTTGATCACAATGGAGTTTTCAGAATCGCTCAGAACTCATAACGAACGGAGCTATGGCTCCTCAAAAATTTCGATTCTGAACGGCTAGAAGTTCTCGGACGAGTTGTCTCGAGCCTGTATTTTCTCGTTATTCGCAGCCATCGTTCTGTAGCGGGCCACAATATAAAGCCAGACCGAAAACAAATCGAAGATCATAGGTTTTGAATGAAATCATTCGCGCGTCTCTTCCCTATTGAGGTCCGAATCCTGGCAGGGGCGTTACCCATTTTTTCTTCAAAGGGGCGCGGCCGACTTTTTCCTAGTTTTTTTCGGTTATTTGAGGGAATTGAGATTTGGCGCTTGGCAGGGTTGCTATAGGCGGCGACCGGACCATAATATCAAATATTACCTCCGAGGTTGGACTGTGCCTTTAACGAGGCCAAACTATCGTTTCTGATATCTTCTCGCAGCACATTGAACAGGTGAACAAGCCGCTCCGTCGAAAAAGAGTGGATACGGTTCAGGAGGATTTACTCCGTGATAACGCTTTTGCGCACATAGCAGAAGCCGTCCACCAAATTATCGAGGAAACGGGCTGGGCTGTTTCGCCTCATCCGCCGAGCCGTCTGGACATCGCACCTTCGAAAATCCATGTTCTCCGCTCGATGCAGTACGCTCTGGCGGGAAGGGATTTCGGCAATATCGACGAGATGTGCATCTGGCCGATCAACTTCTATGACTCATTTTCGGTTCTATACTGCGGAAGGCTATCCAGTTTCTATATAAACTTTGGCGATGAGACCACTATAGTTGTGAAGAATGTACCATGAAATGGAATGTTCAGACTACTCCTGTATAACACTTCGAAGGCAGGGTAGTCGCATTCCTATCCAAACATTCTAATATGGGGTAGTGGCATAAATTTCTTATTTAGTTTTTATTATCGGTTTTCACGAGTTCTGTTTCCAGTTTTGTTGTTCGTAAGGGTGGCGAGTTGTCAAACGACGGAAAACTACTAATTTTTCAAGGAGGGTTAATCTGTCTCGTTTTTGGCACTTCCAATGGCGTTGGCGTTCTGGTACAAGCCGTGCGGGACTAGTTTCTGTCAAATCAACAACACTCACCAGCATGCTTGCTGTCTTCACGCGAATACCATCTACTATCATTGACTTCTGTGAATGAAAGACTCGGTGTGAAGTCTTTTCTCAGTACTCGGCTTCTAATGTGTTTTTCATCTTTTTTCTTGATTAGATGAAGCTCACCGAACATGTCTATGCACGTACTCTTTGTGTACGAAGGTAATAGAACCCACATTCGAGGGCAGCATACACGCTCCGAAGTGATAGCGATTTAATGGGATGAGTCGAAGGTCTGAAGCTGTTTGTATTCGGAAATAACGAAAAAACCAAAAAGAAATCGACATTATTAAGATATAACGGTTCTTTCTGTTTTGGTTCGGAAGTGGACGAGTTAGACCGTATTGGCTGAAATGGCGGAACTAACGGCAAATCGCTTGGGATAGCAAAGCTAATACACTCTTACGGCCCCTATTGGAACGCTTATGCCGTTTGAAGAGTAAAAAATAAGTCAAAATGACCGTAATCGAGCATTGATTATCTGTATTGAGAAAAGGAGCCCGTATCGATGGTGTGAGAAAGGATGCATTGGTGGCTCGGTACGGCTTAAATACGGTAATTTTTACTCGTTTTTGACGCTTGCAGCATCGTGAAGGTTCTACTAGGGCCCGTACGGCCTCATTAGTGTAAGTAACTAAGAAACTTCTGCTAGCGTGTATGCTGCCATTAAATGTAATATTGTCGTACTTATGCATAGTGTAGCTCATCAAAAGTTGCACATCTACATATCAATAAGAGGCGATCGGCTGGAGACCAATATGCATAAAACTCATTTTGGCACAACCGCTCTCGCTTAACAGGTGGCGAACTTGCTGCAATGAGTTTCGTGCATATTGATGCTCAGAACTCTTGAAAGAGCTGTTAACTCGCAATCCGCTATTAACGGATTGTCCCCGAACCGGACACGAAGCAAGCAGAAGCTAACGCCAAGCAAGCGGAATCTCACGTTAGGCAGAGGAGAACGAGTGGAACCATGCGCCGAAACTAGTGGAAGCTAACAATGAGCGATCGGAAGCTACACGAAGCAAGCAGAAGCTAATACTAGTCAAGCAAGCACAAGCTAACGCTTGGCGTGCGGAAGCAAACGCGAATCAAGCGGAAGCCAATCCAAAGCAAGCAGAGGCTGAGGCAACGCAAGCAGAAACTTTCGTTATGCAGAAAAGAACGAATGAGGAACGTGAGCAGATGCGAGCCGATGCTATCCAAAGCGACCTTACGCGTTACGAGCGCAATCTAAGGTAAAGCAAGTGGGATCCCGTAGTGTGGATCGTCGAAACGAGGACGGTCAGAATATCTCGTGAATGGGCTGTCCATTGAAAGGCTGAGTTCTCGCTCTGTAAGGGTATTGGAATTTGAGACACTGGGCTTGCGCAATAGAAGCGAACTGTGGTTCAGGCCGAGAATAGGGGGTGGGGAGCTAGGAGAAAAACGCGGACGATTCTGTCCTCATAAGAGAGCCGCTTCTACGGAAGAGCACTTTGACCCTCGTCTCTTTCTAGGGTGGTATCTGCGCAGACTTTCCCAGATGTTGCACTTCAGCCCGCACAAGCACCATAATCGTGGTTCGGTAAGGTACGAACCAGCTTCGGCTCCGTGCAATCAGCCTTGACACTGTGAAGCACCGTGCAAGCACCTTATACGAGCCGCCGCCGCATTCCAGCAGCTTCACGCATTCGTCGCATGATGTTGACACGCTGTATTGGTTGATTGATTCCGCTCAGCAGGCAGGCTGGCTTATCGATCAGTTCTTTTCTGTTCCGGCATATGTGATTGTCTGGAGGTGGTCGGTCTTCCTCGTAGGTAGGTTCAGATCTGCAGATTGCTGAGTGGCAGGAGGTGTTGGGTAGTAAGAAGTTAAGGGGAGTCAGAGTTAAAAGGATTAATACGCTTCAAAGAAAAAAAAACTGAAACAAACTCACCGTTTTAACTATGCTCAGTTTTAGGCGTGCGATTGTGTGTATTGTTTGTTGTATTGCAGTCGAATCGTACGTGTATTGTGTAATATTGTAATATGTGCCAGGGTTGCCTGGGATTGAAGCGAATCGAGAGTTGGCGCGAAAAATTAGTCGACACAACTCTGAAAGAATTTGCCGCGTCGGTGTCGGGGAAGTACCGCGACCCCCGACAATGCCGCGATAGTTCCGCGATAGTACCGCAGCGGCTCCGTGATCAAACGATTGGGCTTGCCGCGATTGCACCGCAGCGGCTCCGCGTTAGAACAGCGCCGGCTCCGCGAGGATGCAGCAGCGAATCCGCGTGGAGTACGATGTACTGTCCTGTATGGTGAATCGAAATTGTCGCCGGTTTAAGTACCCAAGTATGAGGTACATTCCGTATTTCCTTGGGAGCAAAAACGGCGGTCACATCAGTCCTTATCAGACAGAGGACGTAACTCACATCTTCACAGTGCTTCTCTGACAGAAATAGCCGCTGCGGCTCCGTGATAGTGCCGCTTTGTAGCCTGCAGGCACCGAAGCGGCACTATCGCAGAGCCGCGGAGGCACTACCACGGAGCCGTAGTGGCAACGCAGCAGTGCCGCTGCGGCTCCGCGATAGTACCACTGCGGCTCCGGGAGAGTACTTCATACCATGTTAATTAAGAAATGTAATACAACTAGGGGGGCTAAGAACAAAAATTCACACGTTCGGCTGTTACGTCCTCTGTCTGATAAGGACTGAGGTTACCGCCGTTTTTGCTCCCAAGGAAATACGGAATGTACCTCATACTTGGGTCATTGTACCGGCGACAATTTCGATTGACCACACAGGACAGTACATCGTACTCTACGCGGGTTCGCTGCTTCATCCTCGCTGAGTCGGCGCGGTTCAAACGCGGAGCCGCTGCGGTACTATCATGGCGAGGTCGAGGCTCAAGATGCGGCAACACAATCGTCTGATCACGGAGCCGCTACGGTACTATCGCGGAACTATCGCGGCATAGTCAGGGGTCGCGGTACTTCCCCGACACTGACGCGGCAAATTCTCTCATAGTTGCGTCGACTAATTTCTCGCGCCAACTCTCGATTCGCTTCAATCCCAGGCAACCCTGGCGCACTTCACAATATTACACAATACGATTCGACGACAATACAAAAAGAAATACACACAATCGCACGCCTAAAACTGAGCATAGTTAAAACGGTGAGTTTGTTTCAGTTTTTTTCTTCTTTGAAGCGTCTTATTCCTTTTAATTCTGACTCCCCTTGACTTCCTACTACCTAACACCTCCTGTCACTCAGCAATCTGCAGAGTTGAACCCACCTAAGAGAAGGACCGACCACTTCCAGACAATCACATATGCCGAAAAGAGAAATTAGAGGGAACTCGCAGCTTCCGAGGGGAACAGAAATGAATTGATCGATAAACCAGCCTGGCTGCTGAGCGGAATCAATCAACCAATAAAGCGTGTCAACATCATGCGGCGAATGCGTGCAGCTGCTAGAACGCTTCGGCGACTCCCATAAGGTGCTTGCACGGTGCTTCACACTGTTAAGGCTGATTGCACGGAACCGAAGATGGTTCGCACTTTACCGAGCCACGATTATGATGCTTGCGCGGGCTGAAGTGCTGAGTAGGCTGGTTAACACCATACAAGAAGCTGCTGGAACGCTACGAAGATCTCTAGTAAGGCTGCTTGTTTGGTGCTCCCAGGGATGACTACACTGAAAAAGCTCGCTTGCACCATACCAAGAAGCGAATAAGTTGCTGCACCGAACGAGCTTTTAGCGTGCTCACAGCCTGTTTTAAAAGTTCTGAGTGTCCAACCGACTGCCTTCCAGTGATATGAAGATGCGCAACTTTTGGTGGGCTCCTTTACACTACCGTCTCTTCCGTGAATAGTATCGATTGACATTTAACTTTCAGTGGCAGAACCGCATCCCAATCTAATAGCTCCGAACCTGAATATGAGGCTCGTTCCGAAGATAGAAAATCAGGTTAGCAGGTAGGCGCAGTCGATTTACGGGAGACCAAAGGTTTACATGTGAGCGTAAGTTAAATGGGGTACATATGAATACGGCAAAAGTCTTTATCAGAGCGAATTTCCGGTAAGCGATTGCGGGCAACCGCACACACAGCTCGAAGATGATTGTGCCTGACCTTCCTGGTTGCAGCCAGGGGTATGCAGGATTTTTCAAAAATTTTCCAGATAACAATCGAGTTTGTCAAAAAAAAGAAATCAGAAAACAGAAGGTTCAAAATAATCAGAGAACAGAAAATTGTTAAGGAAACAGTATTCATTGAATTTAAACTTTTTTCAAGTGAAAAGAGAGTGTAGATCTAAACACCTTTATAATAACTGTAATACAATATCTGAGAGTTTAGGCCGAGAATTAGCCCACCAAACTTTCGAACGGTTCCTGATGTGCTATTTCTCGAATATTTCTCGATAACCAAGACGCGACAGGCATCTCGACAAGTTACGCGGCCTTCACCGGGTCGCCGAGCGGCCACCTGGGCCTCCAGCGATTGAGCGAAGCCTCCTGGTGCTAGGCGAAGTTTTTGATACCTTGATACCTTGATGGTCCATCTTTATCGGTGGTCTTATCGATCTGGAGCCTATTCGCTCCCGGATTTCCTGGAAATAGCAACAGTCATCCAACATGGTAGACCTCTTCGTTTGAATGACATGTCAAATATGTCAGCCCAAAGCGTTGTTGGGCGGCCAAGACCTCTTTTAACGTCTCGTGGGGTACCAATATGTGATCCTGGTGCTCCATCTAACGTCGTTTCGGCGTACAACGTGTCCTGCCCATCTGTGCTTCGCGGAATAGACTCCTTCCAAAGCTCCTGACTTCTTTGTCCTTGCTGCCACTGCCTCCGTCGATTCGTATTCGAAAGACATCTTTCTAATGCCCTGTGAGCTGTCCTCATAGTGACAGTCGTGTCCTCATTGTGGGCCCATGTTTCGGTACCCTAGCAAAGAGCTGGTAGCAGAGTGGAGTCAAAGAGGTGAGCCCACAGCTTTACATCCTGGATCTCATTGGTCACTTCTCGAATTGTGCCCATTGCTGCCTAGGCTGCTCTTCTTCGTTGGCCGATTTCGTCCGACAAGTCGTTTGCCATGTTGGCTTCTCGGCCCAGGTACACATAGCTGTCGACTTTGTACAGTTGGTTTTCTCCGAGGTAAACTGGCCCATCATCGCACCACTGGTTCGTCACCGTCTGAAGTTACTCCATGTTCATCACTAGACCAATCGTCTTGCTTACGCCATCTAACTCCCTCAGCAGCTCTGTAATCTCCGTCGTGTTGTCGCTGATCAGCACAATGTCCTCTGCGAACCGCAAATTCGAGATCTTATTTCTATCAATATTCGAGCCTTTGTCGTCAAAGTCGAGTCAACACATTACATATTGGAGGGCAGACGTGAAGAGCTTCGGTGAAATTATGTCACCTTGCAGGACAGCCTTCTCAATTGGAATTCGCAGCTTGCGTTCTAACATTTGAATAGTTGTGGATGTCCCTGAGTTACACTGCTCCAGTATAATTACATAAGAAGGCTCTACTCCGGCGCGTAACAAAACGTGAAGTACTGCATTTGTCTCCACCGAATCGAGTTCATTCTTATAATCGACAAAGTAGAGGCACAGCGGCGTTTTGTATTCCCCACATCGCTCGATCAATTGAGATAAGGTGTGGATGGCATCCATACAATAGAAACCTTTTCTGAATCCGGCTTGTTCTACTGGCTGGTATGCATCCGTAGTGACCCTCAAACGATCCTACTAACTATACGCTGCTTCGTGTGTGTGTGTGTGTGTGTGTGTGTGTGTGTGTGTGTGTGTGTGTGTGTGTGTGTGTGTGTGTGTGTGTGTGTGTGTGTGTGTGTGTGTGTGTGTGTGTGTGTGTGTGTGTGTGTGTGTGTGTGTGTGTACATGTATGTATGTATGTGTGTGTGTGTGTGTGTGTGTGTGTGTGTGTGTGTGTGTGTGTGTGCGTGCGTGTGTGTGTGTGTGTGTGCGTGTGCGTGTGTGTGTGTGCGTGTGCGTGTGCGTGTGCGTGTGCGTGTGTGTGTGTGTGTGACAATGAACGGAAATTAGTCATCGCCACCCGTCGTTAACAATTGACACCCGGTTGTCACACACTGTCCACGCATGCAGCCTTGGTGATTGACCTCCCGTGTCAATGAGAAAACGAAAACATTCTACTGCATATATTAGGAATAATGCGTGCCTATTGCTTCAACTGTTCCTTTCTGCGATGAGTTCAAGAACTGAACATTAATCTAAACCGAAATGTTCACCAATCCATGGAGAAGTGTGTCATAACTTCCTCCGTAGATTCTCTTCTTTCGAATCTGTGTCAGACTGTAAAGGGTTATGCACTGCATTGCGAAAGTTCCCTGCGTGAAGTTGATTGAGCAAAGTGTAACTGATTTCCGTGAAAACATACAGTAGCGCACAAGTCCTTTTTCTGCAGAAGGGGCTTTTTGTGACGAATTTTGCTCATACAACTCTGAGAAATATTGCCGCGACTCCGCCGCAACTCCTTCGACTTGGCGCCTGCTGGAGGAGTCGCGGGGGAGATGCGGGGCACAACCGCGGACTATTCTTTATTCACCAAATCGCGGTAGGGTCGCGGAAAAGACCTGAGGGAGTCGCGGTAGATTTGCGAACGCTTGACACACGAAGAAGTCGCGGCAAGCCGCGGAAGAGTTAAGGGTCGCTGGGGGTTGCGGGACAGTCCGGGATCACGGTGGAGTCGCGGGCAGTAGCGGAAGAGTCGCGGCAATATTTCTCAGAGAAAGCGCCACATCGCCATATCTCGCTTCGAAATTGACGAAATGAATTTTGGGGGTAGTTTTCGTGGTCCTCTCAGTGAGGCGAATGTAAAGAGCCATTGTAACTCCTGTATCCTGTTGGAAAAATGTGTATTTCCTTCCCAAATTCATGTCGACAACAAATCAGAACAGGAAAGATTTCTGCTATCATGATCTGTCCAGTAGAGTGAGGACCGAAAATTTTCGAATAATTCAATCAATCATGTTTTCGCTTCGATGCCAGAATGGCGTGCGCTGTTTTTGATTTCCAGACATCAAGCAGTACACAAGCTTTCCATAATTGATGGCAGAATAGAATTCTTCGCATTCACAAAATCACAATTGTCAGTTATTCGAAATAATTCGAATATTCGAACATTTTCGAATAATCGCAAATTTTGATTCTATGAATGCACAAAAACTCACTCTGCCATGGAATCTGGAAAGGGTTTCCCTTACTTGGTTTCTGAAAACCAATAAGAGCTCAAATCATTTTGAGATTGAGGCGAAAACTCAGTTGATTGAATTATTCGATCCTCACTCTACTGTCCAGTTCATAGTGAGGGATTATGTGGTGCAAATATTGCATTTCTCGATGCATTTCTTAAGTTCCACATATTATTTTCTAACACTATCGTATAGAGCTTAATAAAAGCGATTCAGAATTTACTTCAAAATTGAAATACTTTAAAGCAAGTTATGGCGATGCAGCACTTTGTGAGCGCGGAAAACGCTGCAAATGGTTTTTTCTGCAAAAACATTGTGCGGTACTGTACGGGCTTAAAGGCATCGTTCGCGCTGGAAACCACTTTCCATTTTTTGGCTCAATTTCATGAATGAGGCCGATAGATCACACCGGTAAACTTTGGCGCGTCAAAAACGTAGGGTTATGAGGTTGGAATGGGTTAAAGATGAGGATTCGCCACCAGTTCTCACCAACCATCTAGCACTTATCATCCAAATTTGCATAGTAGAAGCTTTTTATTTTTTAGTGATTCTGGTAGAAGAAAGGCAAAATAAATTTTCTTACCTAGAAAGTATAAAGCGTGAAACCACTTCAGACGTTCAGAAAAACTTATTGCACTGGACACACCGAATTCCACGGAGGGAGTGGAAAGTCAACTTTTCAAAAAGTTTTTGAACGCGTTTATCCAAATCAGGAGTTTTTTGGGTTTTCTTTGCTATTACGGCTTACCTCAAGAGCTTGCCTTTTAGGTTTTCTTTGCTATTATGGCTTACTTCAAGAGCTTGCCCACTCGAAAACATAGAAAAATAAGACACCGTTTTCTGCGCGTACGATGCCTTCAAGGCTGTTGAGCACAGCGAGGCACCGCCCTGCAATTTAAATAATCCATAGATCCTAAAGCACGACCACAAGTACGCCGCGAAGCGGCGTTGGTGTGCACCTTGTTGAGTATAATCTTCGTAAAAACCTTGTATGAAAGCGACAGATGAGCGATGGGACGATCGTTTCCGATATCCTCTCTGTTTTCCTTCTTTAAAATCAACACTTTTCTGGAGCATTTACATTGATCTGGTATGGATTGAGCATCGAGGTAGGAGTTGAAGTGTTCAGCTAGTAATTTGCATGTGGCGTCGCCTCCTGCTCTGAGCAAGTCTGCAGAAATGCCATCAAGACCAGAGGCTGTTCCTTTCTTAAGCGACCGCAAAACATTCTTGACATTAGATGAGAGAAAAGGAGGTACTGGATCTCCCGTAGGAGAATAGCAACGTGAAACCACAGTTGTTAAACTATAAAGATCCGTATAGAAGTCCGTAACTATGTGCTCCATATCCACTCTTGCAGTTCTAGATCTTCCATGCTTGTCCTTCAGACACGTCATGGTAGTCCGCGAGATCGTGACGACAACATTTTAGACGCCGTCCTTGAGCTGCGGCCGAAAGCAATTCACTTTTACGGTGCTGTTTGATGGATTCCTTTTCTGCTAAGCGGCGAGCCTTACTGACGACTGTCTTTTTCAGATGTGAAATAGTTGGATCTCTTATTATATCACAGCGGCCTTTGAGAAGTTCCAGAGCCGTAAGATTCAACCTCCCCTTTCCGGGCTGTCGACCTTCCACTGACACCTTCCCACATTGAAGTAGACCTTTAATGAGCTCGGGACCGTCCTCAAGATAGACAGAAAAAAAGAATAGGGATATCTATAGTGAACACTGCCTTTAAGTCTCCACTAATGAACTTGTAGTAAGACTTTTCCCACCTGATTGCTGCCTCAAGTTCACAGTAGAAGTCATCTTTCTCCTCATCTTCGGCCACATCTGTTGGGGCATAGCAGTTCACGATGGAGATAAGGGTCTTCTGTTAAGTCCTCAATCGTAACACAGCTAAACGGGGACCCAGATTTTTGTGTGAGTGGATGACGGGCTGAAGTCCAGGATAAGCAAGGAAGCTGACTCCTCCATTACTCTTGATTCGTACTCCTCGTGTACGCTTCTTTCACTTTCGTTTCCCGCAAGCAAATAACGTCGTACTTAATTCTTCTAAACTGATGTAGGAGAGTTCTGAGGTCTGCGTCCGATGCGGCTGTTCGACACTTGATGCTCCGTCCTGTGCCTCGTTCGTCATCGGTAGAGGAATCTCCGAGCGTCGTGGGGGATCATATCCGATTCCGGGTCGGTTCCATATTATTAGCGAATGTAGAAGCCAGGTTGAACCGACGGAGGTGCTGACATCTAAATCATGCTTCATGAATGCGTCGTATACATCCCTTAGAGAAAACTTCTTGGCGGCCATTTCGCGGCCAGCATTATTTGGTGAGTATTTCGCGGCAACCAGCTACTTGCCGACCATTTCTCGGCTATCACCGAGAAGGCAGGCATTTCTTAGCTATTTACTGGCTATTGATCGGGTAAAATTCTCAGAGCACGCACTCGTAGGGCGGTATCAGCACAATAGGAGTCACCTGTTTTCACTTTCGTTATGACCAGATCTACATACTTTTCCATGAGATTTCTATGGCGAGCCCTGCCCTTAGCAGTAATAACACCATTGAACACAATTGAGAGTAATACCTCGTAAATGACTAAATGAGCTGCACTGTTTGACAGAGCTGACTTTCGTTGATTTTTTACTAATTTTTGCCATTTTTTTCAGAAAGCATAAACGGAATGGCCAAAACGGCCAGAAATTAGAAGAAAGAAAAAAGAATTTCGCACGTCCTTGGTCCCAGAACCATTATCCGTGGTCACAGCGCGAATTCGCTTGCACCATCGCAACTGCGGACCGTTTTTTCGCTCCGGCAACGATAGCACATCAAATTTCGCATTGCTCGAACGAATTTCGAACTCTTCTTCAAGTGCCCTGGCCAACATCATTTGAAACCGATTTCCATTGGGAAAGATTTTCATAACGTACAGGTTCATATTGATCTTGTCAGAGTCCCCTGTAGCATTCCACATTCTCCAAAAATGACTCACGATTAGAGACCTCAATTGTGCGGGTGGACGGGCAGGGGGCGCGATGCCTGCCAGGAAGATATTGATCAATTTCTGAAAGGTGAGATCGACGTAGCAGTCAGCCGCAACTCTCTCCCTCCACCTGCTGGTAACTAGAAACCGTCTCGCCTACCTGTCGAGTAGCCGGGAGCCTACCTGTCCACCTGCCGAGTGCCCAGGAAGGGGCAACATCGAAAATTCGTTCCATAGCGGGTGGACTTTGGACCCTCCCGGAAGCTCCCAGAGTTTCATGAATACGGCCACTGATGGTTAGGCGGGAAGGTTCCTAGACGCCTAGCAGGTTGACGGAGAGGGTTGTTGCTTCCTGTTACGTCGATCTAATGCGGCAGGCAGGGATCAATATCTTCCTGACATGCAGCGCGCTCTTTTCCCGTCCACCTGTTTGGCCGCGATCAGACTTCCCGCGACCATCGACAGCGATAGTGCATCTCAGGCTCATCTCAGGATATTGATTTTCGGTCGATATTGCTGGTAAACATTGCGTCGCGTCGCCCGTCGCTGGAAGTATGATCCCGGCCTTTAGCTGAGACCGGGTATGCTATGCCCGCAGAAAAGCGTTGATAGCTTAGATAGGAGACTGCAATTCGCAGTCGGTGGTCTCCTCTCCATCTCTGTGAGCAGGTGCTCATGCCTGCGTCTGTTCTCTCGGGTTGTGAAGAGGGTGCCGCCACTATTGGAATTTTGACGGGGAGGCACAAATTTGTTTGCAATACGCCGGGCACGGAAGGGTCTTGCGTCCCTCCTATGCCCGCGGTTCCATGAGCCCGGCCACAGAGCTCCCGCTACCATTGTAGAGCAGGGTCAAGCAATGTTGGGAAATTTCCAGAGTGGGGGGTCGCTACCAAACTTGATAAACCAGATTTTTTTGATTCGTTTTTTTTTTCGGTTTTACTGAGTTCCACCACAGATTGTTTCTTACACAACCAGAAGTTGTTCAGATTTGTTTGTCAACCGCTAGTGACCTGCTCGTCAAAACTCCAATTATCCAAATAACAATAAACGGTTTTTGGGGGCTTTCCGGAGTCATATATCCTCTGGCTCCGAGCCAAATTTACTCTGTTCTCTCGCGCGCTTCTGCAGATCGAGAAAGTGTGGGGAGAATGAGACGCAGCGTATGCGCGCAGACGCACGCGATTAACGGAAACAAGTTTTCTTCGAAAACAGAGGATATGTTGCTCCTATGAGCCGCAGCTCATCGGTTCAGTAGAATAAACGTAGTAGTAAAGTAGAAAAAGCAAAGCCGCCGATGTAGAACGAGAACAACAATACCTGCACTACTTTACTCAAAAAAGCCGCAGAAGTTGCGACCTCGCGACTTTTGCGGCTTTTCTCAGTGGATTAGTGCGGGTATTGTAGAAAACATCGAATGTTGGAAAAAGCGGTGTAAAAAGTCGGTTTTTCCCAAATGGCCTTTTCAGCCTTGGTTTTTACTTTTAGAAGGCGGCAGTTGAACAGAAGGTGTATCTGCTGAATGAATATTGAAAACCATATCAGCTCGTTCTTTTCTAATTTTTTTTTCTGAGATTTCTCACCTCACCTCATTTCTCACCTTCACATAGTGAGGTAGAAAATCACGAAAAACATTGTTTTTAGAAAAAATCTAACCAATGTAGTTTTCGATAACCATTCAATAGATGCACCTCTTGCCTGACTGATGCCTTTTGTGGGTGAAAACCAAAGCTGAAAAGACCAATTGAAAAAAAACGGCTCTTCTACACCACTCTTTTCAACGGGCATTTTTTTCTATTTCGGACTCTACATGAGCGGTTTTGCTTTTTCTACTCCACTACTGGGTCTTTTTCACCGAACCGCTGAGTTGCGGCCCATAAGAGTGGTGTATATGACATGCAAGGGCAATTTTTGCGGGCATACTAATCTCCAGCGAAGTGGGCGGGTCTACCTTGAATTCGGCGCGGCCATTGTTAGGGAGGGGGTCGCAAAGCCTTGCCACGAATGGAGGGGGTCGCAACCACGAACGCATTTTGTCCAGCGGGTTGCTTGACCCTGTTGTAGAGGCCCTCTTTTATCCATTCCACTAGCTTGCTGCCAGCTCTCTCTCATTAGTGGCCATTTCCCGTACGACCTCGGTCGCCCCGCCCCTCGAGTGGCCACGAGGGCACTGTAATCCGTGGCCAACCTTAGCCATTCCTAAGGGGTATGGTATACTTTTCCGACACACGGTCGCGTCGCTCTGCACAGCGGCAGCGACCGCCTCCCGCCCTTTAAATCTGTCGCTGTCGCAGTGCACTGCACAGCGACAGCGACAGTGGTAGCGACAGGCTATGGCACAGTTGCAGTATGTCAGCCCTCTGTGACACGTCGCTGCGACCCACACGCGACATATGTTCCTACGACGGCCGTTGCGGTCGCTTAGATACGGGTCCCACCGCGATTTGTGTTAGATTGCATGCCTGTCGCTCATTACAGCGACAAAGTATACCATACCCCTTACATCTTTCCGCAATGAAACGGTTCTGACTGACGCCATGCGCTGCGATGTATCAAGGAATCGGCAGTCAAATCTGCATTCCCAGAAACAATGCGGATCCTCGAGAAATAAAGCATTGCAGATTGGGTAGCAAACCGGATTGAGAGCACAGCTCTACCCTGAGATTTCCCAAAGATGTATTAGAGCAAAAGTTACAAGCATGAGACGTCATGCCAAGTGTGACCGTTTCTCTTATTGTGAGTCTTAACAAAGATAGTGCGGTATTGTTTCTGTCAAGGAATCGAATTTGAGTTCTCCTCTAGGTTTAGTTTGCAGTTTTTAGGCGATCTAACTGTTGGGAAACAGCGAACAAGTTTGCTTCTTTGCATAAAATACATATTTCAGCGATAAAGTTGCGATATTTTATCCGGACAAATCCGATGTTTTAATCGGGCTGAAAGAGCTGATGCTAGGTTTGTCAGGAAGTGTCAGGTAATGTAGATCTTCTCTACTGATGATCTCTTAATGTCAGGAAATTTAAAACACTTCGTATCATCAGCCTGCATTTGTTAAAGGCAGTGTTCACGATGATTTTCGTTCCCGAGTTTTCCGCTCAAAACTGCGTTCGCAACCAAATGTTACCGAAATTACAAAGAAACTGCGAGAAACGCACTAAAACGCCTTATTTCGGTGACATTATTCTGTAACATGGGCTAGTTGGTCAATTGGATGAACATGTTCATGAATCTTGTCATCGGTGAAAAATGGGATCAGTCGAAAAGGGAAGAATATTCCAGGCAAAATAGTGCTATTTAGGGTCCGAAGAAAAGAACGGAGCAACAGAAAGCAAATAGTTGCAAATGACGGGTCCATAAAAGATTTCATTGTCACAACGAACAGTTCCTGTGAGAGTAAAGAGGCGGGGTGAGAGTAAAGAATTTTGTGACCTTCTGGTGTCTTTTTCTCCATTTCTTCGTCATTTCAGTTCTACCCGGAGGCCAAACATTCGATTTAGCGATTAATCTTAAATTCGAAAATTATCGTGAACACTGCCTTTTTGTTCATAGTAATCGAAAAGGACATATGTAATGAAAAGAGAGCATTCATATTCATTGAAACGCTGGGGTCGATGCATGTTGGAAAAAAGGAAATCCGAGACTTTCACTGAAGAGAAGACATAAAATCAAGGAATGCTAAGAAACATTGGATCGCTAAAAAAAACTAAATGCAAAAGATATAATCTCAGCTGAACTCGTCGCCACCAAAACCCTAGTGTTCAACTTTTCAGTTACAGCTGTGCGGAAACAAGTCTTTTCTAGCATCAAAACCCGAAATGGGCCGTTGCAGAAATCCAGGCGCAAATTTGAAAATGGGAGAATAACTTTTTTTTCAAGGGAGTTTCCTGGCCGAACTCATTTCGGCGAATTTCTCGAGAACGAGAGTGGAAGTCCCCTCGAAACAACTGGTGAATCCCCTTCCCTAAGTCGGGTAGGTGAAGGGGACCTCCCTACTACAGGAGCATGAAGGAATTCACCTCAGCAGATTTTTCCGTGTCCTTCCACCGCCGACCTTCCCCATGGCGTCGCTACCCATCGTTCATTAATTAATCAGAAATTCGCCTTGCCGACTTCGCTGCTTTCGAGATACTGTAACGTGTACTTGAGGGACAGCTCCGACCTCTGGTGATTGCACCGTTGTCGCCCGGAGAGCGACCGGACAGCAGCCGAGGCTGCCATTCCAACCGGACGGGCAGGGTCAGGCGGGCGTTATCCAGCTGGACAACAGAGGGACGTTAAAATTTTCGAAATTTTGATTTTAAGGGGGAGGGGCGTAAAATCTTCGCGCCAAAATTTTAAAAAGTCGGGGGTGTTTTCAGCTGCGTTTCTCTTTCTGTGAAGAAAACAGGTCTTGGAACGAGGGATTCGGGCGTGGTTGTCTCACATATTGTAATAGCAACAAAAAGATCAAAGAGAACATTAGTACAGCACCACCACGGTACATGTGAGAAAAGTATCTTTACGCAACGATATAATAGACATATTTTAGGCAGTATCCAATTTTTCAGCACATAAAACAAATTTTTATACGAGTTACATTTATTAATCGAGCCTATTACCGCTTAAATTCTTCACTTCGAAAATTAGACACCGTATGATCGATCACTGGTTGGGAGATCGCCGCGTCGAACAAAGGTGGCACGCACGCAAGCCAGGAGGTAATGATATATCATTACCTACTCGCTTGCGTGCGTGCCACGTGTGTTCGACGCGGCGATCTCTCGACCAGTGATCGACGTTAGGTCCCCCCCATAAAATTTTAAGTTTTCATAATTCTAAAAAAAGATTCGGATTCTACATGAAATTCCCCACAAACTGATAACTAACACCCCTCCCACCACCTTAAAATCACAAAGAAAACCGCCTAAAACACGTTTTACCGTTGTCTAAAACCGCGCCTTCGTCCGAAACTGGACAACGGTAATTTTTTTCATAAAAAAACAATTTTAACATCTTAAAGGTAAAATTCTCATCTTTGGCCTACCTTCTACTCACTACCACGATTTCGCTCGGAAACTTCTCACTTTAGAGCATTCCGGGTCAAGGGGTTTTACTTACTACTGCGGCGAGCCGCCGAAAAATATCGCGCCCCAACGCCAAACAGCGTTTGCCACCTGCGGTGATTTTGCGGGCACTGTTGCGCAGTACAGTGCCCGCAACACCACCGCAAGTGACACCCCCCTCTCTCACCCGCACTCGCACCCCTTCTGGGGTGCGTTCCAAGAACATTACCATGGCATAACGCGTCCATGGAATCGTAGCCACGGCCACGTGGGAGCAATTTTCAGTTATAATTCGCATCCATGGAAAGCAAATTAGTCCATGGTGAGGTTGCTTTTCCTCCCACAGCGTCATGGGAACGTTCTTGGAACGCACCCCAGTTCTAACAATACTACTTGGGAATCTAACTTTTTTGAACCTGCAAAGGTTTACTGCCCACAAAAGGGTTCCACCCACCCGGAGGTCTCGATGCAAACCCAGTTGGAGATTTCTTATCCTACAAAATCTAGACTTCTGCCGGCATCTGCTATTTGATAGTGCTATCAGGCATTGTTCTTACAGAAATTTCATCAAAATGCTTAGAGTTTTGAAAGTGTAACACTCACTCTTCCCTCGTATCCTGAGTGACCCCATCCAACTAGGTTTGCACCCAGGTGTCGTGAAGCTTTGTGATTAGTGAGCCGTTATCGAGAATCCAAAACGTCCCCGAAGAATGCTCGGCATACGCCAGAGTTTTGCCCACACCGAGGTTGGGGTCCATTGAAAGTTGGGAAACGTTCTACAACCTCACCTTGATTTCCTCCACTACAAAAAATTCCTACCAGCTAAAGCTCGCTTATGGCGTCATTTTTAAAACATTCCTGAATTTTTGTTAGCTTACTGCACGATCAAGACTAGGACAAAACCTAATGCAAGCAAGGAACAAGTATCCAGCGTTTTTTCATTTCTGCTTCAATTTCGCCTCCTTTTCTTTATCGTTATGCCATCATTAGATTGTGAGGCGATCTGTGTCACAATTTTAATTACTTCTTTCTCAATACAGATGTTGTTGCTTAAGGGCAAGTCAAAACTACACTCCCGAGGCTAATCAGTCGGATAGGAAGTGCAGTAACTTTTTTTTGAAAATCCAGGTTGAAATATACTTTTTTCGAAAAATTTGACCACAAAAACTGTTAAACTTTTTTCGGGACCTGGGAGGGACGTCAAAGTTTTGAAGATATCTCAAAAATTTTGATCTCCAACGGGGGGGGGGGCGTAGCTTTGCCTAGGTCCTGAACAACGGTCTGCCTGACCCTGCGGAAGGTGACCGCGGTGGCATTTCGACCTTCGGCCGCTGGCCGGGCGATGACGTCATAATTGGGTGAAGTCGCTCCCGCTCCGAGAGATGGTTTGTTTGAGTGGATGAAAGTCAGACTTAGTTCCTCGTAGGTCACGAAAGGTCGTCTTGGTTCCGCCGCGGTCCCTCTTGGATCATTCTTGAGCCAGCCTGGACCGCGCTCGATACAATGGTACGCTATCGCTCGTAGGATTCAGTCAGAATGCGAGCGAAGTCGGGTTTTCTCAGCCTTTTCGTCTTTTTTGTATAACTCGCTCCGAGGTCATCTTTGAGAGAAACTAGGGTGACATTCGTGATTTTAGCATGAGGGCTACCCAACGGTTTAGTCATTGTGGGGGTTACGTTAAGAACTGGAAAAGTTTCGCAATCAGCCAGGTTTGTAATTACTGTACCGTGGCGGATAGGGCTCTACCGTCTCCGTCTGACTTTCACTGTGTCTACCGTATACAGAGAGCTGGTCGATTTCGAATTTTTCATGGTTTTCAACGGAACCCCGACAATAATAATACCATTTTGTGTAGTTTGCCATCTATAAAAAAGGAAAATAACGAAAGGTCCTATGGAAAATCTTCATTTGAAAAATAAAGTCGGTCTGACCACATTATAAAATTGAATTTAAATTTTGCCCCAAAACCGTTTTTGAAGTTTGTCTGCATTTGGAGACCTCGTAACCTCAGGAAGTCGGAGCTCGCCACCCGCGCGCATTTCGGGCCTGGCTCGCCACCCGTTCACCCCTCATTTCGAAGAGCTCGCCACCCGCTACCCCCTCGTCTTCGCTCGTCACCCGCTATGGGGATAGCGGGTCGCGAGCGCTAGGAGAGTGGGTGTAGCGAGTCGCGAGCTCTTTGCTAGCGAGTCGTCCGCTGTATTGTTCTCGTCCTTTAAAGTTGTTCTCTACATTCTCCTAGAATTTTCCCTAAATCACACCCTTTTCCACCATTGTTCTGTTTCTGTTTGTTGTTTGGATTTTTTTTGCAATGCTATGAAGCTCAAACTTCATATAATCATATTTTCAACTCTATGCTAACCGTCACGGCGGATGTGGAGGTCGTAATACATAGTTTCGTCACTCGCATATACATAAATCAGGACAACCACAAGGGATGGACTTTTTTTCAGAGATGCTGGAGGAAGGGATGCGCAGACGGACGGCTGACATGGAGTGCTTGAGAAACAGGGAGAACAGCGGCTTGGAAGATGAGCATCGACCAGGGAGTGCTGGTGAGCCCCGCCCATGATTTGGAGAACTCAAATGTTAGCCATCGCGATTCTCTATACTCCAATACAGTTCTATACTTCAACGCTTCCGATTTTGTGGAGTAAACCCCGAGTCGGCACTAAGCTCTGGGTGATCCGAAAAAAATAGGCGCGGCTCGGTTGTTCTACAACGAAATGTGGTTATATTTCACGTTTTGTGTAGGTGAAGCCAATTTTTCAATCCACCCATGAATTTCGCCCACTCCCAAACTCCATACTATTGGGATGTTTATAGCATGTTCTGCGCCCAAGTTTAAATTGATGAAACCTCGGAAATTAGCAGAGACAATAACTCGGAACTTTTTGAGCAATTTGAAAACGACATATAACACCGCGGGCAATTATAGAACAACATATCTCCGCGTGAACAACGTTCGGTTCAATTACTTAATTCAAACACAAGTTGTCGGTGGTTGCAATGGTGCACGGACAATTAACGGGCGGCGAAGTCCGAACAAGTGCCGCGGATACGGGCACGAACAAGTAATCAGCAATAAATTTCGAGAACGCACATATTCCAAACTACATTGGAATCCGCGAAAAACAGCGAGCAAATTACGCTGGGCATTAAATCGGCCTAATGTACGCATCACTTACAAGCAGCATAATGAACAGCTATTCCCCAAAGTTTGGAACGCTCTTGTTACGAACAACAAAGCGGATTAATTGAGCCCTAGCTTCTATCAATCGATGGCGCGATGGTGACAATTCCCCGCTGCCTCGCCGCTGCTTTAATTCCTCCTCCACTGCTTTTCCTTACTCTACATTTGATCTCCGGTATTTCACTCGTTTGTTGTTTCAGTATTCCTTTAACTTACCTCGTGACTTCCTTGCGTCTTGAATTCAGAAACCTTTCATAACCGATTTTTGTTAATTTCAGTGGCTATAAACAGTCTATGTTTTTAACTAATTACTTCCGTTGTAAGAACTAGCAACTCTGCGAATCACCGCCAAGGAGCTTCTTGTGATGCCAATTAACGTACATGAATAGGAGTTTGTCCCAATGGCAACGAGAACGAAAATCACTGATCTGGACGACTTAGCCAAGTTTCAACAGAGTAGTTGGATAAGAAGTCATATAATAAGGTGCGTTCTCTCCTTACATTTCCAGCCCTATTCCACACATTGCTTCTTGCATTCTCTCGAATCTATTGCTTCCGTAGTCCTGATGTAAACTTTTCTAATCAGAACTCTTCTAGGAGAGTGGAGGGGGCGGGCGAGCTGGAAAGCTGAACATGAAAATGGGGAAACTTTTTAGTTTTAGGAGAGGTTATGTTAGGTACACGGTAGCTCGATCGAAGTTCCCGCTTATATTGTGATTTTGCCTGGTTAGGTTCCTAAGGGTGGTGATCACGAATCCATTATTCGCCCCCCCAACCTGTGTTAAAAAAAGTACGGCAGGTTAAGGCGGCCGAATGACAATATGTAGTCTCAGGAACCTACTGCATTTTTCCCGAATAGGAAAAAAGATACTGAATTCTTGATCATCACCTCAAGGATAACCTCGTGGCGAAGTTTCAGCAAGAATTTGAAGTTTATTCATTGATTTCGGAATTTTGAGAGGGGATTGGCCCCATAAATAGCAGTATACCCACAGTAACCTGCAGTAAATCCCAGAATTTTCGACGAAAGAACACCAGATTCGTGTTTATCACCCTGAATAATTCCTTCATAAAAGTTTTGAGCCAAATCCGAAACATTCTAGAGCAACATATTGATTCCCTTCCTTAGGTCCCCGTTATAGTCGTCTGAAGGACGAACTGCGCTGTCCCTAGTAATCTTACGCCATTCAAAGTATTCCTACGCAGTCCCTGGCCGTCCCCACTCTGAGAGGTTTTTCCGCGTCAGTGCTGGGAAATTACCGCGACCCTCTACTTTGCCGCGATATTTCCGCGATGGTACCGCAGCGGCTCCGTGAGCAGACGATTTCGTTGCACTTCCTTGAGCCTCGACATCGCCACGATAGTACCGCAGCGGCTCCGCCTTAGGACCGCGCCGGCTTCGCAAGGATGCAGCACCGGACCCGCGGGGAGTACGATGTACTGTCCTGTGTGGTAAAACGAAATAGTCGCTGGTCCAATTACCAAGTTTGAGATACATTCTGTATTTCAGAGAAAGTAACAACCGCAGGTGCGTATTTTTGTTTTTAGGCTCACCTAGTAGTACCCAAAATCTTAATGAACATCATATGAGATACTCTCCCAGATCCGCGGCGGCACTGTCCCGGAGCCGCACCGGTATATCGCGTCACCGCTACGGCTCCGCGGTAGTGCCTATAATAGGTAAGCTAAATGTGGACTTTTATTTCTCTCGAAATCCCCGAGCCGCATTTTGGTCAAATCGTTAGGAAAGAATTTCTGTAAGCGGAAATTTTGAACCATTTGCATTGATATTCGTATTAGATGCTTTATTGTTTGTTGTTTTTCAGGATGCTTCTCGGACTTCTGCTTCGAGGATCCACTAACTCTTAACGGGAACGATGACATGAGGTGAGGATCAGAAGGACTTTTGAACGGTTGGGAATTTCTTCATCGAAAACTATGGGTGTAACATGTTTCGTTTTTCGTTGTTCATTCATTTACATTGGAATGAGTTTTTTTTCAGGCTCTGTGAAGTGGAATTTGACGGCTTCGGGGAGCGGCGAAGCGACCTCATTTTTGCTATGGTACAGCGGACGAAGACGAGCTCACCATCGCGAAGATGTGATCTCAGGCAGTTTTCGGTTCTATTTTGTATTGTGTAAAGATGCAGTTGTTGAATAAATTTGTTATAACACTTGTATATGAGCACGAGAGATTGTTGCGAATGTTGTCCATCGAGTGGACAATGGTCAACAGTTTTATAGTTATTCATAGCGTATTAGACGTATTTCCCCACACTTACACATTACAAGCGCCGTGTCTTACGAATCTTCCTTTAAAATTGTCCAATGGAGTTGCGGACAATTTCAAAAGAAGATTTGCAGGCCACGGCGCTGGTAATGTATGTGTGGGAGGCAATATGTCTGTTACGCTATGATCAAATATCAAACTAGGTATTAACAATTGAACAACAAGATGTAGAAACCAAGGCGTTGATTGTTGGTGAGGTAGTTGGAAAATAGTCCGTGAACGTCATGAATATGTTTCCGACAAGGTTGTGAACAATTACAATGCAACCATCTAATTAGTTGTTCGTTCCTACCGGTACTGACAATTTACCACCTAGCTTAGCGCGACATTAGACCTGCCATAGCACCAGCTACAAACATTTACCTTAGACAATTCGTAACTTGTTCAATAATTGGGGAGCAAATTGTTTAAAAAGTTTTGAGAACGCGCTCCGCAGCTAATCAGCAAAAGCGACAGCTCAAGATCCGGTGTGCTGGAATCCGTTCAGTCGATGGAGGGCTAAATTACTAGACTTTTCAGTATTATCAGATGAAAATCGTAAACTTGTTTTACATATATATTTTTTCAGACGGAAACTCCGATAACAGTGTGCTCATCAAGCGCCTCTGCGCAGTCCAAACTCCAGCGATGGAAGTAAACCAAAAGGAAAACTGGGCAATTTCATCATTGGTCGAATAATTTGAATATTTGTTCAATATGAGCACCATAGTTTATGTTGAGATTTAGGAAATAGTTATCTTTACACAAGGTGCTGAGTTGATAGCAAAACGCTTGGCTCCGGGCGAGATTGGACCAGCATATTCCCTTTCCGGGTGAGCGCCTTATCGCACTGCACCACTGAAGCCCCAGCGGCGCTCTCACTCAACTGCTCGGTAAATCTTCACCGAAGCAATCATCCTTTCACCCGCGTAACAGGATGAAACAGGACTACCGTCAGAGACTATCTAGCAGTCGTAGACCTGTCAAGATGATGCCCTAGTTAAGTCTTACACGATTTTTGGATGTTTTTTGCCGTAACTGCAGTTCAACGTCGCAGTGCACGTTATGGTATGTTTACACAAGGTGCTAAGTTGATGGCAAAACGCTTGGCTCCGGGCGAGAGTGAACCAGCATATTCCCTCTCCGGGGGAGCGCCTTATCGCACTGCGATCAACCCAGCACCTTGTGTAAACATACCATAACGTGAACTGCGACGTTGAACTGCAGTTACGGCAAAAAACATCCAAAAATCGTGTAAGAAATAGTTATCTCTTTAATAAGAAGTATTGCGTCTGTTTGCTATAATTTAATCAATAGAAAAAACTTGAATCCTAAGAATTTGTTAACCAATTTGAAATTGAATGTAATAAATAATTGTTGACCGTCCTAGACCCTCTGAGTTAAAAAAAAAGCTGCTACTGTAAAAGAACAACCGGTGTCATTACAGGAGAGCGGTCTCTATGTATCATACTTGGCCACGCTCATTTTCCACCGAAACGACCTTTTCTGGTTTTGGAGTGGGATAAAAATCGTCGGTTGGTGCTTAAATTGAGCGGCGGCACGAAAAAAAATGGGCGTGGCCGAGTGCTATACCATGCCCTTCCCCCTGATGGCGATAAAGCCGGATAAAAGAAACGAAACCTCAAGTACGGCACGAATTTCAAGCGGAAGCCACATTCGTGAGCTCGCCACCCGCTAGCTTTCCGTCGGCGACCAGCGCTAGGCGAGCGCGCCGCCGTAAAGTGGTGAGCGGGTGGCGAGCGCCAGCATGCCAATGCTCGCCATCCGCTATAATTCCGCCCGCGGGCCGCGCGAGGTGCTGCGCGCCGCCGGACTTTTGGTTAGCGGGTGGCGAGCTCCAAATTTCTGCTCCAGGCTGTCATTTTCAAAGTTTTTTCTTACATGAGGAGTTTGTGCTGTAACTATTTTTGATGTTGTTTGTCGATCGCATCAGCATTCTATGAAAAAGTGGTAGATGACTGGTGAGAACTGGGCTAGTAGCGATCCCCCCGGGAGGTGGCAGCTACCGGCTGTCACTGCGTGGTAACTGTGCCAATCAATGATCGGCTATCAATACGAACACTCAGGCACAGAAATGCATACGCGGCGCTCAAGTTAATGATCGTTGTAGTCAGGCACCTGACAGCAGTGAGCGTTCTTTTGCGAGGTGGCTGGGTGCGAGAAGAGGGTGGTGACTCCGCTCACCGTCGCAAAAGAAAGAGAAATAGCGCGCGATGCGAAGAGAAGTTTGCTCTGCACGACCCCCACCGCGGACGGGGGTCGTGGGCGTCCAAGGGTGGGGACTTCTTGAGGAAAGTGCGCCCTGAGAGAGGGCAGTGGAGCACTTGCGAATCGACCAGTCCGCCGTCCGTTTATCACCCCAGCACAGCAGGGCGGCCATTTTCGCTGTCTAGGGGGCCAAGGAAAAATTGCCCCTGCCGGCTGGCAGGCATCCAGCTCCGCTGCCAGCTGATAGGAATGACAGGCGAAACGTTTGAGGGTTCAGTTGAAGATTTAGTGATTTCTGGTGAAGATTAGTGGGGAATTTACGCCGAATTGTATGTAGCTGTCATGAATATGTTCGTCTCATTATGAATTTCACGTACGTCACTCCTATTCTAAGCACAACTTCAAATGGCTAAAAGTTGTTGTGGCCGTATTCAACCATTTTCAGTTTTTTTCCCGATAATCGCTCACTACAAGTAAAATCAGATTTGCAAGGAAGCCCGTGTAAGGAAGATGGTTGAAAAATGATTTCGTTCTCGAGAAAAGGCATAAAACTTACGTGATACCTTTTTACTAGTTACTAAATTCTGTATAATTGTTCATCCGAGTTCGGTTTTTATCTAAACTTCGTTTTCCTTTTCTAGAAACAAGGTCACTACTGGGAAGCGTGAAACTGACTAAGGAAAAAATATGTCCATTGACTTACTTGACTTAAAGGCATCGTACGCGCTGAAATCCACTTTTCATTTTTTATGCTCAATCCCTTCCTCGGGCCCCTGTGAGAACGTACAACGAGCTTGGCTGCTCAAAAACGTACCATTGTGAGCATAGAGGAAGTGGAAAGTAAGGAATTCCGTCAAAAGGGGCCGGCCCTTCCGTCAGTCATTTGGCACTTTCGCAATATTTGAGCAGAACGTCGTGTCGCTAAGTACAGGGCGTGCCACTGTACGCTGACGCACCGTCGGACGAAAGTGACATTATCGACTGGAAATTTCTCGTCATACAACGAGCGATTGCTTCCAACGCTGCGCCAATGGACGAATTGTAGAACTGTTCCTTGCGCTCTCCGCGTAACTATCCCGAGTCGATACCGGCGCGAATTTCAAATGATTTTCAGAAGTTTTTTTGAAACGTTTTTTCTTGAAAAGTTAACGTTTTTGAGCGGGCTTTTCGCTACTTTTAGTCACTATAGGGGGCTAACAACTCAAAAACGCTTAAAAACGAAACATGGTTTTCAGCGCGTACGATGCCTTTAAACGATTGGCTTTCGCCTGACGCAGTCATTCCGCATCTTCACCGAGGTGTGCCGTCCTAGTAGTCAGACATGGCCATTTGTCACGGTCCTCAGCCACAATTTGAACACAATCCATCCATTGGTCGCTATTCCACTTCCTGCGAAGTAAAGCATCGCGCCTGAATGGCCTTTCAATGCTGAGTGATTTCAAATCCTCATTCACCACATCCGTCCAAAACTTTTGCCTACGTCCAAGCGGCCGTTTCCAGACAAGACTTAGAAGCATTCTTCAAGCGTGTTGAGCAAGCCGATCTGGCGGACTTCTTGAAATATGCCCCAACAGACAAAGACGACCTTCCGTTGCCGCTTGAGATGGCATAGGGAGCTGTTGGCACCTTCCTCGTGTAAAACGTTGATGTAAGGGTCAATCTTATTGTAGAGATCTTCGTTGTGGCACATCCGCGACCAGAAATATCCGAGCAAACGTCTAAACAGCTTCCTATCCGTGCAATCCATCCTTTCCATCTACGTCTTCGGTGCTACCCACCTCTCCGATCCGTACATCTTGATAGGGCGAATAGCGGCCGGACGAAGACGAAGTCCATTGGCTGCGGCATACTTCGAAACGAGGTTCACAATCCTTTGCAGTTTTGCGTTGTTTTCAGCGAATAACACAATGCCGCCGGCGTACTCCAGGTCGACAAGGGAGCGTCCTGATAGTGTTAGGATCATGTCCGCAGGAAGCTGTTCTGCAACTCTACGCATGATGTCATCAACGGCGAAGTTGAATAGAGAAGGTCCTGCTTTAGCTCTTTGCCTTACTCCTGTTCTCACCTCGAAAGCTGACGTAAACCCGACAGGCGTACTAAGTGCTGCTATTGTTCCTTTGTTCATGTCCTCTATTAGTCAAACATTTTTTTCCGGGACTCCATCGGCTCGCAGAGCGTTGAGCAATCGATCACGACGAGGAGAGTCGAATGCGGCTTCAAAGTTCAAAAGAGCAAGCTGTAATGACTTCGAATACCGCTGCCACGATTCAATTACTCTTCTCGCGATCAACATTTGGTCGATGGTCGATCTTCCAGGGCGAAAACCGGCTTGCTCCTCTCTGATCGTTTCCTCACGATGTTTTATGAGTGATACGAGAATGATACGTTCCAAACCTTGTACATGACATGCAGTAGGGAAATCCCCCTATAGTTCTTGGGCTCCGTGACGGACAACTTCTTGTGAAGAGGCACGATGACCGCATGCCTCCACGAATCGGGTATCCTTTCGCTCATCCATATGGTACGCATAGTGTTGGTCATTTCACGAATCCCAGACCGAGGAAGAGCTCTCAGCATTTCAGCAATGATGTTGTCGTCTCCACCTGCCTTTCCATTCTTCATTTTCCGGACACAATTCGAAACTTCAGCCTCAGTCGGTGGTTCCTCGCTGACATCATAATGAGCTCTCTGAACATGCGGGAGCTCAGGTACTGATGGCGCTGGGCGATTCAGTTGTGAACTGAAGTAATCCTTCCATAATGGCAGCGTCGCATCACCAACTGCAACTCCATTGTTAGTGTTCAAGACAGGAGAACATCTCTTCATCTCCCGCTATACTGTCGCAGCAAAGTGTAGGCTTTCCTCGGATTCTCCTCCTCCCAACCCTTCCCGAACTCCTTAGCTCTACACGTCCACTCTCGTTCGCGGTCACTTTCAAGCTGTCGACGCAACTTCCTCCTCAGACGCTTCTCTTCCACGAAGTTTCCTGCGGTTCGGTCTGTTGTTGGTAGATGTTGTTTCCTCTGTGACGTAGGCAAGCTTCTTCTTGGGCTGTACAACCGGGAGTGCCTCTTTCGAAGCGTTCTGGATGCACTTGACGAAAGAGTCCGCGTCGCAAAGTTTCTTCTTCGTCCGTACTCCGATGTGAATAGAAACGCGTTGTCGAAAATTCCTTCTGAATTATTCATCTCTGAGACTTGTCATGTCAATCCTCTGAAGAGGCTGAGCCCCTTGCTTCCTCCTATGAATCCTCGCAGTGAAGTTCAACAGAACCGGACGGTGAACCGAATCGAATGCGACATCCCACACAGCTCTAGATCTTCGAATGTCCGATACTGGAATATTCCTCGTCAGGACATAGTCAACCTGTAGTTTCAAAGTTGTCATCTTCCGCTTCCGCTGCTCTTCTGGACATAGCTGGGTTGGTCCCTGCCACGTAAGCTGATGGCGGCGATGATTTCTCTTGAATGTCGATGCAATAATCAGACCACTGCGTTCACACAAGTCGACAAGGCGGTAGCCGTTGTCCTATGTTTGCTCCACTGGATAGAACCATTTACCGAGTACTTCAGAATCCTGATCAAGTCTCATCTTTGCGTTTGCGTCGATTCCCACTACAGCAGCATGTTGACAAGGTATCCTGGCTAGCAACGTATTGAGTTCGTCGTAGAAGGCATCCTTGGAATTGTCTTCGGCGGTTTCGATGGGCGCATGAGCACTCACTATCCACAGATTGAATCTTCTGTGGTCCCGCAGTCACACAATGCATTCCTACACGACGTTGAGCCGAATTCCTCGATCATACCATTATAGTCCTTCCTTACAGCTATCGCACAGCCACTCTCCTATCATCAGCGTCACCGCAGTAGATGGCGTACCCTCCGGCGTTGATGACGGGTCTATCCTTGAGGCGAGTTTCCTGCAAAACAGCAAACGGTGCATGGAAATAGCTTAGGGCCCGTAGTAAACCCCCAGTCCGGCTGATTAAATCATTCTGACTGTTGATCTGACAGCCGGCTGTCAGCATGCGTACATGCAGCTTGTAGGATGGCAGACGAGGGCACCGGCGCAATACCTGGCCAGGTCTCAAAATGAGATGGAAGTCAAATGGACTCGCATAATCATCCGGATTCTAGCGTGCTACGAAATAGCACTGCTATTGGAGAGTATTTTCAGCCCAAGTTGTAAGTTACAAAATCGCAACTTGCGACTTGAGCTGAATTTGCGGAAGAGACGCAAAGGTTCGACACACGGGATTCAAACCTTCCGACAACGTCAGCAGGACGTCGTAGAAAGTAGGTAGGGTTTCAGATGATGTCAACAGGACGTCTTGGAAAATTGTTAGAGCTTTAGATGAAGTTATCAGGACGTCGTGGAAATCAGTGGGGCTTTAGATGACGTCGACAGGACGTCGTAAAGGTGATCGTGCGTAAGCTGGTTGCGATAGTCGCTGAAGTAATCGCGCCCAGAGTGACGCCTGTCGTAGCGTCGCCGACTGTCGAGGAAGACGCAAGCATCTTCTGATATGGCACTACTATAAATATGGTTATGCCTACGCTTGCGCTCGTAGGTATGTTTACACACGTTAGTGTTAGTCTACATGTGTGCGCGCACGCGTTGGTCACAGCGCGCGTGCATATGTGACTGACTTTGTGTGTGTGTGCTTGTGCACGCGCAGGCGCGTGCATGCATTTTCGCAACTGAGCGTGAGTGTGCGTGTGGTGCGCGCAAGCGATCGAGTGTTCTCCGATACGACAGCGTTCAGACATTGCACTACGCGTGACCGCAAGCATGCATATCAGTCATAGCGGTTTTTGCAGATGTGGATGAAAAACAACACTCCATAGCGTCGCCAGTCGCGCGAAGTTGGCAATGGATATAAGCGCGAATAGGTCCTCGCGCGCGACTGATGGAAGAAGCGTAGAAGCGTGCTTACATGCGTTTTCTGTTACACTTTGATAGATTTTGAGAGGTGACTGGTTTAGGGAGAATCTGTAGTATGCGTCTGATTATTGAACAACATTGCGAGAAATTCTCACGTTGATTCCCATGAAATAAAGATAATTGCACGTCTGCCAGTGATTACCGGGAAACTTCTGGTGAAGCTCTGGTATATTTCGGACCTGAGACAGGCCATACTGTCTGGCGAAGGGTGAATATTATGAGTACTCGGGGATAATCAAGCCTCTGGCGGAACACTCCAACCCTGAAATCGTCGCATGCATCAGTCATCAATACGACTAGGCACAGCTCTCGATCGTAATTGCTTGTTACAGCCAGCCGGGTGCCGTCAACCATCTTCACTCGGCTGACTTGGGTTTACTACGGGCCCAGAAGTCTGGATAGCGCAGTTTTTTTGGATATCACTCGACAGCGATCGACAGTTCGGGGTGGCGAAATTGTGGCTTGTGGTTGAAGACTCCATGAACTCCTTAGGTACGGATCCTAAGGTGTTATGGACCAGAGGCCTTAGTGTGCCGGACGGCGACACCTTTATGCAATGCATGGGTTACTCTCGCGATATAGTTGTGCACGCTATATCGCTCGAACGTTCCCTGTGTACACTCAAACGCCTGCTGGGTTCAGTAGAAGCAGGGGCACCAACGAGCAGGTACCATGTCCATCATTTGAAAAAAACCTTTGAACTTTTTGGTTCAATTTATGAAAAAATAAGAGGATGTCTCCTTACGAAGTATTGTGTATCGTGGTCTCACAATCAGTGGTAAGTGACCACTAAGCAAGAAATTCTCAAAATCGTTTTTCAATTCTAACATTCTGGCGCCTTGGTGGTTTTCACGGAAAATTTCGAAATCTCATCATTGAGGGTAGAAAGATTGTTATATCTGAAAGACAGACACATGAGCACGTTCGCGAAACCCATATTTACAACCGATAGTCTGATCAAAGTGGCAATGGATACGAAGAACTGTGGAGGGAGTGTATTCAGGAAAACAGGGGCGGTAGTAATCTGGCCTTAAGTGCGAATTAGTGATAACACTATGTAACACGATTTTTGTTCCTGGCTTCTAAGTGTTATATTGCTGTATTGCTGTATTGCTATTGCAGTGTATTGTATTGCTTATCTCCAAACTATGTGAAAAAATGACTTCATTGAGAACAAACTTCGCTTACACTATAACAGCACTTAGAAAGCCCATTTTTTGTGCTGGTATATTTGACGGACTACAGATTGAGAGGATCTTAAAATGTGCAGGTTTCGCAAAGCTGTTAAACAGGACGGTGAGAGCGGCTTGGAGTAGTTTCGCTGCTCTTGTTCACGGCTTCCTAGGTGATCACAAAGCTGAAAGCTATGTGGAGTTGGTGCACTCTCAAAAAGGATTACCCCAAAATGGGATGCAAAACGTCTCTGAGTCGTCCCAAAAACCATATAAGTGATTCGCATCCTTACAAATTCAACGAACAAGGCAAGCCCTTTCATCAAGATATACTGGACTTTGAACCTCGTTACCAAAAACAGTCAAACGAAACCATGAGGGGGGACTAAATTTGGGTGCAACTTCAGAAGAGTGAGTCACAGTACAATCGTAAATCTGAAAAATCTACACTTTTCTGAACATTGTTGAGTGGTTTCCGACAGTGTTTGTCTATTCCTTGTGCATTTTTTTTTACCTTATCATAGTGCCGAAAATGAATTCAAATCTTTCTATTTTCACAGAAAAACGAGTCTTCTTCGTGCTGTCGTCGTGTAAGCAAAATTTGTGCTTAATAAAGTCATTTTTCGCATAAAATAGACATGAGCAATTGAAATTAAACACTTAGAAGCCAGGAACAAAAATTGTCTTACACAAACACGCAAGTTTTCAAATTTCATTGTCCCAGTCACAAAAGCGAAGTTTTCGTGGGATAATAGCGATTTCCTATCAGTTCTAGACCTAACGGGTTAAGAAAACACAATTTCAACCCAGGAACAGAAAAAAAGTGAAATTTTGTTACATGGTGTAATGAACATCTTTCACTGATGCGGAGTAGACAACCATAATGATGATGAGCCAGCCCTATGTTGAGTGAGGATCTGAAACGCTGTAAACAAAACTTACCACACCTGACAAGGGACACATTCGAAAATAAAATGGAGTTTTGAAAAACGGTCTTTTGAGAGTTGTAGAGGGCGTAAAAATAAACAATTTAAGATTTTAACATTTCACTCAGTCCTCACGGGTAGATCAAAAAACCACCAAGACAATGGGTTGCGGTAGGTAAAATGCCATTCAATGCACCCTAACCTGACGAAATCCGCTAAAAGACAGGAAACGGACCCCATATTCGTGATCAGCGTCCCAAATTACCCCCTGGGGCTGAATTTGGGCGAAAAAAAATTTCGACCTCTGAACCCCCAAAATGGCCTTGAGCTTCTTACCTCATGGGGCTCCAAAGGTAGAGAAAAAATTTAGGACTCAAACTTCGCTTTCGGAGGTTATTTAAAGTGCTCATAACGAATCTGAGGTTAGTTTATCGATTTTCGACAGATTACGGTAGATTACGGTGGGTATACGGTAGTTAGGTGAAAGTCTCAGAATTGATTCAAAATTTCTGAGCAGGGGTTATTTGGGGTGCTGAATACGAATTTGATGTTCACTTGTCAATTTTCAAATTATTAAGGTAGGTTTAAGCCCTCTATGTCATAAGAACTACCGTAATCTACAGTAAACCTCAGAATTTCGGCAAACGATCTCTAGATTCGTGTTCAGCACCCTAGATTACCCCTACATACAAGTTTTGAGCCTAATCCGAAAATTTTCTCCAAACCACCCTAAAAATTCCTTGATGGGTACCCTTGCCTTGTCGCGAGGCTTGAAAAAACGACTATAACTTCTTTTCATAAAAGCTTCTCTATTTTTCAGAGAAGCTGCGGTGAGCATACTCGGATTCTACGTCCAAATGGCACCAGAAAACTACATTTAAACCAGAGTGGCCAGGCTGAATAAAAGTAGTTATCTTGTAAGATGCGTTTTCAAAAGAGTGGTTCTGTTCTACTCCAAATCTTGGAATTGATAACGAAACACTTTTCTTGAGTCTTCGAGCCATGCGCTAAAGTATTAGGTGCTTCAATGGATTTTGTAGTTTAGGTAAACCCACTTCTGTTTACAAAAATTATTTCTAAAAAGATTGATCATTGATCAAGGAACAAGTCCACGAAGTTTCATTTTGTCCGAACTTTTTTCCAGCGTCATATATCAAATTAAGTCCCCTAAAGTGTTTTTCCGCATTAAGGACGGTTTTCCTGTAACATATGAGGGGGAGAAGGGTAAGGGTAATCTTGATATTCTAGCAATTGTCGAAACCTCGGAATTTCTAGTTTCTAACATTGATGTGAACCGTTCTCCGTTTATATCACGTTACCTCTGCGATATAAGAAAAGAGGTATAAAAAACAAGAGACATTGTTAAAACTCAGAACAAGTAAGGTGAACACATAGAAATGTCATTACTACCAGCCATAATGCAGCAATGAACCCACAGTAATCGAACCATCTTTCAATTGCTTCGTAATCCAACGCCTAACCGACTGAGCCACGGTGTGCTGCTAGCTCACCCCGACTATCACATTGCAGTGATCGGTGGTTTGAATGCAACGAGCATTGTTCAGGGAATCAATGAACAAGTCATAACTCGAGAACCTAGCTAGATTTCATCTTCAAACTTTTAGGAGAACCTTTTCAGATGATTTCAAGGCCACTGTATAGCTCACATTTGTGCTACGTCCTCCCAATTCAACGTTCTGGTTTCTTTCCTTTTTTGATGGTTTTTGATCTACCCGTGAGGAATGAATGAAATTTTAAAATCTCAAATTGTTTCTTTTTAATTCCTCTACAACCCTCAAAAGACCGTTTTTCAAAACTCCATTTTATGTTCGAAGTGGTCCCTTGTGAGAAGCGAACCAGGCCAACAAGACTGGAGCGAGAGCAACGCGAGATTGCAGTGCGCCATGGCGCTAGCTGTCCATCGCTAGACCAGGCACGTGAGGTAGTGGTGCAACGCATTGAGGAAAGCAAAATGCAGTCATCAAGCCCACTGGTGCATCACACAATGTACTCAGAAGCACAATACACTCTCACACTTGAATTTTTTTCGATTTTCATCTTATTCTGTAGAAGAATTCTCTTCTACAACTCTTGTCAAGGGCGAGATCTCAATTCCCTGTAATTGGCGAGATATATGTTCAGTCGAAGTGATGTTTAACGGGTCTATAATGTCGAAGTCTCCTAATCAAAGCTATATTTTACCGCAGGCGTGTTGTTGAGCACGCCCACGACAATCCGGCCCGAGCAATAACGAAACAGCGTAACCTAAGGTTCGAGAAGCATTTTCTAAATCAAACGAATTTTCGAATAAAAAATCGAAAAACCAGATCTCGAACAAACGAAAATCGAAAAAAAATTCGTTCGACGAAATTTCGAACGAACGAAATTTGAAAAAAATCGTTCGGCGAAATTTTGAACGAACTAAAACAAACGAAAAAAATTTGGAAAATCTTTCGAGAATTTTTTGAAAATTTCGCTCGTGTACAAGTATAATCTATAATTTTGTAACACTATCTTGTAGGAGTCAAAGAAAGCAATCCAGAAATGACTTCGAAATTGAAATCGGACCATTTTGAAGCAAGGCATGGCGATGCGGCTGTTTGTGAGCTCAAAAAACGCCGCGAAACGCATTTTGCGAAAAAATCGCGCGTTACTGTAAGTAGATTTATGGAAAATCAACAAATCATATGCGGAAAATGGTGAAAATTGGCAAGAAGGATAATGATAAGCATAGTATTGCGTAATACACCTTAAAGGCATCGTACACGATGAAAACCATACTTGGGTTTTTGACGTTTTCGTGTTGTTATATCCCTACAGTGACTGAACGTTGCAAAATGCCCCCTAAAAAACGTGAACTTCTCAAGAAAAACCCACTTCAAGAAAGCTCAAAACAAATTTGAAGTTCCCGCCGACAACAACATGGTATAGTTGCGCGAAGAACGCAAGGAACACTTTTACGATTCGTTCCTTGGCGCAGCGTTGGAAGCAATTCACCGAGGACGCCATTGAGACGAGAGATAATTTTTTCTCGGACAAAACTAAAAAGGGTTCCTAACCTGCTGCGTCCATTGCTGTCAGCTGCTTTCGATCGATGTTGAACGTAAAATCGAATGGCGTGTCAATTGCGCCCTACGACGCGTCAACACACGATCGCTGGCAGCGACCACGGAGTTTTGTCCCTTGTAACAATGTATCGACCCCAAGGCCGGCCCCCCCAAACCCAGGAAGCCCTTTTGTGGTAAGCAAATCTTCATTCAGAGGCGATTTGGAAACTCCAAACTTCCTGAGTGGCATTGTTATGACCCACTAGTCCGACTGAACACAAAAGCTGGAATTCGGTTTTCATCGTGTACGATGCCTTTAAAGTCATCAAAGATTTCAAAATTGATCAAAGGAGGCTTTTCTTGACCTCACGAGCGTCTATTTTAGATGGGGTCACCCCGTTCACTGTGGCGTCTGCGATGATGTTCTCAATTCGTGCCGCTCCGTTTGGTGTAGTGTTGTTGACGGCGCTACCCATGCAGGCATAACTCCGTCGATCTTGGATTTTGCGACCACGCTGTGTGAGCGGCTCACCCCGTCCGGGATGCTTCCCGGCATGGTCGCCGAATCGTTTCAACGGGAGTCCTAAATGTAGTCGAGAGGACATTTAGCGAAGATCGATCTGAAAGCGCTGCCCCCTCTCTTTCGCCGCACTATCTCGTGCGCTCTCACCACTACACAATCAGCGATAGCCATATGTCGCCGATGTTGGCAATCAGCGACACCTTCAAATTTGAGATAAAGATGATTCTGATTTGGAGCTGACTTTCTCATTAAGAGTCAAGACGTTACCTAGAGCATCCTTATGCATCAAACAAAGTTATTAAGCTGTTACACAGATGTCGCTCAGATGCAACTTAAATCAACGATTTAGGTTGCATATTAAGCCAGATTACTAACGCCCCAGGAAAAATCCTTTGTATAATATATGCACCTGTGGCCTAGAGGTCTAAGGCGCTGTTCTGGGCATCCGTCGCGTAGATCGGTTCAAATACATCGACTAGAGGGAGTTTCGCATTCAACGCTACTCTTCGAGAATAATTCTCGCTCCGAGCAGGGATGTGCGAAATTTTCTGTTTTCTGCACATTTTTTGCCATTTTTTTCTGTTTTCTGTAAAAATAGGCGAAAATTTCACAGAAAACAGAAAAAACATGAAGCGCGGTTTGCAGCAGGATTGTCCTAGAAAAATGTGGCCGAATCTCTCGAAGCTAAGCCGATAGGGTGAGGATGTACTTCACGCAGGCTCTCTGCAGTCCTATCACGCTAGAAACTTTTATCTCGCTGTCGTGGTTTTCCATTAGGGCGCGTGTGGCGTGGTGGGAGGAAACGCCGCTGGCCGCTGTACACGGTCGAGTTTGACCCTCGCCGGGATAAACCAGAACAACAAACCCTCCAGGGTCCTTCAATTGATAACAGATTTATGTAGGGAGATGAAGGCACTCATTGGGAAGTCGGCTAGCCCCCGCGAGCCACTAAATATGCACGAAACCCATTCCTCTGAGAAAATTTGCCGAGTCAGTGCCTGGAAAGTACCGCGACCCTCGACTGTGTCGCGGTATTTCAGCGATAGTACCGCAGCGGCTCCGCGTAAGGACCGCGCCGGCTCTGCAAGGATGCAGCAGCGAACCCGCGTGGAGTACTATGTACTGTCCTGTGCGGTTAAACAAAATTTTCGCTGGTTCATATAGCCAAGTTTGAGGTACATTCCGTATTTCCTTGTGCGGAAAAGCGGCGGTAACCTCTGTCCTTATCAGACAAAGGGCGTAACGACCTCAGTTGCGTATTTTCGTTCTTACAATTAGGCCCCTCCTAGTTGTTCTATAATTTTTCGATAACTTCATATCAGATACTCTCCCGGAGCCGCTGCGTTTTTTTCGCGGAGCCGAAGCGGTACTACCGGGTTGCCGCTACGGCTCCGCGATAGTGCCGCCGCGGCAATTTCTCTCAGAGTCAATCCTTTACGAATACGACGTCGAATGCGCTGCGCATCCCAATAGGGATTCAGATAGCCGATTCCTTATCATTATCTCATGATGGATACTCTCACCCAGAGGTTTACCGTTGACGAATCCCTCATATGTAACGCAAAACAGTCAAGTAAGAGGAAAACTGCAATGTGACTCTATATTAATAATGATATGACATTAATACTGATTAACGCCCACTATTCACACCCGCACTGGTGTGTCGCTTGAGTATGAATAGTTTTTACACGTGGGCAGAGACTAAGAATTCTCCAGCGCTACCGCTTTGGTGGACAGGGATAATGTTGGCCGGAACTTTGCCATGCCCGCAAACTCTAAATACGTGTTTTATCCACTGCAACGCAGATGGGACAGTATTCAGTTAAGACGAAGCGCCAGGAAATTAATGGTGAGGCTATGAGGCAGATAATAATTCTGCCACAGAGGTACGAGAGAGGCTGTCAACGATGGAGCAAATGTCGCGTCAGGTATTTTACACTATAACGGCACAGGCGCGCGGTACGGGCGAGACTTTCGGCTCTGAGGAGTAATACAATGTTCAAACCAGCAGTTATCCCACAATCAGTTTCAAAATATGTATACTAAGGAACGGCAAGCTAGCTCCGACTGCACTTCGTACTCCTTGCACAGACATATGCGTTGAGCTTCTAATAGAGCAGTCGAGCTTCATTGCCTGGGAAAAGTAAGGTTCGATGAACATTTGTCATCTCGTAGCATTCATAATCTGCATTTCCTGAGCGTCTATACATTTTGCTATGGCTAACTGTAAGGTTTTGAAAATTCAATGAAAGAAGCATAGATCACTTAGAAAATTTATAAAAAAGTTCAATGTTTTGAAAAATTTTGTTTAGTGTACGCTGAACACCCTTTATCGATTTTTGAAAATTTTCTGTTTTTTGTTTTCTGCCCATTTTTGGAGATTTTTTTCTGTTTTCTGTCAAACCAGATTTTCTGTTTTCTGTTTCCGAGGATGTTTTTTCCGCACATCCCTGGTTCCAAGGTGGCAACCAGGGGTGTGCGTTAATCATTAGTTTTTGAAAAAAAAACCGCGTTAATCCGTAAATGCGTTAACACGTTAATTGTGCATTTCGTTAACAATTCTGAAATCATTACCTGACCACCACGAAAATCGATAAATAACCAGACGTCTCAAAAAAAACATGAAACACGTTCCTTACCAAACACCGCAGTCCGTACACTCCAAACTTGGAAATCATCTTCATGGATTATTAATACTATCAGCCAGAACAATAGACGAATACTCTTCAAGAATAGGAATCCTGACATGCAAAAAAGCTTAGATGGATGGAACATTAACGAAATAAAAATTAACGTGATTTCGGGACTTTTTCGTTAACCGTTAATCGTTAATTTTTGGAAAAAAAGCGCGTTAACCCGTTAATGCGTTAACATGTTAACGTTATTAACGCACAGCCCTGGTGGCAACTATGGGAGGCATCTAGGAGACACCGAACTCAGGTTGGCTGCCTCTTTAAGGTCACCACATTGCCGGATTGCTACTGGACCTGGTGGCGGATCCTCATCTTTAACCCCTTCCAACCTCATAACCCTACGTTTTCGACGCGCCGAAGTTTAGAGGTGTGGTCTCATTCATCAAATTGAGCCTGAAAAATTGAAATTGGTATCCAGCGCAAACGAAGACCTTTGTCTAGAGGGTCGATCGACGGACGTGAAACATTGTTCGTTGTCGACTTCGCCCTTCTTTACACCTTACAGACCCATAGAAACAGCTGAAGTGTTGAACAATGCGAAGGCCACAACGACAGATTCGTTCCTGGTTGCATTTTTTTCTAAGGTGCTGCATGAACCTCATCATGTAGTCTTTATACACCTTACCGGCGAACAATGGTTCCCATCTTATCAGGAAAGTTATCTGAACGCTAAATCCTCATCAGAGTGTTGAGGTAGCGTCACAGGAAATAAAGGACACTTGAAACCAATCCGCCGTCATCAGGGATGTGAGACGCTTGCCGTTTGCCAACCGTTTTGGGCCAGTTATGGCTTTTTTGACGCCTTTTTTTACATTTTTCGACGAAATTCGGCGAAAATTGAAGTGTAAGAAAATCAAACTATACGAGTGAGGAGTGAAATAGTCAACTACTTGGGTCAAAATTCAATGAATTCATATTCAACTTTCACCACAGCATCCTCAGTTCCTGTGAACCAAAAGATGAAGAGTCGGAGAAAGCGGAAGCAACATGTGAAGACTACGACCCTTTTTTGGGAAATCGACTTGGCTCTTCGATGTGCGACTCGATTGGGAACCCTATTTTCTTCCAAGTTGACTCCACAACAGGCGATGAGTGGATGCTCGGAGTGTCAACTCGGCGATGGGTGAACCCATTGCATGCTCACAGGTAACTCTTTTCTTCTTAGTATTAACAATCGTTACAATGAGAGCAAATTTTCTTGCATTTCCTGAGGTTTTAAATGAACTTCAACTAGAGAGTGCTTTTTCTATGAAAATAAAACAGAGCGTTAAAGGCAGTGTTCACGATAAAAATCGTTTTTCTGTTTTCCCCCTATCTTGAAAACGGCCCCATACTGATTCCAATGGTGTCTCAGAAATCGTACAAGACTTTCTGAGAACGGAGTTATGGTCCCTCAAAATATGAGCTAAGAAAACATGGTGGACGAGTTGTCCGAGGCTTGTAACTTCCGTCTTTTGTAGCCGATGTATGCGAGCTGACCTGAGTAAAGAGAGAAGTTGAGAATGAAGAGAAGAACGGGGCTAATGATTGGAAATCATCGCTCATCTCACGATCTCGAGCATTCATTTGTTCACGTCGGTGGGCGTGTGATGCGCTTTTGGGGTTTTCAATGCGCTCGAAGTTGCAACTTTGGGCTCTTTTGGGGCTCTTCCTGGCTCGTTTTCATGCGTTCTTTCAACGTCAACGTTACAGTGTGCCCTTCCACTACCCATTCCTGGTGGAAACTGAAACACATTTTTTATCGTGAACCCTGCCTTTAAACAGTTCGGCTTGTATCGTGACGCTAAGAATCATTGCAGAATCAGTTAGATCCCACACACTTTTCCAGGCGCCTGCAGCACTTCAAGTCGGTCCAACACAGTTTCCCAGTAGAGTCTCGCGAACTTTTCTTTTCGGCACTTGGCGCGCTGTTAGTTGGGGTGCCACACACTTTCGCCGGCGCTTGGTGCCCTCCAGTGTCGAATACAGTCTCCCCGGCGCTCAACGCACTCCAAGTTGAGTGCAACACAGACAGTTCCTCCGGCGATCGGGGCACTCCCAGTTAGGCCGCGCACACTTTTTCCAGCGTCTGGCGTACTCCAAGTGAGGCCCAGCGCCCTGTTTCGGCGCTTGACGCACTTCCACTCTGAAATCGTTGAGCAAGTTACTTGAGACTCCAACGCAAGTTGCATGATGGCCTCACGCAACTTACTTTGAGTTCACAAGTAACTTGAAGCGATGTTACGTGTAATTTGACGAGATTTTTAATCAAAGTAACATGCGCTAGTAATAAATAAACAGCATTGCGAGTAACTTGCATTGTTGGTACATGTTACTCGACACGTACACGCGACGTGGCCGGCACATTGACAAGCGACGAGGCCAGCACACCGTCACACGACGGAGACTGCTCAGCGAGAACAACTGGGTCGGCAGCGGTCTGTCAGGCGGGCCCTCCAGCCGGTGTGCGGGGCCAAGTACCTCAAAACTTGGGTAACTGAATGGATGACGTTGCCTACATCTGAGTCCTGCCTCCAGAGTGCATCGTATACTTACCAAGGAATTGGCACGCCGCGTGGATAAGTTCCATGTGCGATAAAATAATACATTTAAGTTACACGCCAGTGCTTTATGTCACATCTAGCTCAACTCGCACCGTGGAACATGTAGCCAATGTTTAAGGTCAAACGTAACTTAAAGTTGTAAAGACAGGTTGCCGAAAACATGCCTAGAGCCCTTAATTCGCAAGTAACTCTGTCAGAAATTCCCTACCTGTGGAGTCCCGCACCCTTCCGTTGGCAAACACAGCGGGCCCTAAATCTCACATGCAACTGTTCATTAACCCTTTCAGCAAGCTTTTATATAGGGAACCGATTATATCGTATTATCAGTACACACCATCACACCATAATAACAACAAACCGAATCGCTTCATTTTTGAAAGAAAAAACGACCGAATTTCCGTTCATTCTCACAAACACACACAACACACACAGACACACACAGAGTTAGGCAAAAAGTAGATATAGTCTACAGCAATGGAAGTAGGACCTGTTGTGGTTGCGGACTCGTCCTAACATACGGTACATTGTTAGTGTTATCACTCATTTCTCCGAAACAGCTGTTATAGATCGGTGAGTCTGTGTTTTCACCGATGTGACTACTTCTGTGGAAGCAATGAAAACAGGTGAAATTTTGGGAGTGGAAACAAGAACTCACCGACCAATCCCAGTTATTTCGAAAAAATGAGTGATAACACAATCAGATTACAGTATGTTACGAAGAGTCCGCAACTTCACCAGGTCCTACTTCCATTGCTGTAGACTATAGTTGGATAGTTATTGAATAATTTCCCTGGAGATGCACTCAACTCTAGCTTTTTGAAAAGTGAAGGCGGACCTCGATTTCGAATTCAGCGCCCCAAATATCTCTAACAAGGGAAGTATAAAAAGCGTAGGTCGGATCTGCCAAAACGACTAGTATGGTTAGTATCTTTTCTGGCTAAATAGTAAACATGCGCAGTATCCCGCCGCGAGCAGCAGGTTCAAAAAAGTTATGAGCATTTTTCAAGCCTGGCGAAAAGGCAAGGGTTCCCATCAGGCATTTTTTTGGAGTTTCAAAACATTTTCTCGGATTCAGCTCAAAAGTTGTATGTAGGGGTAATCTAGGGTGGTGAACGCGAATCTGGAGTCCATTTGTCGAAATTTTGAGGTTTACTGTAGGTTACGGCAGGTAACATGTCATTTAGGGGTCAAAACCCACCTTAGTATTTTGAAAATCGACAAACGGACGTTAAATGCGTATTCTCCACCCCTAATAACCCCCGTATACAAATTTTGAGTAAAATCTGAGATTTTGACCAAACTACCGTATACCCACCGTAATCTACCGTAATCTGCAAAAGATCGATAAATGGACTCCAGATTCGTGTTTAGCACTCCAAATAACCATCAGAGAATGATTTTGAGACATATCTATCGTAAAAAAACCGGAAATCTCGAAAGTGGCGTTTTTCCCTCGAAATTTTCCCCGGTTGGGAAGCTTCAAACGAAATGAGCCGAAAACTTTTGGAAATCGACTAATTAATCTCAGAATCGTGATCAGCGCCCTAAAAAACCCCTCTGGGAGTATTTCAAGTCAAATCTGGAACATTTTTCTGAAACGCTTCCAGAGCCCTCAATTGGTAGAAATAAGTCCAAAACGCTATCAGTCTGGACAAAGTACGGAAAATGTGCGTTCATCCAAAATTTGCTCAGGGGGGTAGTTTTGGGTGCTGAACACATTCATGAGGTCCGTTTCCGGATTTTCCGAAGAATAACGCGATTTTCGGAAGGTACAAAAAGCACAAAAAATGAGCTTTTTAAGCTTGTAACTTCTTGGAACCTGCGGCTCGCGGCGGGATACTGCGCAGTTTTACTATTGAGCCACAAGAGATACTAAAGACACTAGTCGTTTTGGCAGATCAGACCTACGCTTTGCATACTTCCCTTGTAAGAGAAAAGGGTTAAAAAATCTAAACTCCGATATTTCGATTTTTTCCGCATTTTTAGGCTTTTTTTCGGAAATCGGAAGGTCACAAACCATCGGATATTGGAATTGGGATATCGAAAATCGGAATTCCGCTCATCCCTGATCCGTACTTTGCAAAAATGTGGACTTCCTGCGGGACCACACCTGTAGCAAGGTGTGGGCCCATACAGTGCACCGCCCTTTAGCGTCCATCTTAGACGGTCAAAGCTGGTATATCGGGTAAATCGACCACGCTCGACTCAAACATAATTTATCGTGACTTATAAGAGAATATAGACTTCCGGAACCCTTCCTCAAACATCCGCATTTTATTACACAGCACAAGCTGTTACCAGTTACATATACTTTTCCACTTCCAGTTCCTCTCCACAAAAATGCAATAAGCGCTGTTCTGTGCTCTCGTTCTCTCAAACAACCGAATTTTTTCGCAAAGCCTTGGCTTCGAGCTTTGAATTCTGGTTTTTTTACCATTTGACAATTTTGTACTTACCATTTAAATACGCCGAGAGAAATTTTAGTGCAATGAAACGTTAGAGGTAAGCCTGGATAAACTGCTTGAACACATCAGGGTCGTATGCTTGAACGACTCACCCGCGAAGCAAGGGTAAATGTTACTCGGAATCTCTGCATTTCCTTTGCTCTATGCGTATGTCTCGTTTCTCCGCGGAAAAGCGAGACAGACGCATAGAGCACAGGAAATGCAGAGATTCCGAGTAACATTTACCCTTACCTCGCGGGTAAGTCGTTCATGCATACGGCCCCAGCTCTTGGTGGGGGTGGGAGAAAACGGTGAAAAATTGACCTACTGACGTTTCTGGGGGGTCTGAGCGAAATTGGCCTTGGAAGGGGGTCTGAGCAAAAGTGGCCGGCCCACACCTCTTGCAGTACCCTGTTTCGCATCATTGAAGGCAGGATCCGAGCAGGATATTATCTCCGAGATTCCTTGTTAAATCGACGAGCGGACTCTAGTCAGCCATTGGAAAGGTACGAGAACCGCAGAAAAAACGGCGTCCGTAGAGCTATATCTTCTCATATGTAGCAAACAGTTCGAGTGCCGACGTACAATACCGCCGCTATCCAAGGGAAAAAAATGGGCGAAATGGGCAAAGTGGGACACTAAAGCGTCTTTCAGCCACAACTCGCCTCAAAGTGCTCCGTTTTCAATTTTGAAAACGCCGAAATGTACAGCATGTCGTGAGCTAGTCAATCATGCAAAAATATTTTGCGAAATCTGGGAGCAACATGATTTTTTAAGGCGAAATACATTTTCATTTTGACCTTGCTAGAGATCGTGTACGGTTGTTTTTGATCGAATGGGCTCGTTATCTTGTGATAACATTATCAAATTCATAACTAACTGCATCTTAAAAAAGTGTTTTCATAGGAAATTTCTGATTTCATCTCATACAGTTAGATAGATTGTGGCACGGTGGACATTTTGGTCCTTTCGAAATTGAAAATGGAGCACTTTGAGGCGAGTTGTGGTCGACGGACGCTTTAGTTGCCCAATTTGCTCATTTTGCCCATTTTTCCCTTGGATAGTGGCGGTATTGTACATACATATTCAGAGAAGCGTCACCGCGGTCCACATTTTCAGCCACCGTCCACCCTCTCTACACGGCTCGACGTTTGAATCATTTCATTGTGGCCGCTATACTTTGGCCGAATCGCATGATTGAAAACCATTCTACTGAAAAAGTCGGCTTCGAAATATTTGAAAAGTCGAATACTCGTATATATAATTCGGATAGCGGCCTTTTACGAATATCCGGAAAACCGAATATTCGAAAAATGCCGATTTCCGAATTATTCGAAAGCTGCCGAATTCCGAATTATTCAAAAAGTTGAATATTTGAAAACTATCTGAAAACGTAAATGTATAGTGGCCGCGATTAGTGCCGTGAACACGCCAGTGGAAACGCCTCATACCTTGAGAAAAACGGACATGTTTATATCTGCTTTGTATACCGCAACCCTGACATCGAGGGTATTTTCTTCGAAAGCTTGGGCTTATAGCTTACGCAACTTCTGTTGAGTGTTCAGTTAGTCCAGCCCGCTTAACCTAACCGGGTTTTTGGAGATCTCAAAATCTGACCGGGCCCTTACCTTTGAAGGCAGCAGACATGCTTGAAAAAATAGTTGAGATAACTATGTTACTGGGGTCATATGGCCTCTGGTAGAAGGCTCGCGCCGTTAGAACCGTCAAAAACGAGTTGAAACTACTGAATTTGAGCAATGCATGTCGAAAAATTTCGTCAACCCCGCTCACAAATACAGACTCGCCCAGATTGATCGTTCCGATACGGTTGCTTTGGTTGGATTTTAATGCTTCCAACGAGGGGAGCGTTCAAGTACTGTAAGAGTCTACTGGATTAGCTACCTCTACCGTTTTGTCGCTAAGGCCTAGTGCACACTTTGCGCGACGAGCGACGAGACATAGCGTTTATCATATAAATCGACCGAAAGTCGATATTGCTGATATGCACTGTCGCTGTCGCGGGTAGTATGCACTAAGCCTAATATTCGATGTTTCAACCGCGCGCGGTAAAACTCTTCCACTTTCGCTCGATAACAAAGACAACTCTTTTCTTCTGTTCGCATACAGTTTTCGTTGATTTTTTCGTTAGTTTCGCATTCTACAAGTTTCAAAACTTCGATTTATATCCGAAAATCGATATCATTTTTGAGCGTGTCCGCTGCCTTTATGATTGTTAACGCCAGCTATCTAGATAACCAGCGGCGTCGGCCGGCTCACGCCGGCCTCCGCCGCTGAGGTACGGCTGCGCCGGCCCATTTGCCGGCTTCGCCGGCATCTTGAGTATAAGGCAAATGAATCGAATTCCGCTGCGAATCTATGTGAGATGGCGTACAGGAGCTCTCACGCTTGCCGGCTATCGCCGGTCTTTGCCGCTGGAGTTCGGTTGCGCCGGCCTATAAGCTGGTTTCGGCGACAACACTCGAGCACTGAGAAATTACAAAGCATTTCAAACCTTGCAAACCCTGCTAACCTCCTTTCTTGTGCAGTTGCACCTACCTTTCTTCAGTTTTATGAGGTCCTAAAGTGGTAGTTAATTTATATTAGTTTGTGAAAGTTGGGCTACGCAGAAAAGGTCAAGGATTTGGCATTGCTCTGAAATGTCGTGAAATTGTTCCATCAGATTTGGCTATCAAACTGATTTTCTAAATGTAGTGAAATTGTTGAATCGATTTGGCTGTTGTTGGTATATGCAGATAACATAATGATTAAATGTAGTGAAATTGTTGCAAACGGAATTGGCAGGAGCTCTATGAATCATCACAGTCAAATCACGCGTCAGAAGGTTCTCTGGCGAGCAAATAAAGACAAAAACAAAGAAAAACTACTTCTTAATTACTGCTGAACGAAATGTCGTCTTATGGGCTAGAAATAAGGTTTTCGAATGTTATTCTGCCTCTTCAGTGTACCTCCCACTAAGGTACTAGACCTTCCCTCAACGATTAGATAAAAATCACGAAAACGAAATTTAACACAATTCATTAGCTACTAACGCTATGTCTTCAAGTCCTCAACTCTTTCACGGTTCACCATGTATGGAAACGTTTTTTTCTGCTAGACTTATTCTTGTTCTAATTTGATTCAATTTGCGCTCCAAGAAAAACCCCTTCTGACGCGTGATTTGACTGTGATAATTCATAGAGCTCCTGCCAAATCCGTTTGCAACAATTTCACTACATTTAATGATTACTCAGGCGGTTCTCGGCCCCGAGCCGCACCGAATAGGAATCGGAGCCGCCTGACAGTTCGGCTCGTTCTCCCAATCTCCGGGCTACTGCTGTTCCTGTTCGGGCCAACCGGAATAGCCCGGACAGCAACAGCAGTGGCCCGGAAAGCAACATCAGTGGCCCGGACAGCAACAGGAGCCGACTCGCAGATTGGAAAAACGAGCCGAACTGTCAGGCGGCTCGGGGCCGATATTCGAGTGTTGTCTGCACATACCAACAACAGCCAAATCGATTCAACAATTTCACTACATGTAGGAAATCAGTTTGATAGCCAAATCTAATGGAACAATTTCACGACACTTTAGAGCAATGCCAAATCCTTGACATTTTCTGCGGAGCCCAACTTTCAGAAACTTCACAACTTTTTCCAAGGGTTTCCCTTCTACAACATCGTCAAGCCCTGAAAGTCAAGTTGTTTTTTTTTTCGAAAATATAGTGGTAGAAATGATGAAACAACCGCTCCGCTGCTAAGATTGCAAGATAATAGTTGCAACGCGAATTCCTACAAATAAGATAGCATTCATTTTCGAGCTACTCGCAGTCGTATTATCACTATCGTAGATGCGAAGCTGTTGTTTTTCGAAAAAAGCGACTATCAAAATGGAGAAATCATTCTCAAAACCGCACCATTCCTATGATAGTGAAGTCCAACCCTGCGAGTAATGGGGAAATGGAGGATACTTTTCGAATTTAAAAGTCGAAAAAATGAAGAAATGAGCTTTAAAATGACCCATTTGTACAGGGTCTAGGCACTATCCTAGACGGGGGGGGGGGCACCCACCGTTCAAGACAGAAATGGAATGAACCGCCAATTGGTAAGGCTACTAGTCGAAGTATTTCCATAGAGGCCTTATAAAAACAACGATTGATAGCGCAGTAACAGGCATCTTTTATCAGAGTTTTCCATCATTTCTATGAGTAAATCTTGGGTGGCCCCACCACGTCTAGGATAGACCCAAGGTCAGCCGCTCTAGCCAAACTTCACCGGTTCATGCTGATGTGGCTCGTCTGCGCCGGCCCATATGTCTGATTCGGAACAAGAACGATAGTTAAAGGCAGTATTTACGATAGAAAATGTGTTTCAGTTTTCACTAAGAGTGGGTAGTGGAGAGGCACACTGTAACGTTGAAATCGAAAGAACGCACGAAAACGAGCCAAGAAAAGCTCCAAAAGAGCTCAAAGTTGCCACTTCGAGCGCAAGGCAAACCCCAAAAGTGCAACACACGCCCACCGACGTTAACAAATGAATGCTCGAGATCGTGAAATGAGCGATGATTTATAATCATGGCCCCGTTCTTCCCTTCATTCTCAACTTCTCTCTTTACTCACGTCAGCTGGCATACATCGGCTGCAAAAGACGGAAGATACAAGCCTCGGACAACTCGTCCAACATGTTTCCTTAGCTCAATTTTTGAGGGATCATAACTCCGTTCCCAGAAGGTCTTGTACGATTTCAGAGATATCATTGGAATCAGCATGAGGCCGTTTTCAAGATAGGTGGGAGAACAGAAAAACGATTTTCATCGATAACACTGCCTTTAAGTGCGCCAGAAGAGGACTACCGTAATCTTAAGAATGATGTTATTCGGCTCTCGTAAACAAATTTGGTGATACCCAATTGATCAAGGGTAAAGTATACGAGAAGTGAAGGGCGGTGTGTCTTCATTCACACACCGTCCTTCTCCAGAGGTCAGCAGTTGAGGATCTGCCTGGACTACGAAGCAGGAAAACAGCACCACCGGTGGTGAAGATATAGCAAATTCGGAGTCAGAACTTAGAAACTTTTAGAGCCAACTCGAGTGAGATTACGGTAGCCCTGTTCTGGCGCACTTAACTTTCGTTCTTGTTGATTCGGAGGCATGGCTTGCATATGGTGTCCTGGACATTAAACTGAGGTCATGCGCACGTCCCTTGATGTCTTGCACACTCCTACTAAAGTCCTACACACATTCCATGACGTGCTGCCCATCCTTACAGGGTCCTGCACAAGCTTCATGATGTCCTGCACACTTTTACTGAGGTCCTGTACACATTCCATGACGTCCTTCTCATCCCTAGTGGGGTTCTGCGCACGTTCCATGATGTCCTGCACGCCCCTACTGAGGTCCTGCACACAATCTACGACGTCCTGCACACCCTTACTGGGATCCTGCACAAGTTCCTTGATGTCCTGCACACTCCTACTGAAGTCCCGCACACCTTCTACGACGTCCGGCACACCCCTAAGGAGGTCCTACACAGGTCTCATAATGTCCTGCACACTCCTACTGAGGTCCTGCACACATTCTACGACGTCCTGCACACTCCTACTAAGGTCCTGAACACATTCTTCGACGTCCTGCTCACCCCTACTGGGGTCCGGCACAGGTTCCATGATGTCCTGCACACTCCTACTGAGGTCCTGCACACATTATACGACGTCCTGCACACCCCTACTGGGGTCCTGCACAAGTTCCTTGATGTCCTGCACACTCCTACTTAAGTCCTGCACACCTTCTACGACGTCCTGCACACCCCTAAGGGGGTCCTACACAGGTCTCATAATGTCGTGCACACTTCTGCTGAGGTCCTGCACACATTCTACAACGTCCTGCACACTCCTACTAAGGTCCTACACACATTCTTCGACGTCCTGCTCACCCCTACTGGGGTCCTGCACAGGTTCAATGATGTCCTGCACACTCCTACTGAGGTCCTGCACACATTCTTCGACGTCCTCCTCACCCCTACTGGGGTCCTGCGCAGGTTCCATGATGTCCTGCACACTCCTACTGAGGTCCTGCACACATTCTACGACGTCCTGCACACCCCTAAGGGGGTCCTACACAGGTCTCATATGGTCCTGCACACTTCTGCTGAGGTCCTGCACACATTCTACAACGTCCTGCACACTCCTACTAAGGTCCTACACACATTCTTCGACGTCCTCCTCACCCCTACTGGGGTCCTGCGCAGGTTCCATGATGTCCTGCACACTCCTACTGAGGTCCTACACACATTCTTCGACGTCCTGCTCACCCCTACTAGGGTCCTGCACAGGTTCAATGATGTCCTGCACACTCCTACTGAGGTCCTGCGCACATTCTACTACGTCCTGCACACCCTTACTGCGGTCCTGCACAAGTTCCTTGATGTCCTGCACACTCCTACTGAGGTCCCGCACACCTTCTACGACGTCCTGCACACCCCTAAGGGGGTCCTACACAGGTCTCTTAATGTCCTGCACACTCCTACTAAGGTCCTGCACACATTCTATTACGTCCTGCACACCCTTACTGGGGTCCTGCACAAGTTCCTTGATGTTCTGCACACTCCTACTGAAGTCCTGCACACGTTCTACGACGTCCTACACACCCCTGATGGGGTCCTGCACAGGTCTCATAATGTCCTGCACACTCCTACTGAGGTCCTGCACACATTCTATTACGTCCTGCACCCCCTTACTGGGGTCCTGCACAAGTTCCTTCATGTTCTGCACACTCCTACTGAAGTCCTGTACACATTCTACGTCCTGCACACCCCTACTGGGGTCCTGCACAGGTTCTATGATGTCCTGCACACTTCTTCTATGGTCCTGCACACCCCTACTGAGGTCCTGCTGTAGTTCCATGACGTCCTGCACACTCGTACTGCTGTCTCGCATAGTCAACCGACACTTCAGCACACCCTGCGACGCCTTCTTATCGATGGTGCGCATGGAACGAGTACGCGCCGCGCTCAAGAACATCCCTCCCGCACAGCGTCCTCTTCCGAGCCGGACGTTCAAAGTACACCACCCTGGAGAGCAAGGTGTTTATATGGAGTCTAAGAAAACAATGACTGATAACGAAAAACCCACCATTTTCATAAACTATTCTTGAGAGGCCGGTTTCCGAGTTTCAAACGCCCGTTAGGGGCCCAGAAGTCATTATGGTGAGTTCTGACAATTATTTTCGTCATTCCCGTGGCCGATTACCTCTAGTCACAAATCTTCGAGCGATTTGGTCCACGCCTTCCAAAAAAATGGAATTCGACGGACGGAGGCGGAGGCGGAGGCGGAGGCGGAGGCGGAGGCGGAGGCGGAGGCGGAGGCGGAGGCGGAGGCGGAGGCGGAGGCGGAGGCGGAGGCGGAGGCGGAGGCGGAGGCGGAGGCGGAGGCGGTGATGGAGAACGTTTTTGCGCACTTTGAGAGGTCATAACTTTAGAAAGCGGGGACCAGTTAGGATGAAAAGTTGCACACATACGTAATTTTTGCAGCGCATCGAATGGTGTACAGCTCATACCTCTGGTGACGGTATGAATAGGTGATCTCATCGTAGGGCATCCGCGCGGGAAGAGATAAAAGCCAAATCTTGGTGCGCGCGAAGCAATTTCTGTCATGATAAGGACAACCGCTGTTTGAGGTTTAGTGAACTCCTCCATAACCAACCGACACCCTGCTACCTTTATTGCCAAATGAAGTATAATGATGTTTGTGCTTTCTGGATGTTTATTTCGATTAACTCACATTTCCATCGTATATAAACCCGATTTAGAAAGGTTGGTGCCTATAAACAGCTAAGCAGTTGAAAAGAGTAGTTAAGGGGGAGGGGACGTGAAGAAAGGGGTGGTATACACTCTCTTATAGACGCACAAAACGATTTTAAAGTTGTGTGCTCACCCACTTCGGTCCCTCACACTTTCTACGGCGTCCGGCGCACTCTACCATGGAGCCCACACACTTTCTACGCCATCTGGCTCACTCGCATTTGGGTCCCACGCACATTCTACGGCGTACAGAGCACTCTACCTTGGGTCCCGCACAGTTTCTATGACGTCCTGCGCACTCCCACTCGGGTCCCGCACACTTTGTAAGGGGTCCTGCGCACTCCCTTTTGGATCCAGCACACTTTCTGCGGCATCCTGCGTGCACCCACTTGGGTCCCGTAAATTTTCTACTGCGTCTGGCGCACCGCCTCTGAGGTCCCGCACTATTTCTATGGTTTCCAACGCACTCTCATTTGGGTCCCCCGCATTTTATACGGCGTCCGGCGCACTCTACCTTGGGTCCCGCACACTTTCTACGGCGTCCGGCGCACTCGCATTTGGGTCCCGCACACTTTCTACAGCGTCCGGCGTACTCTAACTTAGGTCCCAAACACTTTATACGGGGTCCGGCGCACTCGCATTCGGGTCCCACACAGTTTCTACGGCGTCCGGAGCACCCTACCTTGGGTTCCGGACACTTTATACGGCATCCTGCCTGCGCCCACTTGGGTCCCGTAGATTTTCTACTGCGTCTGGCGCACCGCCTCTGAGGTCCCGCACTTTTTCTATGGCGTCCAACGCACTCTCACTTGGGTCCCCCGCATTTTATACGGCGTTCGGCGCACTCGATCTTGGGTCCCACACACTTTCTACGGCGTCCGGCGCACTCTACCTTGGGTCCAGCAAACTTTCTACGACGTCCGGCGCACTCGAATTTGGGTCCCGCACATTTTCTACGGCGTCCGGCGCACCCTACCTTGGGTCCCGGACACTTTCTACGGCATCCTGCGCGCACCCTTTTGGGTCCCGCAAATTTTCTACTGCGTCTGGCGCACCGCCTCTGAGATCCCGCACTATTTCTATGGTGTCCAACGCACTCTCACTTGGGTCCCCCGCATTTTATACAGCGTCCGGCGCACTCTCACTGGGGTCCCCCGCATTTTATACGGCGTCCAGCGCACTCTTACGTTGGTCCCCCCCACTTTCTACGACGTCCGGCGCACTCGATCTTGGGTCCCACACACTTTCTACGGCGTCCAACGCACTCTCACTTGGGCCCCCACATTCTATACGGCGTCCGGCGCGTTCAGTCCGCAAAGTCTCATTATCACAATCGTAGATGCGAAGCGGTTGTTTTGAGAATGATTTCTTCACTTTCATAGTTGAATTTTTCAAAAACAACCGCTTTGCTTCCACGATTGTGTTAATGAGCGCGATTGCGGAACTGAACTATACATACAAACATACGTAAATACATACATACATACATACATACATACATACATACATACATACATACATACATACATACATACATACATACATACATACATACATACATACATACATACATACATATATACATACATACATATATACATACATACATACATACATACATATACATACATACATATATACATACATACATACATACATACATACATACATACATATACATACATACATACATACATACATACATACATACATACATACATACATACATACATACATACATACATACATACATACATACATACATACATACATACATACATACATACATATACATACATACATACATACATACACATACACGCACACACAAATCTACCAAAATATATATAGTAGGATATTCTTCCCGGCCTTCGGTTAGAGTTAATCTGAAAATTTAGACAAACAGTCTCCAGAATCGTGTTTAGCATCCTAAATGACCCTTATAGTTAGATTCAAGTTGGAAGCCAAGTTCGAAAACTTTTTTCACATTCTAAAAATTGCCGAATGGGGTTATTTCGATTTCCGTTCTCTCAGATATACACAATGAATCACATTGATTACAAAGTATACCAAGTCGCAAAGCTTCAAAAACGCGCCCGGTCGTCTTTGTACACAATGTTAAAATTCGTTATCGCAGATTCGTTCTACGCTCTAGACACTTAGCGGTGAAGTGCAAAATGGGAAGATCCATGCAATTCATTGCAAGCTCCCGACGGGAGTTTGTTCTTGATCTTTTCTTGAATTTTGGCATGCGAATCCACAAATCGCACCTGAATAAAGGTATTTCGATTTCCGTTCTCTCAGATATACACAATGAATCACATTGATTACAAATCTCTCCGGATGATCTTCTTGAGAGATTATGAAAATATATCGTAGTCACTTAGAGGATGAAATAGTAAGTAGCAGTCATTGCAGGAGAATGTCATATCCTCATGCTGTCCGTCGAATGGAGCGTCACTACTTTTTCAGTGAGGGATGGGCCCTGGCACTCCCGATTGTAGCCGGTAAGTGCAGACGGCATTTGTTAGTCTCGTGGTAATTTCAAAGATTTTCAGCGAACATAATTATTCTTCTTGTCCTTACTCTCGTTTTTCTACGTCTTGTCAGCTATTACAATAGAGAGTATCGAAGAAGAAGATTCTCTCTCGAAGGCTCCATCACCTCACCTTCATAGACATTGTTATTATACAATTATTCGGTTAAATTGTTACGTAAAAATCTGGCCTTTCAATGAAAGTTGTTCAATCATTGTTCCTTGTAAAACATGGTATACTGATTCCGATGGTCACGGAAGCGATGGAAAATAGCTGAAGTACGCTGAATTTCGTACTGACCCATATATACATCGTCTGGTTCCGAGCCAAATTTAGTTTGCTCTTAAGCGTGCGTTTGCGGAGCGAGTCGAGAGGCATCGTGAAGGCTTGGACATAGAGGGAGACGCAGCATACGCGCGCGGACTCACGCTATCGACGGAAATAAATTTCACACGGAAACAGAAGCTATGTATGGACTTTTGTCCCGAAACGCGGGCAAAAGCGCGCCTGAAATGCGTTTCTATTCAGAGCGGCGATTTTGCAATCCTAATACACCATTCAATTTGTCTCGCTGTGCTCAGGCTGAAAAATTATACAGTCCTTAGAACTACCCAGGTTTAGCCCATCTATGGCCTGTTTCCTCTCAGACGATAGCAGGCCCTGAGCCCACCCCGAACGCACCCGGATCCGCGTCCATGTTGCGCTCAGGGTGACAAATTTGGCAATTTCCGGCCACATATATTGCGATGCAGGCCACATACGTTGCGCTCCGGGTCCTACCGACGAAATTGATTCACGCAGCGCCCAGAGCGCAACTACGTCATAGTATATCATCTAGCGTAGACGGTTGCGCCCCGGGCGCTTTCTATAAACCGATTTTAGCAGCGCACCTGCAGAAATCGATACCTCGACGTATTTCACACGCTTCGCTGATCGACTATCGCACCCATTTTAGCTAATCGATTTTTCAAGGAAGAATTCAGCAATTTCCACACATTCACCGATTTACCCCACCCTACTGAATTTGCTTGGATTAATGTGACCCTTAATTGTCCTTTTTCTAAGCTAGTGCTGATTATGAAATACCTAAGCCTAAGACACTTTCCCCTGATCAGAACTTTGATTCCGTCACAATTTCCTTCACAACTTCACCCATTAATCTTCTGATTTCCATTGTATGTATGCGAATTCATCCTGGAATCAACCCGCTAAGCATTGGAAATCGATGCCTAAATTAGAGCGACCGAATAAGTATCCTCTGGTTCCGAGTCAAATTTATTCTGTTCCCTCGCGTGCTTGTGCAAAGCGAGGGTAGAGACAGCGAGAAAGTGAAGGGAAAAGGATACGCAGCGCACGCGCGCAGACGCACGTGACGAATAGAAATAACTTTCACTCAGAAACAGAGGATAAGCTGAATATCGTATTTTAGAACACTCAAAATGCGTATTTAATCCAAATAACCCTCCCGAATCAATTTTTTCCGATTAAGGACTTTTTGATTTTTCGGAGTGGATAACTAAATGCAAGAATGCGGGCGATTCGTTTTTCTTGTTTTTTTTTCGAACTGATTAAACAAATTTAAAAAACTCCCTCCATTAATACTTGCAAAATGCGTTCGGAAGGTCATGTTAACGTTTAATTTTTTTAAAGACAGTCTAAATATTGCACAAATATGAAGAAATAGTGAATTTTGGGATGGTCGAATAATGAGCGCAAATGTAGCACAGGAAATCAATCACAAGCCCCTCAACAGAAACAGTGAGAATCCCACTCAAAAATCGCAGGAAGCCCAGATGCTCTTCCTTGTTTCAATCGATTCATCTAATTTCGAAATGCGCGCGTCAGTCAACGCATGTGGCCCGGAGAGCAACCTGAACGCACTGCAGGTTGCAATCAAAACCGAAACGCACCGCAAGTTTGAATATCAACTGCTCCTCTGAAACTCGCTCGGGAGTTGCCTCGGAGGGCGAGTTCACTTTTGGCCACTTTTCTGGCCGCTCTAAAATTTCACCATATTCGAGCCGCTCGAAGCGAGCAGGGGTGTCCGAAAAAATTAGGGATCTACTGGGGGGAAAGTAAGGAAATTCATGCCTCAGTTCGAGCCATTTTTCTCCAACGGCACACTCGAGGAACACCCGATGTTTAGGCGTTTTCGAACTGTCAGCGCGGCAAAAGTGGACAAGCAAACATTCGGCTTCCAAGGATTTCGAAATCCTTGGATCGTCAATGGCCATCCCGGTATCGATCAGCAGGTAAGCATTGCTGTTATAAGTTGTTTTTATTTTGTTTCTGAGCTCTTGTTGTTGCTTTGTTGCTTTTTGTTTATTTCGATTCGCTTTTTCTTTTTTTTCCTGTTTTTGTTAATGTTTTTGCTGTTTCTTGCCTGCTTCTGTTTTGTTTTTGTTTCGTTTTGTTCTGTCTTTTTTCTGTTTTTTTTTTGCCTGTTTTGATCTTATTTCTTCATAGATATGCGAGCATGCGTTTTGGTTGTAAATGTTTATGTTTATACAAATGGGTTTTTTTTTTCGAGGGCAGCATACATGAACAAAAATGGTATCGGTTTTAAGACGTAAATCGAAGGTTTGAAGCCGGTCGTATGGGTACTATAGCCGAACAAATAGTTTAACTGAAAATTGATTACCCACAGTTGCGTGTCTCCTGTAAATAAAAGTTCTTAATTGCAGCATTGATGTCGTGCTGAAAAACAGCGAGACTGATGCGAAGGATCTCCTCTAAAATTTCCACATGTACGCAGAGCTGCAGGTACTAAACGTAGTAGCCGAGGTCAATTTTATAAACGTAAACTTCCTCATTGCTTTTAAACCCTGGTTATCGAAGACTGCTTTTTGAAGGACAGTGACCTGGAATTCGTTCCTTTTGCTGCAGCATCGCTCAAATACCTCTGCCTTAGAGGGAATTCTTTGAGCAATCCATGGCATGTTATCAATATGAAATTCCCGAATGTGGTACACATCGACCTGAGCAAAAATTGGTGGGCTTTTGACAGTTTTTCTTTGCGTAGCTCATGTCAGCCTTTCCCAGCGAATCACACAACCCCAAACCTGTTTCAGTATGTTGGCTCCCACGGCATGAATAGGCCGCTGTTTCGCGTTCTTGGATAAAGTGGATGTGACTATGCCTGAATCGGTAGAAGATGCCGTCAGGTATGGCGTGAAAGCTACCGCTTAAATGGTGCCAGATCTCATTCCTTGTCTAAGTTCAAGTAAGCCTGCCTAAGTGTCTGATCCTAGGAATGTAAATTTCTGTCTGTAAAGCGCATATCTGCGGGCTCCTAATGATGAATATCCTGTTGGGTATGTTGTTTACCGGTCAATCATGTGTAGTTCCCTCGGTGCCATATGGGTATGCCTGTAGTATTACTGTTTCTTTTACGCCTGTTGAAGTTTCTAGACTTATTTTTAGTTTTTTTTTTGCTGTTACTCCAAATTTTTAGCTTTTCCGCTGTTAGTCCACATTGTTAGCTTTTTTGCTGTTACTCTAGTTATCGTTAATAAACTTAGTATCATTCAAAGTTTTTATTTTGGGAAAATGTGATTTGAGTGGTGCCTAGTGCCTATAATGCCTGCAGTGGAAACAGGCAGTTTCACTACGGGACCTCTAATATGGGAAGAACTGAGGCGAAAATGGATCGAAAGTAAGGCGAGACGGCACCCCAATCGCGTTTTCTCTAAAGTCGCCCCACATTTACCTCTAAAATCGCCCCACTTTTTCACCAACTAAGGGGGAAATTTCACCAAAATGAGGCAAAACAGAGGGCGATCCGGCGGGAGTTGCCTCGATGTAACTAAGCAACTCTGACTTTTCTCCGAGGCAACTCCCGCGCGAGTTTCAGAGGCTCTGCGTTTTGGTCGCAGTGGGCTGGAGAGGCGGAGCCGGTTGCGCTCCGGGCCTGCTACTGTCTGAGTCGGAGAGAAGTTGGAAAATTTCAGATCAAAACCTGGATCCTTATCATTGTTGAACACATTTCCGAAAACTACAACGAGAAGACGATTTGAATGGGCATTTATACTCTGAAACTGTCCACTTAAAAGAAAGACGGAATCTCAACACAATCGGTATCGGCAGAAGTCACAAATCCTAGAAAAACTTGAGGGCAAGAGCATATTGAATAGTGCTTTCCATATTTTCTCAATGTATTCAATATATTATAATAATTACACTTTATTGTGAGCAACTCAATGACATGCTGACGAAATCGAGCGCAATATTGGGAAGGCTCCAGATCCGCAGGTGCCCATGTGGTCGTCCTCGTTCAGCGTCATTAGTCCAACTCCAGCTAGGCCTTCACGGAGTGAGTACCGCATCTGAAGCAACGTCATGAATCCTCACCAGCGTATACAAACTTCTTGACCCGTTTAGGGTAACATCACTCCCACGAACATCGTGCGTGATAAAAATCCCTTTCAACTTTCTGTGTTCAATCAAACCTTTGGGCCTGGCTTATAAATTTTCACCTGCAGGAATTACGGCCACCTGAAACGGCTGTCATCAAGCACTCCTGGTTCCACACTCTAGGTGTCTTCCATAGAGTAAGAATTTAAGTAATGAGGCAACAAAAACGACTTTAAAAACAGTTATGGCACAGACTCCACATCCAGGCGAACTTCGACAATAATCCTGGCAGAAATAGCCGCGGATTTCTGCCGCGCGCGTCGTGTTCTGGGGTCGTCTATACTTCCGCCGCCGAGCGGCGCGGCGAAGTGCAATTTTATGATATTGATAACGCGGTGCGTGCTGCACGATCAATATTATAGAACTAATCGCCGCAAAATAAACGACCCCTCAGCAGGCAACTCATTCACTGCTCCGTTTGTTCACGTAACGGGCCCACGAGCCCAAGGTATTCGCGTACAGTCGGTTTTGCGAGCGTACTGTTTTTTTTACATTCGGGTTGCGATGGGGTCCAACATACTAATACTGGCAGAAAATCCAGCACAGTTTTGATCGTGGACAAGGTCTTAAAGGCAGTGTTCACTATAAAAATCCCTCTTCTTTTTTGTCTATCTTGATAACGGTCCCATGGTGATTCCAATGATGTCTATGGAGACGTACAAGACCTTCTGGGAACGAAGTTATGGTCCCTCAAAAAATTGAGCTAGGGAAGCATAATGGACGAATTGTCCGAGGCTTGTAACTTCCGTGTTTTGCAGACGATGTATGCGAGCCGACCTGGATAAAGAGAGAGGCTGAGGATGAAGGGAAAAACGGTGCTATTGATGGGAAACGATCGCTCATTTCATGACCTCGAGTTTTCATTTGTTCACGTCGGAGGGCGAACATTGCGCTTTTGAGGTTTGCCTTGCGCTCAAAGTGGTAACTTCGGGCTCTTCCTGGCTCGTTTTCATGCGTTCTTTCCACGTTAACGTTACAGTGTACTTCTCCACTACCCATTTCTCAGAGATTTTTGGCCCCGAAATTGCCCACCAGGCTCAGCAGCGGTTCCTGGTGGGCTATTTCCCGGCTATTTCGAGGATATTTCGCGGCTTCTCACGGAACGGACAAGAAGTAGCCGAGAAATAGCCGAGATATAACCGAGAAATATTTAGAAGTAAACAAAACTAACCAAGACGCAACCGTCTTCGGCTCGACGAGCCACCATCAGGGGCCTCCATAGGATGAACGAGGTCCAAAAGCCTCAAACTTGGGTAACTGAATCGGAGGAGGTGCTGACATCTGAATCATGCCCCTGGAATGCGCCGTATATCCGCCTGGCGAGCATTATTTCTCGGCTCTTTCGCGGCGAGCGTTATTTGGCGGCTATTACGCGGTTATTACGCGGCAGGCAGGCATTTGGCGGCTATTTCACGGCTATTACTCGGTCAAAACTATCAGAGTCCTAGTTGAAACTGAAACACATTTTTCATCGTGAACACTGCCTTCAACCAATAATGTGGCTGAGAATTAAAGCATTGAAAACGTATTCAGGTGATTCTCTTTTTTTTTACTGAAATGGCCGGAACTACTAGCAAGTCCCGAAAGTGCTGGTGCATACGCACTAAGGTCCGAGCATTCTTGAAGTTCTTTGCATTTCCGAGTTCGGCGGAAGCAAGCGTGTTCTTTGCGTCTGAACATTAGCAGCAGTTATATTTCGCCATGATTGGAACCCGCAACCGATCGTTAGTCAAAAAGGAGAGCCCCTTGGAAATGCCCCAGAGTTCACATATGTATGTTTACTACATAGTCTGATAATTGTGCATTGCGCAACTAATAAGATGGATTTCGCGTTAAAAAAGAGGGAACTATTCGTGATAAACTGAATGCGTACTACTATGTACCCATCATGCACGCGAATAATAGATAAGGACCCCAGCAAGTGTTTGTGAACCAGATGCTTGCATTCCGAATTCTTACCTTATACTTGACAGTTTGTTGGTCGTCAATGCTGATCCACCTGCCTCCCGTTGAGTATGCGTTCACACTCATAGAATCCCAGTGAGTTTGCCGAACAGTTCCAGCGTATTTCAGTCGTTGACATAACTAGAAAAAATTGGGACTTCAGCCTATGATACTATGTAAAAAAGTGCGGGAACTTTTCAGCCACCGTGTAAATGGAGCGAGTTTTACAAGATCAAGTTATACAACTTTTTAAGTGACAATTCACCTCGGCTTGTCCAATTATGGCGTATTCCTTTTCCGTAGGTCTTCCAACTCCAGCATCGGTTCTGTTCACCAACAATTGCTCCATGCCATAAGATGGAATTTGTAGCAAAATCTTTGATCGAAGCAATCCTGAGATCTCCCATCTTCGGATGATGGTGTCCTGAACGAAGCATATGAGGGGGCCCTTTTTGGAAGATGACGGCAAATGCTAGGGGCGGGCAGATTCAGGGGCGGGGCTAACTTATAACTCGTGTAGCAGCATTGATTGTGGGTCGTTTTTGACGCTTCAAAATGCGTAAGCGTTGCGTTCTGAACCTCGCCATTCTATTTCCGTAGTTATTATACGTTGGATCCGACTCACTCGTTTTCGGATATCCATCCGAATGAACCAAAATTTTCATGACTCGAAATCCGATTCACCAAAAAAACGTCGAAATCCGAGTGATTCAAAATCCGAATCACCGCAAAAACGTTAAAATCCGAGTGATCCAAAATCTGCCTCACCGAAAAAATATCAAAATCCTAATGATCCAAAATCCGATTCACCGAAAAAAGGCCAAAATCCGTTTGATTCGAAATCTGAATCACCGAAATGTGCCATGAGTCGGATAATGATTCGGATACCGAATATCCGAATTTTGCCATGATTCGGAACGGATAATGAGTCGGATATTGATAGATTGGGCATGTCCTGTTACTCAAAAAAGTGCACCTGATGACACGACTCGACGTTTTGTTCCAGTGTAGCCATTCAGCTACATAATTGCATTACAGACATCCAATTGGCGCACATTGCGAAATTTCCGACGCATTTCCTTCACATCGTCAGCGTAGATTTTGCACGTAATAGGCGTTGATCTTCTTCGTTTGACTTGTTTTTGCGAGTATGGCACATTGAGGGCACGATTGGCTCTCAAAAACCAAACGTATTGATTGATAGGGCAAAATTTAGAGAAAAATTCACAGATGTTCACGAAACTGAGGTGGAGGATTGATACTCATGATGCTCATTTATACTAATTCAGGCACTCGTTGATGTCGACCGCGAGTGCCGTCGGGCATCACAACCGCTCGGCCAGCTCTCGACGCGCCATTCCGTGGCGGTCGACCTAATCAGATGTCGACCGCGGGCTATGTGGGTGTCACGGCCGACGACACTTGCGGTCGACAAGCATTCTGCTCGCAGTCGACCTGTATCAAGGATTATCACAAAAGGGGTGATCTTCCAGGGTGGGGTGCGCCCCATTGTGAGCCTTGGGGTGATGGACGTCACCTTCCAGGTTCGGCTCCGAAGAGCAGACTGAGGCACACGGTGAGATCAGGAGCCTTTGATACAAACAGTATTGCTATGCTTTTGTCTAAACACGTTGACGTCCTTCAAGATGAAAAACTTTTTGCCCGGCGCTCCACAAAAAGCAGTGATTTTTCACTGGGGTCGACATCTACGAGTGCCTGAGAATGCTTCAACATTACACTCACTTTGAAGATATTGTGAAGAATGAATTTTGGTAGAAAGATGATTATCAATGAAATGTTCTATCATCGTACTGCAGAAAACCTTCTTTTTTGAAAATTTTCTGCAGAGTGCATTATACCAATTTGTATCCTACCGGATATCCGACTCGGATATTCGGATTCCGACTCGCTGAAAAAAGGTCAACATCCGAGTGATCCAAAATCTGAATCACCGGAAAAGGTATAAAATCCGAATGATCCCACTTCCGAATCACCGAAAAAACGTAATTTTCGGATTGATCCGAGATCCGACTATCCGTTTAGCCTCTCTATCAGAATGACTCGAATTATTCGATGTTGTTATTCCGAATCTATCCGTTTGAGTCGGATATCCAAGACCTTTGATTTTTGAGTTATCCGAACTCCGAGTATCCGAATTTTTTGATTTGGATCCAATGTATAGTAGTTATCTCAACCACGTTTACGACCGTGTATGCTGCCTTCGAGACCTTCCCAACACGAGCGCGGTGTACGACGCCTAGACAAGCCACTGTTGGTCTATGGCATTTGTATATGGGAGGACTACCACAACCAGCGAGTGTAGTGTGCTTCTAAGCAGAATCTCAATCCTTACTTGTCGTGGGCAGTTCTTGATGGACTCGCCAGGGGCGGGCTTTGTATTTTTTTTCTCATAAAAAATCTTTTACCTAAGCGGTTGGTGTTTAAATTGCTGCTAACTGCTGGTGAAGGGCCTGTAAGGGATCATCCGTCAGCCTTTAGTTGCGAAGCGATGGCAGAGGGGAGTGCTTCCTTACCGCATACGGGCAGTCGACGACGAATCAGCGCTGTCGACTGACGATGGCTGATCCCTTGGCCTTCCGTGGAAAGGGTCACGGGACATCAGCTGATGGCACCGCGGGAAGTATGCTGTTTGTATATGAGTTGTTCTAGGAGGACGTCTCGACCTCACACGACCCAAGGAGACACGTGGTGGCCAGCCTTTACGTACATGACAACCAAGGGGTATTGTTGGCGTAGGTCGATGCACACGGCCTGCCCTACTCTCCCAAACTGCCTCCCGATGACGGGAATATGAGTCCAGATTTTCGGGATACGAGGCGAAGTCTCGAAGTGTTATGATCTCGGGTCAGGTTCTCTGTACACCCGGAGGGAGGAGCGCGGGAGAGATTCATTGCCGACGCGACGCGCGCGGCGGAACTTTTTATCCTATTACCCCATCACTGGAGCGCGCTTGCCACATGCTCGCGGGATTTCACGGGCTTTCATGTTTTATTCATTCTCACATGACTTTTACTAATGTTCCTGGGTTGTTCCTCTCATTATCTTATCATGGACATTCATTTCAATAACTCTTGTATGTTCTCGTGCCGTTGTACCGCTTGATATTTCTAGAAAATGTAATATCGTATTAAAGGTGGAGCACCATTTTAGATGTAGTGATGGGATCCTTGCCGCCGACAACCAGTTTGGCTCTGGATTATGAAACATAAAGGAGTAGTCATGTGAGAATCAATAAACACATGAAATGTCATTAAATCTCGCGAGCTTGTGGCAAGCGAGCTCCAGTGATGGGGTAACCAGACAAAAAGTTCCGCCGCGCGCGTCGCGTCAACAATGAATCTCGTCCGTGCTCCTTCCCTCCGTGTGTAGAGAGCCCCTGACCCTATGATCTCTCACTTCAAATGTGAAGGAATAGCTATGTAGATTGAATCGGGTACCGTCTAGACCGTGTTAGAGCGGCGCGTGCAGCGCAAAAGTAAGTTGGGCAGCCAATGCTGCACACGGTCTACTCTCACTTTAGTGACTGATCCGGTCTGAATTCGGTGCCGCTTCACTGGATAATGAACCATCGATACATTCATACACTCATTTAAACTTTTCCAGAGCGAAAATGCAGCAGTTCGCCGCTGCTGATTTTCTGCATTTTTGCGCTTGGCGGCGCGAGTGAAAGGTGGTTGATCGGGTACACGGAATCAGATTGATTATTCTTCCTCCACAACTCTGAGAATCATGTTATTCTTCTCGCGACCACATCCCACAAATGGAGTAGCCTGGTGTTTCAAAATGCAAAATACGGGTAAACTCGTCCGTGTTCAAGTACTCGATCACTATTCCGCGTATCAGAGCTATCTCCGCTTTCTGGGCCTCTGTCCAATTGCCAATCTAGTGAGATTTTGGCAAGGGAAAACTAAAGCTGGCCTGCAAAAATGCTCTTGAGTGGTCGCTCACACTTCGTTTGAGCCTAGCCAATCCACGTTATGGAGTCTGATTTCTGGCAAGCCCTGAAGAAATGCACTCGAGGACGTTCCGGGGCTGATGCATGAAAGAGTAAGAGGTTGAAAAGGCGTGGAATGATATCGAATTATCTCCCAATCGAAGCACTGTAGACAGTTTCTTTACTGTTGAAAATCTTTCCGTCTGATCATTATAATTTTTCATCCCACTCGTTGTTCCGAACAGCTGAAGTATCGGCTGTCCCCTACTCATTCATGCATCAGTTCCCATCATAGCTGCCGCTGTCTGCAAATGCAATCGGCTGTTTTGCGTGACCGCCGTGATTATTTAGCAGTCTGGAACACAGCGCATCGCGAAGTTTGCAACGCTACTTTTCACAAAACCCAAAATCCACGATTTGAACAAATGAGCGAATAAGTATCGAACGATCTCACAATTGAAGTGGCGGACTGATTGGCTACGGGAAACAAGGGTGAATGGGCGAAGGCGGCATCGGGAAGAAGCGGTACGGTGAACGGCTCGAGAACGACGTGCTGGAGCGAGTTCAGTGCCATGATGTCGTATACGGAGCGAAGATTTGAGTGCCAAGCGGAAAGCCTGAATATTCGTACAGAAAAATTTCGCTATGAGGCTTGTTCGAGGGTCAATTACACGATGACCGCTTCGAAGAGTCGTGCCACCCTCTCCAGCACACAGCATAATGCAGTAAATGAATACAAGCCGATAGCACCTGGCTAGATCGAACCTCAGACTAACGGAATTCCCGCATTGATCATTAGGATTCGTGTTCATCTCCTTGTTGAGAATGCGCAGGAAGTGGGCGAATTGGATCTTCGTTGTCTTCGAGACCAAATCCGCACAGCGCAGTTCGACTCCATTGAACGACAATCCGTCCACGAACGCCCTGATCGATGCGGCCAACTTCAACCGTTTCGCTAAAAATTCATGCTTTCTGCAAACGAGCAGAACTGAAAAGCAGGAATAACAGACTCCAATGTTTAGATGAATAATATTTTTGTAACTCTAACCTTGTTCTAGTATGAAAAAATGGTTCAGGCGATAGTACCTTGAACAAGAAATCACGCTACGATTCGCAAAAGGGGACTAAAATACCCACCCAATGAAGAGTGAGCGGCTGCGGAGTAGCTTAGGCATCGTACGCGTTGAGAACCGCCTACGGTTTTTTGGGTTTGAATCAATGGTTGGACCTGCCTGAGGACGAGGGTAGAGTTTGTCGGGTCAAAGATGCTTTTTTGGGAAGATATGGGAGATCGAATGTCTCGAATTCCGCCAAAAGAGGCCGGTCTTCCGGCAGCCGTCTAGCTTCAAATGAGAAAAGAAAGTAGCTTATCAACAAATGATACATCAACTCCCACTTATTCAAGTTTGTCATTTGATGATAAGCCACATTCTTTTCTCATTTAATGCTACACGGCCGTCGGAGGGCCGGCCTCTTTTGGCGGAATTCGAGATATTCGATCTCCCATATCTTCCCAAAAAAGCATCGTTGACCCGACAAACTCTACCCACGTTCTCAGGCGGGCCCAACCATTCATTCAAACCCAAAAAACGGTAGGCGATTTTCAGCGCGTACGATGCCTTTAATGCAAACTCGCCTTCGAACAAAGCTGGTATTTTCCTAGCTCCAAATGAACCACTTTGAGCAATGTTACCACACTACGATTGCCACAAAAAAGAGCAGCAGCTGAGGCGACAAATGGAGGACGAGGGCAGTACGTGCTGCTAAGAGCGGCACAAAGGCAGCACGTGCTGCTCGAGCAGCAGCTCTTACCCTCGTGCTGCCTTCGCTATCCCCGTCGAGGTGAAAGTCTATTGTGCTCCATTACGACTCCGCCATCCTCTGAGTTAAAGGCAGTGTTTACGATAAATTCACATCCGATATCTCCACGGTTTGCGGAAGGTCTGGTGCCTTATACAGCAAGGCATGCTTAAAAAGGACACGAAAGACGCGTTTTTGAGCAAAATAGGCCCTCTCTTGTTTACGTTGATTTTTGAGCGTGGAGGATTTGACCGCTAGAAGTATGATACCTATCAGTGCAATGAAGAGATCAGCTCACTTATCAGCACTTCCTTGACTTGATCATTCCTGTAATCTGGGTCTTCATTTGTTCTTTTCGAGGGGCGTATCTGGGGCACCAGGCGTGTCAGGGGCACTAAAACGCTCGTTCGCAGCCGCTATTTTGTCACTCCTGGCTCGTTTTCTACCGTTCTTTCTACACTGGGAGCCTAGGGTCCTTCTCGCCTACCATGTCACTGCGGAAAGTCACCGATGATGATCATCGTGAACGCTGCCTTTAAGATGCATTTTTAGGCGATTTAGAATTCACAGGCTCGATCCCACCGAAGGTCAAAAATTTCGCAAATCTGGTAAAAGATGGATAGTTGACTGTTTGAGAAGAGCACTGTTCACTGTTATATCTCTTGCAATTTACTCCACGAAATTGGATCGTGTCCAAGATGCGATATCGCCTGAATCATAGGATTTTTATGCCCTGAGAGCATCATATAGGTGCGGTTGCGGCCGCGAAACCCACATTTTCAATACGAATGTCCGCATGTGAAAACGCACCCGAAATTTCATGCACGCAGCTTCAAGCCTACATAGGGTGGGTGGATCCTGTTTTCATGCCCTGAGGGCACATAAGTGCGGTTTCAAGCATGAAAACCACATTTAGTAATTGGCTATTCGGATTTGAAAACGCAGCCAAAATTTCGTGGACGAAGCTCCTAACCGAACAGCGCTACATATTGTGGGGTCTATGAAAAAATCGATCGCTGTGAAATATTTACAAGTATTTAATGAAATTTGAATTAGGGAGTTTCGCGTTGCTACAACGTGCGAAAAACCTAGTCACGGACCCAAGTAAGTGATTTCTATCTTTTAAAGGCAGTGTTCACGATAAATTTCACTTCCGATATCTCCACGGTTTACGGAAGGTCTGGTGCCGTATGTAGCAAGGCATGCTTAAAAAGGACACGAAAGACGCGTTTTTGAGCCAAAATAGGCTCTCCCTTGTTTACGTTGATTTTTGAGCGTGGAGGAATTGATCGCTAGAAGGATGGTACCTATCAGTGCAATGAAGCAAACAGCTCACTTATCAGCACTTCCTTCACTTGATCATTCCTATAATCTGAGTCTTCATTTGTTCCTTTCAAGGGGCGGATCTGGGGCACGGGGCGTGTCTAGGGCACCAAAACGCTTGTTTGCAGTCATCATTTTGCAGCTCCTGGCTCGTTTTCTACCGTTCTTTCGACACTGGGAGCCTAGTATCCTTCTCGCCTATCGTTTCACTGTGGAAAGTCAACGAGGATTATCATCGTGAACGCTGCCTTCAACCGGTTAAAAACGGTTTCTGAAAACCTAATTTTAGGTGTGATACAATCGATTGTATCACACCTAAAAATGGCTGTTCAAAGACCGTTTGTAACGGTCAAAAGAATAATATTGATTACTTGGGTCCGTGACTAGGTTTTCCGCTCGTTGTAGCAACGCAAAACTCCCTAATTTTAATTTCGATAAATACTTATAAGTTTCACAGCTATCGATTTCTTCAAGGACCCCACCCTATGTAGCGCTGTTCGGTTAAGAGCTTCGTCCACGAAATTTTGGCTGCGTTTTCAAATCCGAATAGCCAATTACTAAATGTGGTTTTCATGCCCGAAACCGCACCTGTGTGCCCTCAGGGCACTAATGAATGTTCAGCCATTGAACAAATATTTGGTGTCATCATTGTCGCAGGAGAGTTGTTTTTGTCTGACATGTCTGGAAAACATTTATTTATTGCATTATTAGGATTAATTGATAGAATAGATGCAACAATGTGGTCTTGATCTCAAAATTCGTTCACTATAAAAAAAAATTACGAAATCAGGACCCCCCCCCGGTCGTCGCCATCACTTTTTCCCAGGGGGAGGCTGAGCAAATCGCTTGACATGGGTGGGGGGTCGGACCAGTGTTGGGTTGTATCACACCTCTCGCCGTAGCCTGGTTTTAAAATTATTTCTCTGTCTCCGTATGCTACTCCTATACACTGCTCCAACCCTTTTGGATCTTTGTTGTTCACTGTAGAATTCATATATAGCATTAATGTTCAGTTAGCCGCTTTTTCTTCGCTAGCTTTTCTCTTCCTTACGTGGGCGTTTGTCCACGTCAATGAAATCGAATTGGTTCGAAAAAGAGTAAATCCCTGATGGGCTTGATGTACACAGTGGCGACCCATTCACGACCACGTGTCCCACCGGTGGGACACGCGTTGACTCCCACTTCGGACCGCGTGTCCCACCGACGGTATACGGTAACTCAATATTGCACGCGGTCCGAACGTGCAGCCCCTGTGGTCGTGAATGGGTCAAGATATGAAATAATATTCGAAAGTCTCCCTGAGGTTGGACTATGGCCCGAAGTGATGATACTTTTCACCTGCACTCTGCATCAAGTGGGCGAATTCCTCTTTTTTCATTGAACATCGAAGGGAGATCACCAGACTTTTTGCTCGGGATCGGAAGTTCCTCTGCAAATTTCATCAACTTCTTTCAATACATTGCATCCTCTGAAAAGATGCAGAGGTTCCTACCAATTCTTGAGCCACTTCCTCGTGTTCTTTGGAGACGAAATGAATTGAGGAATTCGCGTCCATCACTGCATGTTCAACAGCAATTTGGGAACAGCGCTCGTACGGTATCATGTCGGGTGTGAGACGATCTTCTGAAATCTGAGAGCAAACTAAGCACTTATCCAATCAAGCATGTAATGGTAGCTTTGAACAGAATTTTTTCTTTCGACCCAGATGGCGGAACAAAAGAAAAGAATATCCACAAAAGGGATGTGCGGCAAACGATTTTCAAAAATCGGCAAACGGCAATCGACAAACGGCAAAATAAAAAACCTCGTACAAAAAAGGATACGAATGTTTGAAAAGCTACTGTAGGAAGATGTTTGAATTCTTCATGCACGTTTCGTATTAAAATAACAGAACAACAAATTGTTTATAATAACACAACGTGGAGTTGAACTTTTCAGTGCAAAACAGTTTCGGTATGAGTATTTCATTAAAAACTGGTAATCAGAATATTTTGGTGTAAGAGTAGCAATTTTTCGAGGTTCTCTGGTGCCAACCATTTTGGAGGGCCGAAGCCATAACTCCAGCGATACTGAGATCGCCATTAATGATTGGCTTACGAGTAAAATAGTCTTGCAGTTCTTGATTGAAGAATTTTCAACATTTTTTGAAACCCCAGGATCAGTTTGATGTTTAACTCATACCGTTAGAACTAAACTGTAATCGTTTATTTGTTTGTAAAGCGAAGATCAATCTTAGCTTTACGAACAATCGTTCATTGTTTCTGTCGTTCAACAATGTTTTTTATATTAGGTCTTGAACTGAAAAGTTCAACTCCCCATGGTGTTATTGGAAACAATCTTCGTTTGGATTTTTGCTTTACGTCAACTGATGGAGGAGCGAATCAGATGTGGAAAACGTGCCGTTATTATTTTCATCGACTTAAAAGCTGCATTTGATTGCATACATTGGCCCCATAAAACTCTTTGAATTCAGAGTAGTTGATCCCTTATGTAAAACCGCGGGAAAAACGCCAATTCGGGTGCTATCAACAGCCTCAACTTTGCATGCTTTTGAGTGTGGACGATCAACTCCACATGATGGACATCGCTGATTTGCAGTGTCGAGGTCATTAGCTGGCCCAAAATAAGGGTTGAAGCAATGACTAATGGCTGCTGGGCCGGCCCGCTAGTACATTATCATTCTCTCGAGTTAGCTATCCTGCTACCGCGAGAGAATGAGAATATACTGGCGGGCCGGTGTACAATCCCGCTCATTTCTCCCGTGAACTGCTTTACTATTTAACTTCAGCTTCGTTCTGGCCGTGCACGTCGATAAAGTTTGTACACAGCACAGGACTTGAACGGTTTGGTAGGACCCTAGTGCACCTGTGCATTAGGGTCCTAAAACTCTAATTCTGACACGTTTTTTGGCGGACAACCTTCACGGTTAAGAGCTGTTTTGGAATCAAACTACTTTTATGGTTTTCTCAGCAGCTTTTTTTCATCACAACCACTGTCTTTTCACTACCTATGTAGCTTGGAGTTTTTAATGCATCGACTGTCTCTCATTTTGGGCCGGTAGCAGTAAGGCTTACCGGGCGTTCCGTGTGACCGCTACGCTGCATGCTCCGGAAGAACTAGTAGGAGCGAGAAAGGCTTCAGGCCTATTTTCCCTTCAAGTGGGAGCGCCGGTACCGTAATGGAGCACGGACACAATGACATTCATATCCCAACCTGTTTTTAGGGGGTTTTAGGGAGGGGGAGGGGTATAAGGACACAAAGGTTCTATCCAAAAGACAAGAGAGCTGGGTCATCATTTGGAATTAGGGCGCGGCCTGTTTACTATGGGCCTTGCGTCCAAATCGCGGCAGTTGTTATCTATTACTCACGTTTTGCCGAATTTTGACGAAAAAGGGTAGGAAAATCGACAAACAACAATCGACAAACATCGTCCAAAAACGGCCAGCAAACGGCAATCAGCAAACGGGAATAGCCGCACATTCCTGATCCACACCCGGCTAAGCCATTTACCACCGTAACCCTGAAGACGTATGTAACCCCAATGATAGAAAATGATCCCGCTCAGGGATGAGCGGAATTTCGCGTTCCGCGTTTCGAAATCCGCAGTTTCGCGCGTTTTTGGCCTTCCGCGTTCCGAAAGCCGCAGAAAAAAAATACGGAACAAAATATAGCGACATCGTCGTTATTGCCATTTTTTCTACATGTTATCTCAATACTGATTTGAATATTTTAATACTGCATCAAAACTTTTATTTATTTTTCCATCTCCTGGATCATCTTGAGAGAACAACTTTCTCTCAATTAATATCAGGTCCTGAATACCGGTTGAAACTATCAAATTACAGCCGATCTGGGTGCCAGGGAAAAAAACTATTCGGGGGAGGAGGGGGGCGGGGGGGGGCATTTAGGATTCATTTGAAGAATGAATGATACCGCTTTCAGAAACCGTTGTATTTCTATGGAGTCTCCACGAAGACAATGACTGCTAGCAGGCAAATGATTTCAGCACAAATTTTCTTTTTCATGGGTGAATCATTTCATTTTCTCGAGTGCCCCCCCCGACTAGTTTCATGCCGGGTGTCATATTCTAGAGGTTTTTCTGTTGCTTTTTCTAGTTTAGTGATCTCTTTCTACGTTCCATGTATTTGAGTTGTGTTGCGCGCTAAGCATGTACCAGATTTGGCTGTGAATCGCCCATGCACAACCCTGTGATTCCGTAACCAACGCTTAGAGTAACTGTGGAGAAGCGGTTTTTCTTTCATTGATAAGGGTGCAAAAGTTGGTATTACCACCTAGAAATGGTCTGGAATGGTTTCCTGAGAATCGGAAGGAATGAAAAACCCGTTCTAATTTGGCGTCAATCTTCTTTTAATTCTCAGACGGCGTTCAGAATATTGTTGGAACCCTCTTCCTTGGGCTAGGAGGCGAAGTGGAATTGATTGCTCGAAGTTAGCGATACTTCAGGTTTGAGGTGTCGTTAACTGTCACTAATTTCACGATATTTTTAGAATCAGCTAGCCCGCAGTTACACTAGCTTACACGGCAGTCCCGCCCCTGTCCTCTATAAAAGGCGGGCGAGGCACTCCAACAGGGCTCTGCTCCATTTCCTACTGGCTGCATAAATCGGCAAGAGGAATGAGCGGAACAAAAATATGAAACATAGGAAATTAGTTTTCGGGTTTCGGAACAACTTTTGATTTTTTGGGTTTCGGAAATCGGGCGCGAACCGCCTCAAAATGCGCGGAAATGCGGTTTTCCGAACGCGGAACGCGGAAAAATTCAGAAATCATCTAAGGTTTTTTCACCCAGATGACCCGATATTTTCGCATTACGCAGCGTTTTCTGCGGTTTTCGAAATGCTGAACGCGGAACTCCGCTCGTTTCTGATCGGCACAAGGCCCTTCTCTGACTAGGCGGCAATCGCTATCCACGTTCAGCTCCGCCCCGCAGTCGCCGTCCTGGGGCCGGATGCAACATTTCGCCCTGTTGGGGCAGGGGCAGGGCAGTCGGCATCTTTGACGATCGCAGTGCGAGGGCAGTAGATCATCTAATCAATCGTGCCCCAGCCGTGTTTTTCGCTGCTCTAGCTGCCCCAGCCTCCTAGCTGGGGCAGCAGGGGCACGATTGATTTTGCGATTTACGGACATCTTCAAAGGCTCGGGCTGGCCTACCCCTGCCTCAACCCGGCCTGTTGTTGCATTCGGCCCCTGGGCAGTCCCATTGAGCCCTGGTAAACCTTGTCCCACATGGCTTCGTTGAGGAGCCGCGGACTCAAAAGTGCTTGTTATTACACGATTGCAATGTAATTCTGAAATGTAGAGGAATTGGAAGGAGGAAAAAGTGAAAAGTAAATTAAACTAGACAATCTTAGTTAGGCTCCTATCAACCTTGACGTAGTGCTGTTTTCCATGTTGTTAATAAATATGAAATAGAATGTGCTGTCAATAGAAGCAAGGACCACCAAAACCCATATCGAACCGTGATGCAGTTCGAACATGAGGTCCAAGACATACAAAAACGTGTAAAGATGTTATTATTAGCCACCAGACGTGCCCAAATCCATGAAAATGGAAAATAGTGAAAATCAACACCGCGACTGATGTATTTCGCCCAGGATTGTGCCTTTTTTGAGAAAGTATTACGCTTCACATAATATGGCGGGACCTTGAAAGTACTTTCCGGAAAGTCGCACAGTGTAGCTAAGGTTTCAGCATGTGTGCAGGGCGCTTGCTTTTTATGGTTGTAGGTCACAAGTTTTGGGAATTACGTGAGTCCCACAATACCGATCAGTACCGATCTGATAACTCATCAGAGGCAAAAACTGTCAGAGGTTTCGCCTCTTCCAAACTGCTAAGCAAAATTTTAGTAAGAAAAGGATTCTTCGGGTAAAACACGTGGAGCTTCTGAAGTTTCAGCGTTCTGGCGAAAGAAGCGACTTGGCGATGCTACATTTGCGAGAGAGAAGTCGAGAAATGCCTTGTAATATTTTACAAATAGATGTAGTAAAACTGGGAAATATAGTGAAATGATTACAAACACGATTTGGTGGTCAATCATAGATTAATTATCGGTAGTGGAAGGGGGTGTGTATACAAGTCTGTTGGTACCTGCTCGTTGGTGCCCCTGCTTCTACTGAACCCAGCAGACGTTTGAGTGTACACAGGGAACGTTCGAGCGATATAGCGTGCACAACTATATCGCGAAAGTATCCCGCACATTGCATAAAGGTGTCGCCGTCCGGCACACTAAGGCCTCTGGTCCATAACACCTTAGGATCCGTACCTAGGGAGTCATGGAGTCTTTGGCCACAAGCCACAATTTCGCCACCCTGAACTGTCGATCGCTGTCGAGTGATATCCAAAAAACTGCGCTATCCAGACTTCTGAGCTATTTCCATGCACCGTTTGCTGCTTTGCAGGAAACCCGCCTCAGAGATAGACCCGTCATCAGCGTCGGAGAGTACACCATCTACTGCGGTAACGCTGACGATAGGAGAGTGGGAGGCTGTGCAATAGCTGTAAGGAAGGATTTCAATGGTATGGTCAAGGAGTTCGGCTCAACGTCGTGTCGGAATGCATTCGTACGACTGCGGGATCACAGAGGATTCAATCTGTGGATAGTGAGTGCTCATGCGCCCACTGAAACCGCCGAAGACAATTCGAAGGATGCGTTTTATGAGGAACTCAATACGTTGCTGGCCAGGATACCTTGTCAACATGCTGTTGTCGTGGGGATTGACGCAAATGCGAAGATGGGACTTGATCAGGAATCCGAAGTACTCGGTAAATGGTTCTACCCAGTGGAGCAAACATCGGACAATGGCTACCGCCTTGTCGACTTTTGTGAACGCAGTGGTCTGATTATTGCATCGACATTCAAGAGGAATCATCGCCGCCATCAGCTTACGTGGCAGGGACCAACCCGGCTATCTCCAGAAGAGCAGCGGAAGCGGAAGATGACAACTTTGAAACTACAGCTTGACTATGTCCTGACGAGGAATATTCCAGTATCGGACCTTCGAAGATCTAGAGCTGTGTGGGATGTCGCATTCGATTCGGATCACCGTCCTGTTCTGTTGAACTTCACTGCGAGGATTCATAAGAGGAAGCGAGGGGCTCAGCCTCTCCAGAGGATTGACATGACAAGTCTCAGAGATGAAGAGTGCAGAAGGAATTTCCGACAACGCGTTTCTATTCACATCGGAGTACGGACTAAGAAGAAACTTTGCGACGCGGATTCTTTTGTCAAATGCATCCAGGACGCTTCGAAAGAGGCACTCCCGGTTGTACAGCCTAAGAAGAAGTTCGCCTACGTCTCAGAAGAAACAACATCTACCTACAACAGAGTATGTGCTCTCCGAACTGCAGGAAACTTCGTGGAGGAGAAGCGTCTGAGCCTCCTCTAGCGGGAAGATGAAGAGATGTTCTCCTGTCTTGAACACTACCAATGGAGTTGCAGTTGGTGATGCGACGCTGCCAATATGGAAGAATTACTTCAGTTCACTACTTAATCGTCCAGCGCCATCAGTACCTGAGCTCCCGCATGTTCAGAGAGCACATTACGATGTCAGTGAGGAACCGCCGACTGAGTCTGAAGTTTTGGATTGTGTCCGGAAAATGAAGAATGGAAAGGCAGGTGGAGATGACAACATCACTGCTGAAATGCTGAAAGCTCTTCCTCCGTCTGGGATTCGTGAAATGACCAACACCATCCGTGCCATATGGATGAGCGAAAGGATACCCGATTCGTGGAGACATGCGATCATCGTACCTCTTCTCACAAGAAGCTATCCGTCACGGATCCTAAGAACTACAGAGGAATCTCTACTTCGTGTCATGTACAAGGTTTTAGAACGTATCATTCTCGAGCGACTTATCAAACATCGTGAAGGAACGACCAGAGATGAGCAAGCCGGTTTTCGACCTGGAAGATCGACCATCGACCAAGTGTTCGTCGTGAGAAGAGTAATTGAATCGTGGCAGCGGTTTTCGAAGCCATTACAGCTTGCTTTTTGGACTTTGAAGCCGCGTTCGACTCTCCTCATCGTGATCGATTGCTCAATGCTCTGCGAGCAGATGGAGTCCCGGAAAAGTATGTTCGGTTAATCGAGGACATGAACAAAGGAACAACAGCAGCAGTTCGTACACCTGTCGGATTTACGTCAGCTTTCGAGGTGAAAACAGGAGTAAGGCAGGAGCCGTTGCAGGACCTTTTTCTTTTCAACTTCGCCGTTGATGACATCATGCGTAGAGTTGCAGAACAGTTTCCTGCGGATGTGATCCTAACACCATCAGGACGCTCCCTTGTCGACCTGGAGTACGCCGACGACATTGTGTTATTCGCTGAAAACAACGCAAAACTGCAAAGGATTGTGAACCTCGTTGCGAAGTATGCCGCAGCCTATGGACTTCGTCTTCGTCCCGACAAATGCAAGCAGATGTGGGTCTCTCAGAGGCCTTCAACTGGAGTTTGTGTGGACGGACAACGTATCGAACTGGTGGACGATTTCTGTTATTTGGGCTGTTTGCTGAAGAACGATGGTAGTTATGCAGCGGATATTCGACAACGATGTGCGAAAGCTACGTCTGCATTCAATTCTCTAACCAAGTGTTTGTGGTCTACCACCATCGCGAAGGAAGTCAAGTTGCGCGTCTACCTATCCGCTATTCGCCCTATCATGATGTACGGATCGGAGACGTGGGCAGCACCGAAAACGCAGATGGAAAGGTTGGATTGCACGGAGAGGAAGCTTTTAGGCGTTTGCTTGGATATTTCTGGCCGCGTGTATGCCATAACGAAGACCTTTACAAGGAAATCGACGCAGTACATCAACGCTTGACACGAGGGAGGTGCCAGCATCTCCTAACGCCATCTCAAGCAGCAATGGAAAGTCGACTTCGACTGCTCGGGCATATACTAAGAAGAACGCCGGATCGTCTCGTACAACACGCTTTAAAAATGCTTCCAAATCCTGTCTGGAAACGGCCACCTGGGCGTAGGCGAAAGTTCTGGACGGATGTGGTTAAAGAGGATTTAAAGTCACTCGGCATCGAAAGACAGTTCAGGCGCGATGTTTCGTTTCGCAGGAAATGGAATAGTGACAGCTGGATGGAATGTGTTCAAATTGTGGCTGAAGACCGTGAAAAATGGACACGGCTGACTACTAGGACGGCACACCTCGGTGAAGATGCGGAATGACCGCGTCAGGCGAAAGCCAACCGATTAAGTCAAGTAAGTCAAGTAGTGGAAGACGTAGATCGGATTTCAAAGCTTCTCCGTTACACTTATCAAATAAAAATCAAGCGCGCTATGGAGCTAGTAAAACATCTTTTCTAAGCTCTTGTACAGCAATCAGCACTAGTAAAACTAGGAAACGGCAGCGCTCCAATTCATATTGTGCTTGATTTTGCTTTGATAAGTTTAACGAAGAAGATGTAAAATCCGATCCCTCATCTGCTCTCACTTATAGGTATTTGGTCTATGTATGACCGCAAAATTGTAATTGTAATCATTTCTTTACATTTCTCATTTCTTTCGCCAGGTTATTCTGCGCCGAAGACTTTTCTAAAGTGTTCCAAAAAGATTTTTGACTTGCTCGACCTCTAATTTCTCGTAAATGTGACATTGCCAAATCATTACTTTTGTATGGAAGCTAAGCACACAAAGTTATCTTCTGATCTCTCTAATGTGTTAGTTCTTAGGCCTCTTGAACAAATCCTTTTCATTATGAGAGGATCTCGCTAAAAATGAACCAAATATGTTTCTGCGAATTTAGTGAAGTCTAAGGTGATTTTTCAAAAATTTCCGCGTTCCGAGAACCGCGGTTCCGCGCATTTATGGGCGTTTCGCACCCGATTTCCAAAAACCGAGAAAAAATTTCTCTTCCGAAAACCAATTTTCGAAATTTTGAATTTTTTTCCGCTCATCCCTGATCCCGATCATTCCAGAGAGGAATGTAGAGCCCTCTTGTACAATTGATCCTAGTGAATGGACGGGGTCGCGGAGGTACAGTCGGCGCGGATCGCTTTGATACTTTGAGTTCCTTATTGTGCGGTGGCGCAAACTCGGTGCACATATGTCATAAAATACGTGCTCCGAGTTTACGCCAACACACAACAAGGAACAATATCAATGCAATTCGCACCGACTATAGATCGTCGCGAGCCATCTAAGGGGTATGCTATACTTTTGCGACACATGGTCGCGTCGAAGGAAAAGCATTAAACATGAAACTCAATAAATTTCTCGCTTCCTTGAATTAACAAATTGAAGCCCAAGCAGGAATGAGGCCTCTTCATGTGGCAAGCATGAATCCCATTGATTTGAGCTAGCGAAGGATAGAGGGTATGACTAACAAGTAGGGGTTGCTTGCTTGTTGGCCTATTTTGCGCTGATTTTCCTTTCACTGTTGCATGAATAGGTACCAAACCAATCAGCTGGCGCGAGACAGCAGTTTCCACCCTCTTACCAATGCACACAAAGTGGTGGAAGCAAAAACTAAATTCATTCAGTCGCTCCCAGCCTTCTTCCCAAGGCTTTCTTATTGTTAGACTTCAACGTGATACAGAAACAACCGCAAATTTGAGTCACTCATATCGTCTCAATTCCCACCCACTCGATTGATTGTGTCAACCCTGTATGCCTTGTTAGGGGAGTGAATCATAAGCGAATTTCGCGATGAGAAAGGGCTCATAGAAATATTCACACTAAGAAAGAGCTCTCGAAGCTGATTTCAAAAATATCTTCAAGATTGAAAACTATTCAAATTAGAGCGAGTTATTATCCAACGGCGAAAAAAAAATTCCGCGTTCTTCCGTCTTTTGCACAAAATTGGGGTGGGTAATGTGCCTCGCAGGGCGTTGAAAAAAGTGTGGAGGTGCTTGTTAATATGCCGCCGAAAAATGGAGTTCATACAGGGAGTTTTTGTGCAAATAAGTACATATAGACTCTGGTTCATCTCAAGTGGACCCCTGTTTTCGATTATCACTGCGCGGAGCGGTGGCTTTTTCGTCGGAAGCTCCTTATCACTAGTTATATTTCACTGAGGCCCACCGCTCCGCTGCTGGTGATAATCGAAATCCACAGGTCACTAGAGGTTTGCCAGAGTCAATGTACATAGCTGAGTAGTCGGAAACCCTTCACGGTGAGACTTCATTTCCCCACAATGATTTGTGTTGTGACCGTTTGTCAAATGCCTTGCATTCAAAGGTGGCTGGTACATCGGTTTTGCCACTAGTATACATATCACAAACCCTCATCCGGCTCCGGGAGTCGATAATTGCAGACGGTTTGGAATGAGGGCGAGCATTTCGAATCCTCCTTCGCTGCACACAGTGAGCATACCTAAGCATGGATATAACCGAGTGTCAATAACTCAAAGCAGGAGAGCATCAAATTCACCTGAGTGTCGACTACGCTCTGCAGTATTGGGAAGGGCCGCTCAGGACATACTGCATTTGGATTGTCGAACGGGAGACCGTGAATGGCCAATCCGGCGAGATTATTTAGCGAGGCCCACGTACTCTGCAAGCGTACTCAATCAGCTGTCATATGAGAAAAATACGAACCCCTCTTCCGCTTCACCTAGCTATGGCTCGACGCAGGGCTCACTACAGGAATTCCTATTCGACTACTAATAAAATCCTGCACCAAATAAGTGTCGTAGAATTTCCCTTGTCAATATGCTTCTCTATTTAAAAGCAGTGTCCACGATAAAAACCATGCCTGATTTTTTGGTGGAAATCGGCAGATTCGGGACCTAGCGCAACCCTAACGTTGAAAAAACTAAGAAAAATCAGCTCGGAACAGTCTTCTACGGCCCCAAAGTTGGACACCCGTCTGCTCGTCACACCCCAGATGCACTTTCCATGCCCACCGACGTGAACAATGGAACACTCGAGATCGTGAGATGAGCGATGGTTTCCCATCAATAGCCCCGTTCTTCCCTTCATTCTGAGCTTCTCTCTTTACTCAGGTCAGCTCGCACACATCGGCTGCAAAAGACGGAGGTTACAAGCCTCGGACAACTCGTCCACCATGCTTCCCTAGCTCAATTTTTGAGGGACCATAACTCCGATCCTAGAAGGTCTTGTACGATTCCAAAAGCATCATTCGAATCAGCATGGGACCATCTTTAAGATAGGCGGAAAAGCAGAGGAACGATTCTCATCGTAAACACTGCCTTTAAGGTATGTTTTACACAAAGTACTGAGTTGATCGCAAAACTCTTGATTCCGGAGGAGATTGAACCAGCATAATCCCTTTCCGGGAAGCACCTCATCGCAAAAAAAAGTTCTGGATGAGGTTCTTAGTGTGTCGTACAGTATACAAATACAGAACGCGCTGCACAGCTCTTTGGGTACTGTACAGCGATCTGGAAATCGTATTTCAAACATTTTTGTTGAAGTCTGAACCCTAGCAAGCATTAGGTTTTTGGATATCCATCCTTACCTGGATCCTAAATAACTTTTCAGATCTGAAAAAACATTGATTTTAAGTGACGATAATAGGAAAGACGCGGGAAAGCGTCCCCACGCGCCTTCTGGCGGGAAAGCGTCCCCACGCGCCTTCTAACCAAATCCTGTGAGCGGTATTGTGATCTTAGGCTTCGTCCTTAGCGAGCTACGAGAGTCAGCGGACGCAAGGAGTTCCCTTTTTCACCACTGGTTATTCATTCCGTCCCAGAGCTGAAGGGAAAGTCTAAAGTAGGTGAGACTGGAGCGAAAACATCATGACTATCGGGTGAATTTACAACGAAATTGAAATGAATTTGCAGCAGAAATTCGGTAAACCTTCGCAGGCGTGGCTGGGAGGAACCGCGGCGGCGTACTTCAAGGGGCCAGCTTCGCTGCGAGCGGGGAAGACCCCCCAATGGAAGTAAAGTTATTCTCGAACACGGGGAGGATGTCTAAGAGTTGATCATAACAGCAGACAGTAGATTTGATATTTGCATGCAACGTATCCAGCGCGGCTATTCTAAAACCGTTGACCACATCCTAACCCAAACCGCCTTTTTGTTGAAGATTGATAATGATAGGTTACCCAAATACTTCTAGCAGAAATTAATCCAGTGAATGGACAGCGCTGCGGAGGCATAGCTTCTCATGCCCATATGGGTCCGAGCGAAGCAAGGAGCGGAACGGTCGGTCATGGCAAAACATAACTGCGATAAGGGAATTCCGACATGTAAAGCCCGACAGGTTTTACTTCGGCCAGCTAAAAATTAGGGAGAGAGGCTATTTATCGTCGTGCACGATCGAAACTCCCGTGGCCGGTGGTATCGCGAACGCCGCATGGTCGGACCTTGTTCAGTCGCTAGGCTGAACTCAAAAGCAGGGTTCGCGATAGAATCGATTGTTGTGCTATCCCCATGAAAAGGTAGATCTGGCATCACAAAAGTGAAAATAAGTAAAAAATCGGACAAAAAACGCTAAGGAACGAGTTATTGCTTGGGTCCTCCCGCCACCAGTTATCGGGATTTCTATAAAACCCTGTTTTGTTAACTTTTATTTCATTTCCAAAGTAATTTCTGAGCATTTCTGGAGACTACTGACAAGTTTAACAGCAAAATAAAAGGCGGATGAACAAGCAATAACGAAAATATCGTTAATTAGGGGCCGGTATGGACATTCTCCCACATTGCAAGTTGGACGAAGAAAGGATTATCGGGCTCATCATAATGAAATCTTTATAGCAGTCTTATCTTTTGCCATGACAGACCGCTCCGCTGCTTGCTTCAAAAACAGCCATAAGGGGCGGGAGTCCCCCGCCCCTTATGGCTGTTCTGGGGGAACGGATCTTCAATTTCCGTTAGTTTTTGCCGTTCCGATTCCCAAATTTCAATTTCCGAAATTGAGATAGTTGATCTGTTCCCGAATTCCGACAGTTAAAAAAAGTTCCGTTCATCCCTGCAGTGGGTAAGGTTACCCGTGCCGAGTGTGACTTGAATGGAAACTCGACGGACAATAAATTGGAATAAAGCCAATCAAGCGTTTAGCTCGAGTTGCCTTGTATTTATGATCGACGCTGAACTGTTCGTCATGTCGACGTTTCCTACCGAGGACAGAGACTGAGCGCCTTGAGCAGAGGATACAAGGGCACAGAGTACACCGTCGCTTCGAACCGTTCCACACTGACTTTACCTTGATTTTGGCACTCCTCTCGTTTTCGAACGCAGTGAAGTCTAGTCCCCTAATGAGAACGGGAACGCCGCTATCCTCTATCCAGCGAAGTTCCGTGCTGGTGCTGTTGTCCGCGAGTGCTTCACAGACCTGTAACACTGGAAAATAAACTCAGAAAAGCTCTAGAGCTAGTCATCTCCAAACCTCAGTTTGGGTTGACAATGAAGTTGTCTGCATTAGGAACGGTGTCATGCTAATTGTACGTCCGAACACGGGTCCTGAGTCATCCATTTCCTGCATCAGCGTAGTGGATGTTGGCACAGATGTCACCGACACCAGCATTTTCTCCCTACAGAAGAAAAACCCTACTCTTGTAAAAATTAATTGCGAATAATAATGCAAAAGAGAATATGTCCACGAGCAACCATCGACAACAGACTTCTGAGCATTCGAAACTGTAGTGCATGACAAAGCCTCAGGGCAAAATAGGCCAGGACGGGAGGTTTGCAATCAAAGGTTTTCAATATCTTTATCTCTTTTACTGAACCTTTCCGTCGATTAATTTGGTGGATTCGGTGACTAGTTTTGAATTCGACTCGGTTACGTACAGTTTGGTTCGTGACTTGCTTCCTCAAGAAAAAACATTCAAATCTCACCCGCGGCTGGCGGTATGGTAAGCTGATAAGCTGCGCTCTTCTCTCGGCCTGAATCGATTAGCTGTCCGGCGCACGCGACCGCAACGCCAGCCTCGGGTGAGATTTAAATGTTTTTCTCGAGGGAACAAGCCACGGACCTAACTATACTCGTGCACAAGTACGGCACGCAAGCAATTCTTATGTTCACTCTTTTGAAGGCGCAGTATAGTGTGTTTCACCAAATGTTGCATGCCTACATATCAATGAGAAGCGGTCGGTTGAAGATCGATATGCATGTATACCATAGCAGCACGTTCGCCACCCACTGAGCGAGAGCGGTCGTCTTGGAATGAATTCCCTGTATATTGATCTCCAACCGACCGCTTCTCATTGATCTGAAGATGCGCTACTTTTCGTGGACTGCACTACCCACTCTAGGAGTTCTAGCTGAGAAAAAGGCCCAAAATAGCCGCACAATCCCTGCTTGCCGCGTAATGGCCGCCAAACAACACTCGCCGCGAAATAGCCGAGAAATAGCCGAAAAATAATGCTCTCCAGGCATACGGCGCATTCTAGAGGCATGATTCAGACGTCAACACCTCCATCGCTTCAATTACCCAAGCTCGAGGCACTTGGACCTCGTTCAGCCTCTGGAAGCCACGCCTAACCGCTGGCGGCCCCGGATGGTGGCTCGGCGAGCCGGCGACGTTGCGTCTTTGTCACTTTTCGTTAATTCTGATTATTTCTCGTTTATATCTCGGCTATTTCTCGGTTACTTCTTCTCCGTTTCGTAGAGAGCCGAGAAATAGCAGCGACATAGCCCACCAGGAGCCGCTGCGGAGCCTGGTGAACTATTTCGCGGCTTTTCTCGGCCAATTTTCTTAGAGCACCCTCGTAGTCAAAGATGAAACCTAATTTTTCCGTAGTCGTGTAGAAGACCACTCCCGTATATTGCATGCCAACCGCAGGATATCAGGAAGAAAATTATAGACGGCGACCATTGGCCCGACTCCCTCAAATACTACCTCGGGCTATGCCCCTCTCCTCGATTCTCAAATTCCATAACGCAGAGATGGATGGATGTATTTCAATCGAGTTGTTGTTTTGCTATAGCCGAAAACTCTCTCAAAATAGAAGCTTTTGATACACACACTCGAATGGGAAGATCTCTCGAAAGGTACAGTATTCAACTTTGGATTGCTTGCGCCTGTCGCAGCGTTCTGTTCCTGGTGCTAGATGACCGACCGGGAAGACGCCTTTTCAGACCACACAACTGACAACTGTTTTCACGTGGCTATAAAGTTATGAATACTCGACACTGAGATCTCAAGCTTTGCCAACTAGCTTTGCTTGGTTGAAGCATAAGGTTGAAAAGGAAGAACTAAAAGGGACGACCCCCCGCGGTAGGAAACGTCATAAAAAAATTCTTCTGGAATTTGTGGGGGATGGATAGAGTAACATTACTGTATGTTGGGTTTTAACCTATGGATCATCCGGTAGAGCAAAATTGGAAAAACTTGGAAAATTAGCGGGCGCATTCTCCGTCCACCATGGCTGTGCTTTCGGTTTTTTAGAAGCGAAAATTGGCTGGCTACTATATCTACTACCACATCTACCTCAATCTGCTTTATTTGGACCAGGATGGAGAATTTTTTTGACCTGTTTTTGCCATATACTTACTCCCTAGTTCGATTAAGGGTCAGCAGATGTATTGGGCAACCGATTGTCGCCTTCTGAAAATGAAAACTGCAGCCATGATAATAATTTTCAAGAAAGGGTTCATCGCTTTGCTTCTTCGAATGGCTATGCTTTTTTCTCCGATAATTTGCAAACGACTTTGATGTGTTCAAGGAGGGTGTTTTTTTTACTCGAGAAAAGTAATACAAAGTTACAAGATGTTCACATTGCAATATTTCTCTCTGAACCCGAAATGCTAGCACAAGAAGGTGAGGAGATAACTTTTTGGATAAGGTGAGGAAATGCCCATATACTACAGGGATTCACGCGATAGTAATTGTAAATCCTGTCAGATTGGAAAAAGCAAGTTAAAATGTGAATGAGAAACCTCGTGGATAAACAATCGTATAAATGCACAACAGATTTTCAGAAGATGCATTGCGTGAATCGAACCCGCACCCCAGCGTCCCTCCGTAGTTTAGCATTCCCCTTCGTTATCCTCTCGACCATCCCTGTACGGCGGCTATGGCAACTTCGATCAAGTGATATGAGGAATGGAAAGCACAGTGAGCTCGGAAACGGCTTATATCTCACGAATGGGCCAGAATCAAACCGTCAAACCTTGTATAGGACCATTTTATTGTAACTCAATGTGTGCCGAGTATATGAAATCACTCCAGCTGCTCCGAATAGGAGGTTACAGGTAGTTCCAAAGGATTTTTTTTTCTTTTTTTCCGGAATATCGGAAGGCCCGTAGGAAAAACCGAACATAGATTATCGTTACTCTATCCATCCCCCACAACTCTCAGAAGAACTTTTTTCAGGACGTCTCCTCCCCCTGGCGTCGTCCCTTGTAAGTGACGCTGCCTTCAAAGGCGGCACACGCGTTCGCATTTGAGATAGCGACGTTAAAGGCATCATTCGCGCTGAAAACCACTTTTCGTTTCTCAGGCTCAATTTCATGAATGAGCCCGGTAAACTTCGGCGCGTCAAAAACATAGTGTTATGAAGTTGGAAGGGGTTAAAGATGAGGATCCGCCAATAGTTCTCACCGGTCATCTACCACTTTTTCATAGAATGTTGATGCGACGTCAAACAACATGAAAACAGTAAAGGCACAAACACCACATGTAGAAAAACTTCGAGAATGACAGTGACGAGACCTCAAAATGCAGAAAAACTTCAAAAACGAATTCGACGCGAAAATCAAAATCAATTTCAGAGTGCGTTCAGACTGGCTTTCCTCTACAAATGATAGTTTTTCATGGGCCCTTTCGACACTTTGGTTCACCAGAGAGGCCAAGTTACACGAAAACTTGAAAAATAGTCTTCTGCGCGTACATCGTCTTTAATGTCGTCACATGGTTCCTACTAGAATGCTCACGTCGTTGGAAGCGTTTTAAACGAATCAAAAGGCCACATTTGAGCCATCTGGAGCAATCTTTCCACGCCCATTTTCAATACGAGCTCCGCCCCTCGAGACAAACACCCTGGAGTTTGAGGCTCAACATCGGTCCGGTTCGTCTGGCTAGTTTTTGATGATTCCAAAGACGTAAGCTTTCCAGCAAAGGCCGTACTACTCTACTTACGTCGCTATCTCAACCAGTGCGGTGTAACTCTTCCACTTCCGAACCATTTCGGAAAGAACAATTATTTCTTCATTTCAATCGAGCGCCCTCTAGTTTTTTTGTCATTTTCCAATCCTAGCAGCTCCAAACCTTCGGGTCATCCCATAAAATTGAAATAATTTTTGAGCGCGTATGCTGCTTTCAAGGCATTGTGAGCACACATGGGTCTGGCTGATGTCATTCACAAAGCTCCTGAAACTAACCCTCCATAAGGTTATAGCCGCCTCAAAATAATTGTAGGGTAAACAAGTCAAAGTGCTCGCCCATGTTAACACATCGTGATTCCATGGTCAAAATTATGGGCGAGAGCTCAAGCTACATATCAGAGTCCAACTAGGCCCCTCGCTTGTGCGGGCGTCGTAGTGGCGCACCTGGGCATTCCTCTAGAGATCCAGTCCTTTACAAACGATTCTACAGTCATTTTGCTGTCCAACAGGCCTTGTCCTCCGAACATTAGCGAGTGATGGCCAGTGAAAGGTTGGCGAGATGAGTGCAGTCGATGTGTTTGCAAGATGACCAAATCTGTCGTGCTGAATGGAATATAAGAAAACTCATAGATATCCAGCTCATAGGTATTTTAACGAAAAAAGAACTCACTTACTAATAACACTGACATCGTAACGTCCGGCAAAGCTGCTCAGTGGACCTACGGCAAGGTACAGTTTCACATTCTGGAATCGGAGACTTTTCAGAAATTTCTATCGTTCACAGTATGAGTAATGGGTTATAGGGGAGGGGATGAGTCCAGCAACAGCATATTCCTTTTTGGGGTCTTGGAAGACAGGCACACCCCATACTAAGCTACAATCGGTTGCATTCTGGCAACCAAACTTGTTTCCGCGAACTTTGGGATGTTTCGATACCTAGGATTGCATTACGAGAAGGCAAAGATGTGTCAGCTTATCCCTGAACACTATCAAGGCTGTTAGCGTAGTTTCAGCGTGTCTGACCGCTCTCCACACTTCGTAACGGAGCGATGATATTTATTGTGAGCACGCTACAGTGTGGCGTCATGACTCAGGTAAAGCTAGTTGTCGAGAATCGGACGAAAAGAGAGTCGGTCGAGAATCGAGTAGTTGTTCAAAAAAGAGGTAGAAGTTGTCGAGAATTTCGGAATTCGTGGTATTTGTCGAGAATTCCGGCCGATTTGTCTAAAATTTAGGAGAAAGTTGCCGAGAATTCGGGGGAACGAGCGCTTGTCGAGAATTCAGACAGATTCCTGGACAATTCCATCCGAAAGTGAGAATATGTCTCCAATATGTCGAGCATTTCCCAAGAATTCAGGACGGTGACTCCAGAACCCTCTCTACATCACACACTTCGAACGTTGCGACTACTGTTTTCGTTCTGTTCTTTTGGTGATTGTCCTCTGCGATTTTTTCTGTTTTATTTCATTCCTCTATCTGCTTATCGATTACACTATGTAACCCGATTTTCGTTCCTGGCTTCTAAGTGTTATATTTCAATTGCTTATGTCCAAAGTATGTGAAAAAATGACTGCATTGATAACATACTTCGCTTACACTACAACAGCACGGAGAAAACCCGTTTTTTGTGAAAGTAGAAAGATCATTATGTGAAAATAGAGAGATCTTTAAGTATAATAGTGGCCATTGAGACGCAGAGGCACACTGGACACTGTCCAATAGCACTCACACATATGAAAGTGCGGACTTTTCTAGCTTGTGAAGTTCACTGCGCACTATAGCGCTTCCTACCGTTAACGAAATTTGTAATGGGATTGAAGACGAGCAAGAATGTGATTTGAACGTGGCCAAAACTTTCACACACGAATGCTCGCTGCTCGATCGCGTCGCAATCCGGTTGTCGCACGCAGGTCCAGTCAGGGCCCAGTTATAGGCCGAGATCATACTTCCCGCGATCAGCGATAGCAACATTGCACATCAGCTATATCGATTTTCCGTCGATATGGATGGTAAACAATGCGTCGCGTAGCTTGCCGCTGGAAGTATGATCCCGGGCATACTCCGACGGGTTGATAACTTAAAGGCAGTGTTCACGATGATTTTCGTCCCCGAGTTTTCCACACAAAACAATGCGCTGGCCACCAATTGTTACTAAAATTACGAAGAGACGGCTTGAAACGCTCTAAGACGCCTTATTTCAGTGACATTAGTCTCTGGCCTTTACTAGTTGTCCGATTGGATGAACATGTTCACGGTGGTTGTCACCGGTAAAAAATGGGGCTAATCAAAAATGCAAGAATATTTTAGGCGAAACAGTAATAGTTTGGGTGTGACAGAAAGTACGAAGCAACAGAGAGTAGAGAATTGCAAAAGACGGGTCCACAAAAGATTTCATTGTCACAACGAACAGTTTGATTGATTTGATTTGATTTATTACACGGTAGAACCGTGTGATAGACAAACAACAAAACGAAACACCTAAACGGCAACTGAAAAAGATTAAAGATAGAGGACAATAATAAAGCAACTCATAAACTGACAACGAGGCAACACCGGCACCATGAAGGAATGAGATCTTATGAACATCGCTCTTGGGACAACAGATAACTCTCAAGCGCCTTTTTGAATTCAGTGAACTTCCCATCTACCAAGCCTGACCGAAGTAATTTGTTGAATTCAGACCCCGCCCTATTGACAAAAACGTGCTGTCTTACATTCCGCCTGGCCCCAACGAGGCTCAGTTTCACCGGCGCTCCCCTGGTGGTTGACGATCTCAGGTCGAACAGCCGGCTAGCCTTGACACCAGCACTCCCATGAATGATTTTATGCATCATTATCATATCAAACCTTCTTCTCCTGTGCTCTAGAGTGGTTAGGCCCAACTTGGCGTTTCTGGTGACATGACACACGTTGCGATTAGTCTGAAATCACGATGTCCTGAAGTAAACTCTACGTGTGAAAGTGTTCTGGACTTTCTCCAGTGCATCGATAGATCCCTTTTTGTATGGATTGAATACCACCGTGCCATACTCCACAAGTGGACGTATGTACGTTTTATACACCTCAGTCAGGACATTTGCATTGGTAGTTGAAAGTGCTCGAAACGCGCTGTGCATCATACTGTTGGCCATGGACGCGACCTGGAGGCAGTGATCATCGAAACTAAGATCATCCTTGATAGGAAAACCCAGTTCCAGTGAGAGTAAAAAGGTGGGGTGAGAGTAAAGGATTTAGCGCCTTTCTAGGGCGTTTTTCTCGATTTCTTCGTCAGTTCCGTTCTACCCGGAAGCCAAACAATCGATTTAGCGATTAATCTCAAAATCGAAGATTAACGTGAACACTGCCTTTAAAGAGGTGAACACTACCGCAGCTTGCCGCGTGTTTTAGGCATATATTCACCTTGCTGGCGATACGCAAATTGAGCCGATAAGAAATTGAGATAATCAGCTGGTGAACACCCTTCGCTCAGACCACGACAACCGTGGGACTCAGTGCGTGGGAGAGTATGACCGCTCGGCGCACTTTTGCGTCGCGTTTTTCTTGTACGGCTGCATCATTTAAAGTACCCCAGTAAGGTGAAGATACTCGAAACTGACAGTTGTCCTCTAATTTTGGCAGCGTCCCGCAAGAGTATAACTAGAGCCTAGCCAGACCGAAACCGCGTGGATATCCGATCAACAGCGATCTAGCACGACATGGCATGCGCTGAAAGTGGAGGGTCCCTTGCGAAACCAAACACAATGTTCTACCCTGTATGTCAACTTTACTTGGAGCCGCGTTACACGAATTTGGGGTTTACGTGCCGATTTTGGTCCAGCAAATGGACAAGAAGCGACCATTTGCGGTGAGCCGCGCTCGTTAGACCACCGGCCAGTGGGGTTTCGATCGCGAGTGACAATCTACCGCCGCAGCTTCTTCATTTCCTAGACTTGACCTGGTAAAAAGTCTATACTTGACGTTACCTCTTGGGTTCCCGTCGCATGCAGCGCTGTACTCCTAATTTCAACAGAAAGTAGAGTGATTTGATTTTGATTTTCGATTTTGACGCTCGATTTTGAACCAAGGCTTCATTTTATCTTAGCGCTTGCTCGTGAGAAGTCCTGTTTCGAACTAATTGTACGTAGGGGTACCGACTGCATTAAGACCCAGAATAGAGCATGCCCGAAAATGTAGTTAGACCGCCTTTGATCTCACCATAGGTCCCACATTTCCTCGCGATAGGTCCATACAATTGCTCGACTTGTTAAAGGTAAGGTTTGGTCACACTTTGCCTCTCCCAAAATTTGATTTAGAGAGGTCGACTTGGACTAGGTGAACATCATCTAGAATTTTGATAAGCTGAGAGCCGTTACATTCACGGGAAACTGTCTCTAAATAAAGAATTACGGTACCAACAGCATGAATGTCGCTATTTCTACGGCATGTAAAGTGTGTCCGGATGAGACTGGACAGCCATGCGGCTGGCGTAATTGGCAGGCTGCTGTCGCGTGCGCCGCTCTCGGACGAGGTGTCAGAAGGGCCGCAGAGTGCTCGTTCACCGCGTACGGGTGATCAACGAAACGACGCTGCCGACTGCCTGCGACCGATCTATTGGCCTTCCGCTGGAGGGGTTACGGGACGTCGGCTAGTGGTACCGCGGGAAGTGTGATGTCTCTATCTGAGCCGCCCACGTTGAGGTTTCTCGTTGTTCTCTCAGATACTGACAGCACACTTTCCGCGGTACCAGTGGCCGATGTCCCGTAACCCCTCCCGCGGAGGCCAATAGATCGGACGCGGGCAGTCGACAGCGCTGTTTCGTTGACTGCCCGAGCACGGTGGAAAAGCACGTTACGGTCCTTCCGCCACCGTGTTACGGATAATCTGATAACTGACAGGAGACAATCCAGAAGCAGTTTACGGCACATTCAGAAATCACCCTTTAAGTAAAGATCTGTTAAAACAAACTTTCAAAAATCCCTTCTGGGCGCTTCATCTTGAACTGCTCTTGACAAGTAAGGAGTAGAGTAAGCTTACACAGCGATGCTTACTACGCTCACTGTCTCTTGCAGTCTTCCCATTCGCAGATGTCATCAACGGAGAGTCACTCACCTGCCCAAAGCTAGCGTCGAACACAGCGAGGGTTTTGGGAAGAGTCTCAACACAGCGTTCTCTGCTCGGCAGTCGTTCACTGGCTCCACTCTAGTGGGTGGTGCAAGGACGATATCAAAAATGGAATCGATGAGTGAGTGTTCGATGAATCCCAGCAGTAGCCGATTGCCCGCCGACACCGCTAAAAGACGGGCAAACCTCTCTCTCCGCGGGGAGTAGTGCGCTGTGCCACGCCCACTAAATTGGAGCCGCGCAAGGTCGACTAGCCCGACTTAGCCGGCGGGAAGTGGGCTGTTTTTATCTGAGTCTGTATACCGGTCTACGTGGTCTACCGGCGAGAGAAGCCGTATAAAAGGCGACTAGATTTAACACTAAGTGTGTTAGCTGTGCTCTGGTGTTCTTCATTTCCTTTTTTTTCCTAGTACTCGTCTTCCTGCCGCCGCAGTGAAAAGGATTATCTCGCTAGAAGAGAGAATAAAGAGTTCACAAGGAATTCCCAAGAAACTTGTATCCGCAGGGATACAACCGTGGCGATCAGGCCATCCACTTGTTGCTAAAGGAGCGACAGTGGCAAGAACTCGACGAAGAGTGTTCAAGAAGTCGACGTAGAGAGTTCTGGGAAGTTGCTAAAAAGCTTTTCAAAGAGAAAAGAAAGTCAATTGGTGATCATGGATCCTCAGTCAGTTCTGAGCATGTTCAAAGAGCTGATGGAGGAACAGAGAAAAAGTGCCGAGAAGCAGCAGAAGGACATGGTAGAAATGGTCCTCAGTTAGCTTGCTGTCACGCGTGGTACAAGTTCAGTACCTGAAGTGAGTTCACTTCTGAACATGATGTCAGCCCTCAGCAATCGGATTGAGAAATATCGGTTTCGATGAAACAGTGGTTACTTTGAAGCAGATGTTTGACCTCAGAGTCTCGGAGTTCACGACAAAGTATCAGTGCTTGAAACTAGAAAAGAACGACTCCGAAAATTACCTCACGTATGCTGGTAGAGTAAAAGAGTTTTGCGAAAAAGCGAAAATTCATCAGCTTAATTCAGATGGAATCAAGTGCTTGTTATGGATTTTCGGTCTAAGGTCAGCGAAAGAAGCTGAAATAAGGCAAAGACTCATTGCGGTTCTGGAAAGAGAATACAAGGCTAACAGGAATGTTTTCCTTCAAGAGTTGCACATGGAATGTGAGAACTTTTTTAGTCTCAAAAGATACAGTGAGACCATCGCTGGCAACGTGAAGTTTGTGGAAGAAACTAACAAAATGACGAAAAGAGCAATTCAGTGTTGGAATTGCGGTGGTGACTATATGGCACGCTTGTGCAAGTCAAAGCCATGGTTTTGCAAGAAGTGCAAAGCAATGGGCCACAAGGAGACTTACTGAGAAGTCGCAAATCAACGGAAGGTTACAAAAAAGAATCCAGAGCGGAGAAACCGTAAGAACAGTGATCACAGTAAAAACACTAGGAAAGGTTCGAAACGCCACGTGCATGTGGTCAGGATATCGAATGCTGCCATCGAGGTAAATTCCGTGAGAGTATATGTGGAAGCGTTAGTGAACAAACATCCGGTCGAGTTTCTACTGGATACTGGGTCCGATATTACCTTGATCATTGAGAGGATTTGGAGGGAAATGGGACCTCCAACTCTTTAAAGCACAAACCTTGTGGTAAAAAATGCCAGCGGAAGTCCTATGAAGACTCATGCGAAGCTGAGATGCGAGTTTGAGATTGAGGGGTCGAAATCAGGAGGTCACTCGTATGTAACTCCCTACAACTCGCTGATGGGTCTCAAATGGATCCAAAAGAATGAAGAAATGTCACATCACGTGAAAATGATGGTGTCAGAAGTGAAAACTGGGGCAAACTCCGATGTTGGAGCGGAGTTAAAGAGAACCTATCCAGGAGTATTCGAGGATGGGTTAGGACACTGCACAAAAGAGAAGACTGAATTAAAGCTTGGGCCAGGCGAGCGTCCAGTGTCTCGTGGCTGCAGACCTCTGGCGCATGCTGCAGTTGAAGCTGTCGACGAAGAACTCGACAGGCTTTTGGAGATGGGTGTCATAACCCAAGTGAGCCATAGTGAATGGGCTGCTCCAATCGTGTACGTCAAGAAAGCAAACGAAAAATTGAGAGTATGTGCAGATTTATCCACCGGGCTGAATAAAGCATTGCAGTCGTTCGATTATCCTTTGCCAGTGCCGGTGGATATATTCGCGTCTCTCAATGGTGGGGCCGTATTTTCACAGATCGACCTGTCAGACGCCTAGTTACAGATTGAGTTGTCTGAAGAAGCGAAGAAGAAAGTGGTGGTTAACACACATCGTGGATTGTTTCAATACAATCGTTTACAATTTGGAATAAAGACCGCACCTGGCATTTTCCAGCAGATTATGGAGAAGATGGTGTCGGGTCTGAGAGGTGTGACGACAATACCTGGATGACATCCTAGTCTGTGGAAAGACGCACGAAGAGCATAGAGAGAATTTGCCGAAAATCTTTGATTACGGCTTCAAATTACGCTTTGAAAAGTGTGCGTTTTCTAATCCCGAAAGACGCTATCTCGGGTTCATGGTGAACAAGAATGGCAGAAGGCCGAACCTGGAGAACGTTGCAGCGATCAAGAAAATGGTTGAGCCAAAAAATGTGACTCAACTTCGAGCATTTTTGGGAATGGTGACGTACTATTTCGCTTTCATGTCAACAATGAAAGACCTTCGGGGTCCATTGAATGCGATGCTCAAGAAGGATGTGAAATGGGAATGGAAAGCTCAGCATCAGAAAGCGTTTGAAAGCATGAAGGCAGCTTTATCTAGTGACTTGAATCTTGCTCACTACGATCCCGAGCAGAAGATAGTAGTTGCAGCTGATGCGTGCGACTACGGTATTGGATGCGTCATTTCGAACAGATATCGGAACGGTGCTGAAAAACCGATAGCACATGCTTCGCGCTCGTTGACGAATGGTGAGAGGAATCACTCCCAGGTTGAGATAGAAGCTCAGGGACTAGTATTCGTTGTGAAAGAGTTCCATAAATACGTATACGTAAGGAAGTTTCTATTGTCGACAGACCACAAACCATTCTTAGCCATCTTCGGTGACAAGAAGGGAGTGTCAGTGTGCTCCACCAACCGACTCACGAGATGCGCAACAATACTGCTCGGTTATGACTTTGACATGCAATATGTGAATACCACGAAATTCGGACAAGCAGATGGCTTGTCGAGGCTGATGCAGAAGCATCCAGTTACCGAGGAAGATGTGGTTATAGCCTCTGTCAAAAATGATGTGACGACCACGCTGAAAGTTTGCATCAGGAAACTACCAGTAACTTACGAGGATGTTGAGTTTCACGCGGAAAAGGACGCGATATTGAAGAAAGTCATATCAAGCGTGAAAAGTGGAAGATGGCCCAAGTCTGACGCCAGACTGGCTCCTTTGCACAGTAGAAAAGAGACGCTATCAATGGTTGGGAAATGTCTCATGACTGGAGAGAGGGTGGTGATTCCCTCAAAGCTGCAATCAGAAGTTCTGGAGGAATTGAATACTAGTCATTCTGGCGTTGTATGGATGAAATGTTGGCCCGAAGTAACGTTTAGTGGCCAAACATTGACAAGGATTGTGAGGATGTCGTGCGGCGGTGCGAAAGCTGCCAGGAAACGGCGAAGAGACCAACGAAAGTGCTGTTGGAAGCGTGTTCACCAGCCACTTTTCGTCTTTCTTGTATAACTCGAGAAAGCCTAAACAGGCAGCAGCGACTGTTTATCCATACGTGTTCCATCTCATCGTTTTGCCAGTGGGAATGCTCTACGAATTTCAACAAATTTCAACTTGCCAACTTCCAGCGTATTCAGTGCTAAAAACGATGGGATAAACGGTCGCTGCTGCCTGTTTAGGAGGCCCCGTATAACTCTCTTTAAAGTCAACCTTGAGCGAAACTATGAAATATTCATGATCCTGGCGTTGAGGGCTATTCTAAGGTATAGCCATTGTCGGGAATTCGTGGAGAACCGTGGAAATTTCGCAATCAACTAGCTCTCTAGATACGGTAGACATATGAAAACGCAGACGGAGACGGTAGCGCCCCATTCGTCATGGTACCGTAATAACAAATCTGGCTTACAGCGAAACTTTTTTAGTTCTCAATAAAACCACCACCAAGGTTGAACCATTGGGTAGCCCTCGGAGCCAGGATCACAAATATCATCCTAGTCTCGCTCAAAGTTGAGTTTGGAGCGAGTTATAAAGAAAAGACGAAAAAGACGCGGAAACCCGACCTCGCTCACTTTCTGACCAAATCCTACGAGCGGTATTGTAGGTGGTCTAGCGGCAAAACAAGCCGTATAAAAGGCGACTAGATTTAACACTAAGTGTGTTAGCTGTGCTCTGGTGTCCTGCTCTGGTGTTCTTCATTTCTACTGATAAATCTTCCCTAGTACTCGTCTTCCTGCAGCCGTAGTGAAGAAGATTATCTCGCTAGAAGAGAGAACAAAGAGTTCACAAGGAACTCTCAAGAAACTTGTATCCGCAGGAATACAACACTAGCAATAGAAGGAAAACGAAATCATAAGTTGCTTCGAAAGTTACTTTACAGACGTTTTTTCCTCTACTTTAGCCCACTTGATTACAGAAAAGTCTAAATATGATGTTGCATTCGACCTAATGATTATAGTGGTGCTCGAATATTCCTTTGACAAGGTGCTTCTATGGCTGTAGACGACGGCTAATTTGGATTTGAATCTTTTTTATCAATTTCGGAAACGAAACAAAAACGAATAGGTGGCAAAATGAGTATTACTCAAAGGGGTGGAGAAAATATCAAATAGCAACAAGTTTTGCGGCTCATACTCGTTTGGGCAGAAAATGTCGAAGTAACAAATTCACGAAAAGCGAAAAAAAAGCTATGAATCACGCCTAATCGAGAAATTCCGCGAAAACTATCACCAACTCAGACAATAACACTGATGGATTCGCTGGCGCGTGGCGGGCTGAACAACTCCCATCTCATCGCGTGGCGGACCGCTATCGTTCTTGGAGGAAGCGCGTCATTCCGAATGTATCGCATTCTTCACTGTGGACCCCTGTGGACCCCCAGCGAAGACGCGACGCGATGTAGCGTGATCGAGACGAAGGCTGATTATAGCACCGCGTCGCGAATGAACTCTGAACGGGGCCTAACGAAACGCCCGCTCGTGACGCGCTGGCGTTGTATGAATAGAGCCGCTGTGGGTGGCATAAGCCAGCTGCTAGTGTAGAAACGATGCGTATCGAATTCGCGTGCCGCCACTCACGAACCTTGTCTGAGCGGAATATTGAAAATATTAAGCAGTTCAAAAGCTTTCGACGCCATTCTTAAAAACTGCCTCTTTAAAGCAGTAGAGTCGCAAAACTCTGAATTCGTTTGGCCCGTAGTCAAAATATTTCATTTATTCGAAATTACTCGATTTTCGATATTCATTCATTCGAATCGAATATAGAATCCAACATATTCATTCATTCGTTCATTCGAAAATTCTGAATTCGAATACATTCATTCAGTCGTTTATTCGCAAACTTTGAAGTCGAATATATTCATTCATTCATTCATTCATTCGGTCCGTTTAGTCAAAAAGCAAAACTATACTACAGATGGACCACGAGGTTTTTATTCAAGTCTTGGGTGGGTCACTACATTGATCATAAGTAGGTTTGAAAGTAGTTTCTTGTGGCGGAGAAAGCGATTTTTTAAAAGGGTGTCCCACCGGTGGGACACGCGGTCCGAAGTGGTAGTCAACGCGTGGCCCACCGATGGGACACGTGGTCTTGAATGGGTTAATAAAAAACATATCGAATCTAGGGCTACATGCGCTTGATAGGGGTATGTGAATAGGAATAGTATTCAAACTATTGCATGGAGATTCAAAGTGTTTTCACGTCGGCTTTTTGTTTGCATTTTTTGTCAGTAGAAATATTACATTAAACGTACCGTCGCCCACTGTAGTAGCCCAAAAAAATCGATACAAACCTCATATTGAGCTCAGCCTCCCCCCCCCAAGACAAAATTTGGGAGAGGGAGAGAAAGTCTAATTTTCGAAGCCCACCTAACATTTTGAGCTTGTAAGATTTAATGATCTACGATCAAGCCTCGGTAACTCAAAATTTTCGTTACTAGTATCAGGGGCATCTTCGCAAAGTACTTCATTCTGCTCTTGTTTGACTACGCTAAAATGGCTCACTTAATCAGTTGTATATAACGACAACGACTAAACAATAGAGTGTTGACAGCTTAATGACGTCCTTACTGAAATTGTGTAGTTTTTTTTTTGAAAACTTTGGTCAAGAGACTCCATTTTCTGTGGCTGAATTAGAACCGAAACCAGTGAAATCGAGCCTCATCATGAAGTTTCGAAAGGAGGCATAACGCCATTTAAGCGGTGACGTCAAAAGGCGGAATGGTAATGAAATCACTAGAATGGTAATGTCAGATCTGTGAGATGTTGATAGGATATGATCGCCGAATCGGGGATGGAGACATTCCTCCGATGGGATGTCTGCAGCAACGTTTCCGCGGATTGGCTGTTCACGTCACCATGAAGGAGGGGGGTGGGGGGGGGGGGGCGACGTGCAGTTCTCGAGGGGCTATCCCTGCCCTTTTTGGGTGCCTACATACGCGTCCTCTAAACAACGGCGAACGTCTGAGACAGGGGCGGGGCCAACTTCCTACTCGTGTAGCGGCACTGTGAGTCGTTTCTGACGCTTCAGACTGCGTAGGCATTGTGTTCTGGGCTATGCCATGCTATTCGGTTGATGCACAATTATGAGACGTTTTTATTTACGCGTTTTTCTTTAGTGAAAATTGGCGTCCTCAATATTTATACGATCGATCACTGGTCGAGAGATCGCCGCGTTGAACACACGTGGCACGCACGCAAGCGAGGAGGTAATGATATATCATTACCTCCTCGCTTGCGTGCGTGCCTCGTGTGTTCGATATGGCGATCTCTCGACCAGTGCTCGACGATACAAAAATACTTCTCATTATTTAGTTAAAAAATGGGTCTCGAAAATCACACTCATATTCGCCATATTATGCTCTACCTCTACGGTAAAAGATGGACCGCAGCCTAGTCATTTTGCGATCTCAACCAACCTTTTGGCGAAGGGACAATTACTGATAGTGCGGTACGGAAAAGGTTTATTCGTTTCAAATCAGGTGACACTAGTTTGGAGGGTAAAGAAGGAAGAGGTCGGCCATCGGATTTTTATGATCGAGAACGTCTGACAGCCGTGGAAGAGGACGAAAGCCTGACAACGCGAATGCTGGCTGACGACTAAAGGCATCGTTCGCGCTGAAAACCAATATCCATTTTTCAGGCTCAATTTCATGATTGAGCCCGGTGGACCACGTTGGTGAAGTTTTACGCGTCAAAAACATGAGGCTCTGAAGTTGGAGTGGTTCAAAATGAAGATTCGCCACCAATTTTCACCAACCATCTAGCACAAGGAACAGAAGCGCCACCACATGCGCGGATGATTCAGCATTTGAAATTTTTAATTCGGGAAATTCTAGCATCCAAACTTGCCCAATGGATACTTTATTTTTCAAAATAAGTTCCAGTGAACAAGAGGCAACAGGAAGTCACCCACCTAATAAGTTTGAAGCAAAAAACACATCCGACGTTTGCGAAAAAAACTTCAGACGTATTGCACCAGACACACCGAAATCGACGAAAGGGTGGGAAGTGAATAATTCGAGACAATTCAAATTGAGTTTTTTCGCAAAAGTCGATGGTTTTGTGTAGCCTTTCCACTCTTACTCTGTATGTCAGAAAATTGCCTGCTCAAAAACATGAAAAAATGAGATACGATTTTTTGCGCGTACGATGCCTTTAATGTCAATCAATCAACGATCGTTCGACGCCTGAAGAAGCTTGGAAGGCATAGAAATTGGCTGGATGGGTGATAGTTCGAATTTTCACTGACCTACTGCAGCGAAACGAACAAACACCATTTTTCAAGAATCTTGTCACTGGAGATGAGTTATGGCTTCTCTTCAAAAACGTTAACAGAATGAAGATCTGCGTTTCGCCACTCAGACGATACGAGGCCCCGAGCCGAACTGGCTCCTCCCACTTCCGCCATCGGCAACAGCTGACCAACTGCAGTTCCCAAAGGAACTGGACCTGTGTTTGTGTTGAAATGGCAACTCCTGTTGGTATTCTGCTGCTATCCGGGCCACAGCTGTTCTCCACCTTATTGATTACGAAACACGCGGGAACACGTCTACATCCTCCACGTATGCGCACAACACAACCGTAGTTCATTGATTGATTCCTTCTTGTCCTTCCCTCATCACTTGTGGCTTGATCCTCCCTTTTCATTTCGTATTGTTATTTCAGCGTATTCTTTTACCTTATTCTTACTGCTTCTAGTATTCTTGTTACCCGTTCTCTACTTGCTGTGTTTTCTATGTACACAACACGAACACACCAAAGTCAGTCGGGATTCTGTTGAGGTAAGATTTCAACTTAAACTGAGGTGATCTAGAGCAGTTGATCCTTAGATTGAGCAGCTGCCATTTGCCTGCCCCCCCGCGCTGTACATTTTTGAAATTGTATCAGATTTTCGGTGATCTTTCCGTGTTAAGGGAAATGCTGTTTTGATGGCGAAAAAAGGTGATGGTATAATTGTATTTAGGCAGTGAAGACAAAGTTAACAGAATAAAACCGACGAGCGCTACAGTAGGAGGGTAAAGCTTGTTTTAACGCCTTGAAGGCACAACGCGCAGCTTAGGACTCCCAAATTACATTCAATTGACAGTCCGCTACTGAAAATGTATCCAAAATTTTATGGAAGCAGTTTTAAGCCTAAGATCGCTGAAATTGAAGGTGTCCTTGAAAAATGTCAAAGTCCAGGATAATTATAAAATCACAAGTATTTTTTGGGATTCTAATTAGGGCTTTTCGCTTTGCTGCAAAGTGCAGAAAGGCTAGTCCGGTATCCATATAACAAATCGAGTTTTGTAGCTGATCAAGAACTGTCATGAGAGACCGATTTTCAATCGATTGTATCACAACTAAAAATTGGTCTTCAATAAGCGTTTTTGTCTGACTAAAGAACATAATCTGTTATTCCGGTCCCAGACTCTGCTTTTCGGCACGTTGCAGCAACGCGAAAGGCCCTAATCAGATGGAATGTTCTAATACCTGTAGATTTTCCCTTACATTCCTGGACTTTGACATTTTCTCAGTCCCAGTCAGGGATGAGCGGTGTAAGAATTTTGAATTTCGGAAATCGAAACAAAATTAACATCGCCGTCATTAAATCATAAATCGCCAGACACTTCTCCATTCCTGTCACTAGACCACTGTAAATCGAATTTCTGATCTCATGGGGATCCCATCAGGCCTTTGTTATACCCCACGACAGATCTGTCGCGGTCGCTGAGCACTGTTAGGCCGGGATCACACTTCCAGCGACGCGACGCAATGTTTACCATCCATGTCGACCGAAAATCGATATGACTGATATACACTGTCGCCGTCGCTGGTCGCGGGAAGTATGATCCCAGCCTTACGTCGCTGTAGCATAGGGCCAGCCGTCGCTGTCGCTCAGGACCAAGAAACACTAGGCAGGATTCTGGATTTGGCTGGGTCGCTGTCGCTGTCACCAGCGCACTGCACTGCGATGGGAAGCCGCGACAGCGCGACTACCGCACAGTTTCCACATTTCAGGCATAACATCTTTTTTTGAGCAAGCGACTGCGACAGATGCTGCAAACTGTTCTTGCGACAGCAGTTTTCTATTGCGTGAGCCTTGTCCCGGCACGATTCGTAACAGTTGACCGCACCTGTCGCGTTCGCAAAGTTTTGGTATAACAATGGCCTCAGGGATGAACGGGCGCGGCGTCGCTTCGGTTCTGAACAAAAGCGTCACACCCTGAAATGGTGAAATTGTGGTGAGCTAGAAGCGCTCACCAGATTTGGCTTTGATTCGACATCGCGCAACCCCCTGATCTCAGTATCAGGGTCCAGAGTTAACGTAGGAAGACCGTTCTTTTTGCATTCAATATACTTTAAGAAGTTGAATAAGTGTTCAAAAAATGGTCCGGAATGGTTACCTGAGATTCGAGAAAATTTGTCAAAACCACGTCATTTTGGTCGGGAAAAAGGGTTCATCTCCTTTTTCAGTTGGCGTACACGATTTTGTTGGAACACTTATCGTTGAGCTAGAAAGCCCATTTTTAGCCAGAAAGTTTGTTATGTTTGCCGCTAGCTCCTGACAAAATTTGAAGATGGTAGCTCAGTTTTGCGGGACCTCAAAAATTGAGGGTCAAGAAAGACAAAAACACGTAAACATCATTCCATAGTAATAAAGGAGAGTGGTGTCCGCCCGTCCGTCAGTCAGTCAGTCAGTCAGTCCGTCAGTTCAAGGTGTGCATTCTGTAATTGCAGACTTTTGTGTTTTACAAGGGTTACGCCCAAAACAACCGAACGGTACGTCAAAGAAAGTCAGCGGGACTCCAGCGGTAGTGCGCCCAACGACGCAGAAGTTGTGCGGGACTCATGTAAGAGCGCCGGACGCCATAGAAAATGTGCGGGACCCATGTAAGAGTGCGCCGAACGCCGTAGAAAGTGTACGGGACCCGTGTAAGAGTGCGTCGAACGCTATAGAAAGTGTACGGGACCAACGTAAGAGTACGGCGGACGCTGTAAAAAGTGTGCGGGACCCATGCAAGAGTGCGCCGAACGCCGTAGAAAGTGTACGGAACCCATGTTAGAGGGCGCCGGACGCAATAGAAAGTGTACGGAACTCATGTTAGAGTGCGCCGAACGCCATAGAAAGTGTGCGACACCCATGTTAGAGTGCGCCGGACGCCATAGAAAGTGTACGGAATCCATGTTAGAGGGCGCCGGACGCAATAGAAAGTGTACGGAACTCATGTTAGAGTGCGCCGAACGCCATAAAAAGTGTGCAGGACCCATGTTAGACTGCGCCGGACGCCATAGAAAGTGGGCAGGACCCATGTTGGAGGGCGCAGGACGCCATAGAAAGTGTGCGGGACCCATGTTAGACTGCGCCGGACGCCATAGAAAGTGGGCAGGACCCATGTTGGAGGGCGCAGGACGCCATAGAAAGTGTGCGGGACCCATGTTAGACTGCGCCGGACGCCATAGAAAGTGGGCAGGACCCATGTTGGAGGGCGCAGGATGCCATAGAAAGTGTACGGAATCCATTTAGGAGTGCGCCGAACGCCATAAAAAGTGTGCAGGACCCATGTAGAGGGCGCCGGACGCCATAGAAAGTGTACGGAACCCATGTTAGAGGGCGCCGGACGCAATAGAAAGTGTACGGAACTCATGTTAGAGTGCGCCGGACGCCATAGAAAGTGTGCGACACCCATGCTAGTGGGCGCCGGACGCCATAAAAAGTGTACGGAACCCATGTTAGAGTGCGCCGGACGCCATAGAAAGTGTGCGGGACCCATGTTAGAGTGCGCCGGACGCCATAAAAAGTGTGCAGGACCCATGTAGAGGGCGCCGGACGCCATAGAAAGTGTACGGGACCCATGTAGGAGTGCGCCGGACGCCGTAGAAAGTGTGCGCGACCTCAGGGGGAGTGCTCTGCATGCCGTAGAAAGTGTGCGGTACTACGTAGCAATGCGCAGGACGCCACAGAAGGAAGAATGTCTCTGAAACGAGCTCGAGAACGCTAATCTACAGGATTTGCCGCACTTCGGATTGATTTTGTGTGCGTGCACAACTGAAGTAGATTTATTGCTTTTCTCGGTATAATTTGCGGCTGTCTGCCTTTCCATGTGTCCACATGTGCGTAGGCAATCTTTGTGCCGACAACAAAATATATTGGGGCGAAATAATTTCTGAGCCGATTCTATGTATATATGCAAAGACAAATTGATAATTTCCGCCGGAGGCGAAAATTCGGGGGTCTGGAGGCGAAGCCCCCAGCCAGCCGTCAGGCGGGCGGAGCCCGCAGGACGGCTGGTGTTATTATAAACCATCCGACGTTTACTCATTCGTAAAACTGAACTAATGAAATGAATACCGGTACTGATAGGCTTTTGCTCAGGATGGAACGCTTCCTGAGACGGGGCAACACTTCAATTAACACGGCGGGATCTCGGAAATACTTTTTGAAACGCCGCACGGTGTGACTCACAACTTCGCCACAGAAAGCCGTAGATAGTGAGCGTGACCCCAGTAGGAGTGCGCCTAACGCCGTAGAACGTGTGTGGGACCCAAATGAGAGTGTGCCGAACGCCGTAAAAAGTGTGCGGGACACAAATGGGTGTGCGCAGAACGCCGTAGAAAGTGTGTGGGACCCAAATGAGAGTGCGCAGAACGCCGTAAAAAGTGTGCGGGACACAAATGGGTGTGCGCAGAACGCTGTAGAAAGTGTGTGGGACCCAAAGGAGAGTGCGCAGAACGCCGTAGAAAGTGTGTGGGACCCAAGTGAGAGTGCGCCAAGCGCCAAGAAAGCGTGAGGGAGCCAACTGGGAACGCGCCAAGCGCCGGGGAACGTGTGTGGGACCCAACTTCGGGTGCGCCAAGCGCCGGGGAACGTGCGTGGGACCCAACTTCGGGTGCGCCAAGCGCCGAGCAAAGCGTGAGGGACCCAACTGGGAGTGCGCCAAGTGCCGGGGAAAGTGTGTGAGACTCGACTTAAAAAGCGCCTAGCGCAGGGGAAAGAGGGCGGGACCCAACTGCGAGTACGCCAAGCGTTACGGATCGTGTGTTCGACCCAACTGGGAGGACCGGCAAGGGAGTGACAATCGAAAACGCGGTTATGATTCATCCGTTCATCTAGTCGTTATTGCTTCGGAAACTATGAAAAAAGGGTGTGAACTGTGGTGGTGCGAGAAGGGGTGGGCAAGTGTTATGCAAGAGGGGTCTACTACACAAATGCATGAACATTTGAAAAGTCATATTTGAGGGTGTAATGTGCCTTCAAAAAGAAACCTTTGCTAAAATAAAGTGAAATTATCTAACAGCTTGCTTTGCTACGGATTATTATGATTTGGAAACGAAACATTTGTGAGAAACTCGTTAAAAGAAGTGAAATGTCTCATGCTACTGATTTGGCATGGGAATAAACTCGAAAGAAGCGCTAAAAACTCAGTGAAATGATTCATCGTTGATTTGGCTGTGCACTTGTTTACTAAACAACAAAAATTGAGTGTGAGATTGAAAAAACCAAATCACGCACATCTCTTCTGAAATCAACCTAACGCTTGCAGTTTAGGTTAACAAGTCTCAGGTCCTTGCAAAATTATGTTGTGTCTCCCACCTCAATCATTCAGAAATATTGATTTTCAAGCATTACTAAATTATTTGACGGGTTCGCTTCCGATTGACTATCAAGGACGAAAAAGGAAATAACATCACGTAGTGAGTTTATGGGAATGTCGTCAACTAAGAGAACTCCTGTCACACGAAAACATAAATGCTCAGTAAGAAGTGCGTGATTTGGTTTTTCAATGTCACACTCAATTTTTGTTGTTTAGTAAACAAGTGCACAGCCAAATCAACGATGAATCATTTCACTGAGTTTTTTTTTAGTTTTTTTTTCTTTTGAGTTTATTCCCGTGTCAAATCAGTAGCATAAGACATTTCACTTCTTTTAACGAGTTGCTCACAAATGTTGCATTTCCAAATCATAATAATCCGTAGCAAAGCAAGCTGTTAGATATCGTGTTTCTGTTTTTCGGCCTATCTTGAAAACGGTTAGAAGCTGATTCCAACGATGTCTCGTGAATCGAACAAGACCCCTTGGGAACAGAGTTACGGCCTCTCAAAATTTAAGCTGCGGAAGCATGGTGGACGAGTTGTCCGAGGCTTGTAACATCCGTCATTTGCAACCGATCTCTGCGAGCGGACCTGAATGGGTATAGAGACTGAGCATGAAGGGAAGAACGGGGGTATTGATCAAAAACCATCGCTCATTTCGCCACTGTTGAGCTCGAAACATGGTAAAAGGGGCGTACCAAAATGGCTTCCTCATGTGGGCGCCCCAGGGTGGCTTCCCGCTATATCTCGCTTATTCGGGGGAATCGAGAGCTCGCACTTGGCAGGTGTTATACGGGGTGGGTTTACTTCACAATTATGTGGTTTTCACGGATTTCGCCCCTGAGCTTGGACTGTGCCTTTAAAGGCAGTGGTCGCGATCAAATGTGCTTGTCTTCTGTTCCTCTCTAAACCCTGTTCTAGGTTTAGAGTAGTAGGACCTATAAGAAAATATAGCGAAAAAACCACTGTTTTGGGCCAAATTTCAACCCTGAACTTTCTTGTCTTTTGATGGTGGACGAGTCCACCCCACATCATCGGCATCGATGATCTCTAGTATCAAGAACATCAGCTGGCTTGAAATTGAATTTCAATATATTTAGGACTCATCTAGTCAAAAACATTGACCGAAGTGCTTGCTTTCTTTGTTCAACTGTTTTTATTAGGTAAATTTCCATTTATTTCTTCGTCTGAATGTCGATGATTTTTGACTGCTCGGCATGATACTGCGATCTTTTCAAGCGGCGCTGTGCCCGTGTGCACGAACTGATATCTTTGGGCCTTAGAAACTCTAACCCTTGCCCGTTTTTCACCGCACTACCTTCATAGTTTTTCAGCTGTATTCCACCTAAGCTGATTTTTGTAGTTTTTTTTTTCGATAACGTTTTTCATCGCGACCACTGCCTTTAACAGTTGTCATTTTTGAGTCATCTGCGTGTATGGAACAGAAGACGTTGGAGGGAAGACATCTGGGCATACTACTGTCCACTGCAGACGTCTCGCTGTCTTCTCTTATCTGGCCGCTCTGCAACTCCTCTTAAAGGCATCGTACGCGTATATTGTTTTTTCATGTTTTTGTGCAGCTTGGCCTCTCTAGTGAACGAAAATGTCGAAGGGGCCCATGAAAAACCTTCATTTGTAAAGAAAAGTCAATCGGAACACATTGTTAATACGAATATGAATTTCGCGCCAAAATCCTTTTTGAAGTTTTTCTGCTTCTGGAGACCTCGTCACTGTCATTTTCGGAGTTTTTCTGCATGTGGAGTTCGTGTCGTAACTATGTTTCATGTTGTCTTACGTTCGCACCAACATTCTTGGAAAAAGTGCTAGATGACTGGTGAGAATTGGGACAGGGGCTGTCTACACACCGAGGGAGGAGTTGTCCCGTTTTCGCAGTTCGAAACGTCACGCCACTCAACGCGAGCGAAGTGGTTCCAAGTGGAATTAGAGCCGCAAAAGGCGAGACAACTCCTCCTCAATGTGTAGAGAGCCCCTGTCCCGTGATAATTGGTGGCGCATCTTCATCTTTGACGCCTTCCAACCTCATTGCCCAACGTTTTTAACGCGCCAAAGTTTAGCAATGTGGTCTACACGCTCAATCAAGAAATTGAACCTGAAAAATGAAAATTGATTTCCAGCGCGAACGCTGCCTTTAAGTATTGCGTCCTTGAGCACATAAGAGATCGCAAGTTCACATTGCCCACCGACGCCCTTAACTCGATTTTTTGTTTTAACTTGAGGAAGATAGGGCGGGGCAGATTTCAAGCACCTTGTTTGCTTTTTTCTACATTATCATGCACAAAAAACATCAGTTTGGAAACTCCTTGAATTGATAGGCTGTGGAGCACGACCCCCGTAGAATGCTGCACATGGTTAATGGAGGGAGGCCAGCAAAGCCGGTCTATCTTTCGGCGAAGCCAAACGAATGCTACACATGACTAATAGGATAGAATCGATCAAGCCAGTTTATCGTTCGGCTAAGCCAAACGAATCTATACTCGGGTGATGAAGGGAGGTCGGCCGAGTGGGCCTGCTGTTTCACGAAGCCAAACGACTAGGTGTGGAGGTCGGCGTTGTGGAAACTATTCTTCGCAGGAGAGATGTTTCGAAGAAAAACATAGTGTTCCCTAGCAAAGCCTTCCTTCAGCAATGTAATCATCTCATATTTTTCAGATCTATCTGAAGTAGGCCGGCAAAGCTTGCCTCCGAGCCGTCAGCGGCGCTGGGCGGCTTGAGCCGCCTTGCGACGCTGATTTTTATATGTTGGAACAGCCGCTCGCAGACCCTATGAAACGGAAGGAAGAGTACTGGGTTACGGTACTATGGGAAGGAGGGCAACGGTGTTCCAAATTTAGAAACGCTTCCTTATTTCATGTGAAATATTTTAGAGCGGATGTGAGGAAATACACGATCAAGCACGCACGGCTTACTATAAAACTGGTGAGAAAGTCATAACACTGCGCGACCCTGGTTTTAAATCCATCAAAAATCTCTGCGAATCTTTTTTAGAGAGTGAAAGTGGTCCCTCCTCCCCCCCCCGCAATGAATACGAAGGATGTGTATGACGGATGCATCACGAGGACGATGTGAAAGCTATCCGGTGTATATGAAAAATAATTGTGCAATTTTTTTTGTGTAGCCTTCTTTGTCTATTTCCTATAATATTTTACAGGAGTTATACATGAATTCGCTGTTCAGTTATTTAACTTTAATTTGTTGAGTTGTCTGTTGATTGTTTTTGTTTTTGAACCTAATAAAAAGTTGAAAAATATGGACTGCTCCTGAAGTTGATACTGAGATTACATCAAATTGTGTAAGGGATGCCGTTTGGTATTTGCAACGCTCGGAGAACTCGATAAAAAAAGTTATAATAATTCATTTTGGGAGGTTTTCTCAATTTATCCAAATTACTGCGATGATGGGGCTATAGATAGGGCCAGTATAACTACTTGATTAGGGCTGAAAGACACACTAGTTGAAATTCGTGCAGAAAAAAAACATCCCTGGAATTGGATTAGCTTCTGCCGCGATATTGCCATTGGAAGGGTCACTTTTTGGAGTGGAACAGCATTATGTTCTAAAGAAGCCGGATTCGACAACGGGTATACTCCGGGTATAAGAATGCTAAGGGGTCTAGGCTTCCGGACTTTGCTTAGCAAAGTCTGGAAGCTTATACCCAGATGTGCCCTCATACCCGGGGTATAAAGGTAGGCGAACCAATGGTGTGGAGTAAGAAGTGAAACGAGCGAAGAACGGTCTTGTACGAGAGAGCTACAGCGGTTTTTGATATCCCTAGGACTACGAACTGCAGTTGCCATGGCAACAGGATACGAAATCGAGCCGAATTGCGGGCGCCCGATCGGCAACAGCTGTGGCCCGGAGATCGGCAAATTCGGCGCCCCGAGCCGCCCTGTCAGGCGGCTCGTGTTCCCATCCAGTGCGGCTCGGGGCGGTGAACTGCAGCTGCAGGTGTTTCCCCCAAAGGAATACCAAAAGATGTGCACTGTAAGAAGGCTACAGTTGACCGCAATGTTAAAAGGACATGGTGCGGTTGCGGACTCGCACTAAAACTACGGTAGAATCTGGCACTCTGCCAGATTTCGTCATCGATCGGCGCCACAGCTGATATTCTCGTGAGCAGAGAGACGACGGTTGGCGCCGATCGATGACGAAATCTGGCAAAGTGCCAGATTCTACCGTAATTTAGTACGAGTCCGCAACCGCACCATCTCCTTTTAACATTGCGGTCAACTGTATGTGGTGTGTGTGGTGGGACAGAAGCGGAATAATCCATTGGGAAATCATTTCAAATGGCATTTGTTATTGGTTTAACGACGTAGATGGAAGGCAACAATGGAGAATCCCTGAGGCAGTTCTTGAAGTGGATAGTGACTAATAGTCACTGACTATGCTCTCGAATGATCATTTAAACATGTTTTGATTAATATTGTTTTTGTTTTTTTTGGCAAAAAATTTTTTCTCAACGTTCCACATTACGCATCAACCCAATATTTCCGTAGTATTCTCAACCACGTTTACGAGCGTGTATGCTGCCTTTAAAGGCAGGGTTCGCGATGATTTTGGTCCCCGAGTTTTTTTACATAAAACAATGCGTTGGCCTCCAAGCGTTACCAAAATTACGAAGAAACGGCGAGAAACGCATTAAAACGTCGTATTTTAGTGACATTATTCTATAACAAAGACTAGTTGTCCGGTTGCGTGAACATGTTCATGGTGGTTGTCACCGGTGGAAAATTGGCTCAATTGAAAATTGAAAGATTATTTTATGCAAAGCAGGATTAGTTAGGTCCCTAAGGAAAGAACGGAGCAATAGAGAGTAGAGAATTGCAAAGGACGGGTTCACAAAAGATTTCATTGTCACAACAAACACTTCCTGTGATACTTAAGAGGCGGGGTGATACTTAAAGGCAGGGTTCGCGATAAAAACGTCTTTTGAGCTCTCTTCATGAGAACGTAGATTTGGTCATCACAAAAGTAAAAATAAGTGAAAAAAAAACCCGGAAGTTCGCGGGTAAACGCTCAAAAACGAAGTAGAACGGCTAATTACTGGTGTCGGCCGCCCCTCTAATTAACGAGATTTTCATTAATGCTTGCTTATCCGCCTTTTATTTTGCTGCTCAAGTAGTCAGTAGTCTCTACAGATGTTCAGAAGTTACTCTAGAAGCAAAATAAAAGTTGACAAAACTTGATTTTTCACAAATCTCGATAATTGGAGGCGGGAGGACACCAAGCAATAACTTGTTCCTTAGCGTTTTTTCTTCAATTTTTTACTTATTTTCACTTTTGTGATGACCAGATCTACCATTTCATGGGGATAGCACAGTATCCGATTTTATCGAGAACCCTGCCTTTAAGGATTTCGTGTACTTCTAGTGCGTTTTTCTCAACTTCTACGTCATTTTAGTTCTACCCGGGGGCCACTTGATTAATATAGTGAATAATCTCAAAATTGAAGATTATCGTGGACACTGTCTTTAACCCAAAGCTCATTTCATTTATCATGCACTGGCTATTCGGAAGTAGTGAAAGATTAATCAAATTCCAAAAATTCTGTTCGGACTGCTGTTCTCCTGTCCCTTATACCTTTTGATTCCACTAACGGCTTCTACCGGGGTTACTGATTCTATCACAGTGCAAACCCGTGAAGTTTTCCCAAGACAACGTCGTTTAACTCACCTGCGGAAGAACAGTCCTGAGCTCCGTGAGAAATTGCGAAAGATACGACGGATCGAGGACCGAGTCCAGGGCACCGAGCGTCCATGATATTTCTACACCGGAGGCTTTCGCGGAGTGCACAACCTTAATCCATCTTTCAAGTATTTCATAAAGAAAATTAGAAGATCAAATTGATCCTCCCGCTAAGGATTTCGCAATGCCGGTGGATAAAATGCTACTGGTCTTCTCCTGAACATCAGACCATGGGTCGCTTCAGCTTGGTGGACGATATAAGTATGTACATACATTGCTTCTTGGATTATTCCTCGAATTGACCTCGAAAATGGTTGGAAATCCAATTTTTTCGACTTTTTGATTTTGAACATAATGGAAAATCCATCGCTAATAGTCGAGTCGGGGACACGTTTCATTGTGTCTCTGTTGGGTTCAAAGCTTGAGCCGAAGTTCGAAAGTCGATGTTCGAAATTTGATTTTTCGAGCAATCGTTTCTCAAGTTTCGAAAAAAATCAAAATCCCAATTTTCCACTTTTCGACTGAGTCGAAAGCGAATATAGTTGAAAAGTTCATCGCGAATATTCGGAATGAAGCAATGTATAGTGGACACTAACTATTTAAAAAATGTCTGAAATTCAGGGCTGTCTAAATCAAGTTTGTTGACCTCAGCGTCGCGTGCGATTCTGCCGCCTATCGACAACAATTTGGTTTCGATCACACCTATTCTTTCATTTTGGAGAATTTTCAAATTTTTTTCTGGAAGTGTCATTCCGCCGCAATGAAGGCGACGAAGTTTCTAGCACAAAGAATAAGCTTTTCTCATAGAGGCATGAGCTCCTCTAGGTTTTCAACAAGGTCAGAATTTTCTCAACAAGCTCCAGGAGATTAAGAGCATAAAAATCGAAAGCGGCATGATGAATTTAGTGCTGATGGTGTCCTAATGAGTACAACGACCTGAAGCAGCTGCATGGAATATGACGCCTGCGGGAAATAGACGCTAGGTTCAACGACACAGAATTTGCTCTCTCGTGACCATCTGCCTTCTTCCTAGCGAAGAAGCGGCTAGCTTGATAAAGACTGCCTATAATTTCTGATTTTATACTTCAACCCTGTCTTTTCTCTGAGTTCATTTCTTAGCAAGTATTTAATTTGTTTGTTTTGCTGAACCTACGCTGTTGATGTTGTTGATCAGATGTTTTCGCTTCAACGGTGATCCAAGCTCAATTCGCCAAATGTCGCTCGTTTGGCGGGCACCAATGGAGAGAATAATCTACAATTGAAATGCATGAAGAATGAGGAATTCTATGAGCAATGTTCTGTTTTGAGACAAAATTTATTAAACAGTTGTTAGATGCGATTAAGAGTCTACAGTTCTTAGTCTGGGAACTTTATGCTTCCCAGAGAGTCTTTCTGTAGGCCGCATCGTTGTCAGACGATCTACCCAGAGGTGTGCGTTTTTCGTTTTTCGATGTTTCGGCTTTTTTTTAATTTTTAGGCTTTTGCCTTTTCAAAAAAATTTGCACATGCTTGGTTTCACAGTGCATCGGCGGCCTGGGGACGCTAGAACCGGAGATGGTACGGGGGAAATTTCCTATACAGTGTCAAAAAGTACACTAAGGTACTGCTGGTTTACGTGTAAGGATGGACCGTTTTTTTTGTTTGGTTTGTCTGAAGGGGTTTCCTCCGTTTTTTTTCCAGCGTAGGATCATTCAAACGTAAAAAATTTGCTGTGTTTTCATTAATGATTTTTCATCTTGAAATCTGAGCCAATTTTTTTCTCGGATTTCATTTACACCTACAGGTACAAAATGTATGCACTGTCGTTCTCGGAGCTGAAATCCGGTCAGTAATTGCGGTCTACGGCTGTTGCATCGATAATCGTGCTGGGAGAAAGGTAAATCGTGCCGGGACGAAGTGGTCCCAACACGTTTATCATCCTATTGCTCAGAAAATTACCGCATTCAATGCTTGTCGGGCCAGTCCCATTAAAAGGCTCGGTCTCAGGGTCACGTGCTGCGAAATTTCATCGCAGGAGCACAGCGGTGTCCAGCGGCTGAGTTGGCCAAGTACCGCAAACTTGGGTGTTTGAATCGGTGACGCTGACTACATCTGAACCCTGTCTCGAGAGTGTGTCGTATGCTTTCCTTTTTTGGACAATTGTTTCAAAAAAAATTAGGTCAAAGTGTATCATACACGCATTGAACGTCTCATTTGTTGGGGGACGTGTTGTAATTGGAAACACAATAGGAGCACGTGCTCCCCTGGTAGCACGTCTCCTAACTGTCCTCGAAACCGCCTTTTCTTCGAGTTGAATGAACATGCGACACGCATTGAATACGGCGAATGTCTGAGTGCGTGATGCAACAGCCGTTTTACGCAAATGCAGACCGGAATTTGGCTCCGAAAACGACAGAATTTTGGAATTCTTTGACAGGCACCAAAAACGTTCCATCATTGTCGTATGGCTGAAATGATCAACACACAACACCATATCATAAGTCAAAAGAAGTTTGAAAGAATAATCAATCCTGTCACATCTTACCTTTGCCGGTTTACCCTCCGTGTCTTGCATCCACTCCTCCACCCTAGCGATCAGGTTGAGCACCTTTGGGGATACATCGACCATATCCGTCAGCTGAACATTTTCATTGTACATGTATGTATCAACAAGCGTGCACATTCACGCCGCTTCGCGACGTACTTGTGGGCGCGTACATAACTTATTGTCTAACAACTGTTCGATTAGCGGAAGAAAAAATCAATGAGAAAATTTTGACGAAAACATATGGCGCGCTTCATGCTGCTTCAAGGCCAATCTGAAAAACTCCTCTGACAACTCCCCCCCCCCTCTCCCGATTCCGCTTACACATAGTGCAATCACCCTACAAATTTCAAGTCGAATGCATTTCCCCTCGTGATTTTTTGGGTGCCTATAGCACAGGCCATAAGCCGTCATATAGATTCCTTCTTCAATGTCCATTTGTATAACAGCAGCCATCCGTGGGGCTTTTTCGAGGTTTTTGCAAAGAAGGTCACCCTCCACGACATATCTTCTCTCGTTGGTGTATCAGTTCTGTTAGGTGAACTACATACTTACGCATGTACAGTCGTCACGGATGACACTCTTTTACTTTGCATTCCTTATTGTGTGTTGGCGCGAATTCGGTGCATGAATTCTATACCATATACGCACCGAGTTCGCGTTTACTCAGAAGGAGGAGCTCAATGTATCAGTTTGATCCGTGCCGATTGAATATGCAGCAGTCGGACATCAGTCTCATCCGTGCACTCTAGATCAGTTTATTATCTCTACCTCACCATAACAGAAAACAACTCGAATCGCCTCATCTTTCAAAATAAATTGACGGAATTTCCGTGGATCCACTCGCACACACACGCATAAAGTGTGTTCGAATGAGACTGTGCCCAATAAGCCGGCGTACGCATCAAGCGGCCGTTGCGATGGCATTTTTCGGACGAGTCTTCCCACGGCCGGGATAGCCTAAATGTATTTATCTAACATTCTTGATGATCGACATGCAGATTCAAAAAATCTACGTGATGTTCGCTCGACACGCACGCCGATCGCGTGAACGGACAATTTCTTTCGGGCCGATCTGACACAAACAGTTTGCAAAATATATGTAGTAGGAAGCTTATTTTTATTTGCCCGGCACTATCTCACTCACCTGGATATCAGCCGGACCAATCACTAAGTGGCTGCACCAATGAGGTTGCAAGGCACGGGGATCAAAGTCTTCGGCTCCATCGTCAAGATAGCAAAAACGAGTGCACTGAGCTGGGGGACGACGCTGATGGAGTCTAGATCGACATTTCAGCATCTGAAACTTTGAAAGAAATCTGAGAACGGAGAAAATTGTATTTTGAGGCGGATGAAAGGTTTCAGGTCTTGTCATAAGATGGGGTTCGATTCAGTACGTCCTAATCCATTGTGGGTGGTCGTCTTGCGGCGCCAGACCGAAGTGGAGTCGACCAATAGCAGTGCCTCGCCCTTCCCTCCGATCCGCCCACCCTCATTTCTTGGCGCCACAATACCACCGCCCATCCATTCTACACGCTCGGTAATCAACCTCGCTCACGGCTCATCAGAGCATCAACTTTGGATGGATGGTTGCCACATTAAAACTTTTTTCGACTCTCTTTCCCAGGTATGATTTTTTGAACAAACCGAGCCAATCATCGTGTGTGACGGATATGAGCCAGCACCACATTTTCCTTTCGGATCATCAAGTTGCAGCGAGGATATTCCAGCACCTCCCAATCCTTCCTGAGTTATCCACTGGATCTAAAAAAGCGGAAATACTCGGTTAAAGTACGACAAAGGTTTTTCTGGCCATACTTTCCAGTTGAAATCGAACCTTCTTTCCGAGTGACAGTTCCTTAGGGAAATTTGCTGAAGTCCAGCTCAGCCTGCCCTCGATCACTGTACATGCAGCTTTTGCGTCAACTGAGGTATCTGAAACGAATACCCTTCTTTATTCCCTCGATTCAATGAGGTTTTCGATGAATAGTTTCCATACAGAATAGCAACTAACGTGCTGAATGGCAGATGTCCTGCAGTGGACGACGAACAGGCTCTTGCATTGCAATGTCGCCGTGTACAGTGGACCTTGGATTGCGCACCTGAATTGTTTTTGAAACTTCTGAACTCCTCATGCACTGCAGGTGCACACTCTGGTCTGCGTCGGGGAAAAATAGAAATAACAAATTGCTCTGAAAGTGGCCTCTGAAGTTGTTTCGAATTTGATCGTTTGCAAGCTTCACCCACCATACGCCCCATTTAGGGATTTCAATTTCCACGTAAACTTCTTACGAAGACTTCGCATTGCAGGGATTTTTGCCCACAAAGCGCCCATCACCACAACGCTTCAGAACTGTCCGATATTTTTACGGTCTTATTTTTGGACTACTGCTATCAAGAGTAATACAATAGTGCGACAAACTATCGGATTTAGTGCCCACAATTTATGGGAAATTGCGTATTTCCACCTGAAAAACTCCGATTATAAACCGCTCAGACAGTCTTGTCAGCAGGAATATATCATATTTTGACCTTTGATCGATGAAATTTCAGAATGAAATACTTTTTTTTCGACAAAACACTGAAACCCAAAAGACTACTATCACATACCATTGCATCCTCACTGACTAAAATAAATATTTAAAATGCCTTGAAAATTTGGCTGGTAGATCGAACGCACAGGAAGGAAGGAGCCGTGGACCCAGCTTGGTTGACTAAATGCGGCGAGCGAAGGAAGGTCAATTCTGAAGCGAGTTATGACGATGAGGCGCTCTGACCGTTTAAAAAGAACCATCTTTTTTTGCAAGAATTCTGCTAGGTGATGTAACGTCGGCATGGATCCGGAAGAGACTTCGCGTTCACTGTTGAAGGTTGGCACAAACTCGGTGCCATATGCTATAACAAAGATGCACCGAGTCTGCGCCAACCTCCATTGGGGAACGCAAAGTCTCTTCAGGATCCATGCCGGTGTTATGTACAGTACGTACTCGGGAATCGGAGCACGCGCTGTCATTAGATTCTCTGCCAGCGCGTAGCTAGATGCCTCACATGGAAACCGGAGATGCCCAGGGTTTCGGAGGCATCCAGTCTAATTTTGACCCGAGATTTCACGTGAATTACGGAGAGTTTAGCCTCAATTGGTGAAATTTTAGCTGCAGCGCCCTCATATTCTACGCTAATTCTCGTTACAGCACTCGGTCGATCGACCCACCCAGTCCTGATCCGTACTAGAAAGGCGATCCCAGCTACGATCGACAGCATCGCCGTTTCTTCCCCACGGCCTGCAGCATCCCAATGGCCGAAATTATCCTCACCATGGTCTCCCAGAGAGCGACACCGGGTCACTCTCCACGGCCAGTCACAGAGTGTGGAGTAATCACTCCGTGATATAACTGGGCCACCGCAGTTCGATCGGCATCCTTGCATTCCGCGTAGCTAGCGCGGGTTTAAGATTGCATTTCAGCACAGGCTGTCGCGAAATCCGTAGATTCTCGCTACAAAATTATAGCGAGAGTATACGGGTTTAGCGACAGAGAGATCAATGTATCAAATTTAGCCTTCGTTTTTACGTAGAATACGCGTAGAATTTGCACCCTTGTACCGTCGACACAAGAATATGCCGGTTTTAGCTATTGTAGCCAAAACCCGTAAATTCTCGCTACATGGAATGGGGCGGCGTTACAGGCCACGCCCTCGGAGGCATCTAGCTAAGCGTTGGCAGAGTTGCAGGTGGAATCAATAAAACGCCATCTGTTAAATCTGTGAGAGCCTATGCGAAATCGTGAACGACCGGTCGTGAGCATCACCTTTTGACAGAGCAACTTTTTTAAAGGCATAGAACACCCGAGAATTATTTTTTAATTTTCATTCTGATCTTGGAGAGAGTCACACACTGATCACAGTGGTATCTCTGAAATCGTCCTAGACCCCCTACGGACAGAGTTATGGCTCCATAAAGATGCCGAAATTTTGAGTGTGAAAAATTGGTGGACGAGTTGTCTGAGTCCTTTACTGTTCATTTGCAACCGTTGCGCGAGAGCGAGCCAGGATAACGAGACAGTCCGACAATAGACTGAAGGACGACGACTTGTTGAGAGTTCATCCATCTATCTAGTCGCTATCGAGATCGGAAATCTGGTAAGGAGTGTGGCCCGTGGTGGTGAGCGCAGGAGGTCGGGCCTGAGTTTGTCGCTTTTATATCGCTTATTTGAAGGCTTTGAGATCTCGCACTAGGCACTTTAGGAGGGATCTACTATACAATCAAATAAAAAACAAATTTCATGTCTGAGGGTGTACTGTGCCTTTAAGGCGGCGCTTACGATGACCACTATCGGTGCTTCCCCACAGCAAAACAAAAGGCGAAGAGGAATTTATGCTCCCAGTGTCAAAAAATTGCCAGAAAACGAGCTATTCTCTGAGAATATTTGCCTCGCTATGACATCGTAATAACCTACATGTGGTCGGGTCCGGCCACATGTGGGTTATTACGATGTCACATGTGGGCTATTTCGATGCCACAATGGTTCCCACCACGGTTTCCGTGTGCTAGGGTGCGTTCCAAGCACATTCCCATGGCTAAACGCTTCCATCGAAACGTAGCCACGGCCACGTGGAAGCAATCTACAGTTATAAATCGTGGCCATGGGAAACAAGTTCGTCCATAGAAAGGTAATTTGCCCTCCCACGTCATCGTGGAAACATTCATGGAACGCACCCCAGGACCACCCCCCTAGCCGTGGGGACCATCCTCTCAGCTGCCAAAAATTAATCTTCGGCTTCTGAGTGATCCTTCGAAGGTGACTTGAAGTCACCTTCCAGGATCCGCCTCGAAATGGTGAGATGTGGCGCCTTTTATACCTTTCGGTTTGCTTACTCTGAGCATGATACTGATACAAGGAAAGAACTCAATTCTCAACAAGTTCAAGACTGCAATGCTATAGCGATGCTATTTCTCTCACCGCAAGATTTGCTGTGGCGTAGCGATGCTATTTCGCGCAGGAGCTGCGTTTCAGTGCCATAGCGATGCAATAGCCATGCAAAAATTCTCAGAGGAGTGGCAAAAGAACGGCTGTAGACAGGTTTCTGAAGGCTCCGAAACGCCCCATGCCCCCCTTTCCGCCCCTCGGCTTGAAGGAACAAAAATTCGAGGTTACATTTGCAGCAAATAAATAAATCAAGGAGTTAACATTAAAGGCAGGGTCCGGGCGGAATTTCGATTTTGAGATTTTCAGCTGAATCTGCGCGCATGCTACAGGTAGTCCCAAGGAACATGCGAAAACTGGGTAAAAAACTTCTTCAAGTTATTCCACTCGTTTCCGTCAACTGCTGTGTCAGAAAAGTGTGTCCATCGTCCACGCATTCTTCAAAACTGCAGTGTAAATATCGGTCATTCTAGCCATGATTATCATGCTGTGAATCGTAATCCCTGATATAAAGGCCGTTTTCTCCAAAAGTAAGGACTCAGAGCTTGTTGAACGTTCAGATGATGTTCAGCTAGGCCAGCCCAATCTATCTAACCCGATTTTCGGTAAGGTCAAATTTTGACCGGACCTTGCCTTTAAGTTAGCTGTAATGCTTGGTTGCAATGATAGTTATCATTTCTTCCTAGCGGTCAGTTCTCCCTCTCTTCGAAGCCAACGAAAACATGGGTGGCCCTCTTTTAGCCCAAAGACACGCCTACCGCGTTCATTCAAGGCATATCACGCTATATAGTAGGGCATCAGACCTTTCGTATACCGTAGAGAACTCAAAAAAGGAAGCGATCTTGAGCCCGACTTCGAAGGCATGGTAAAACCCGTGAATGTCTTTGAATTTGGCTTAAAAGGGCATCAAAGGGAGCGTTGCGAAGTGGCTTCTTGCAGTACCTCGCATATCGGGAGAAATTGAGAGCTCTCACTTTGCAGGAGTTATACGGGTCTACTTCACTACTATATAGAAATGTTAGATCCCATCATTGAGGTTTGATTGTGTCTTTAAGGACGATCATCCTTGTGAAGACCACTTTTCGAAATTTGCAGCTTTTGTCTTTGCGACTGAAAGTAGAAATAATGCGCGTTGTCGCCTGCTTCTCTTTTCCTTTTTGAAAGCTTCAGAGTCACGAGTTCCGAATATCTTACTTACCCTGTATGCTCGTCCTCCACTGCTCAATCCAACAATTATTTTTTCAGCGGGAACTCCGCTGAGCAGCATCCTAGAATACAGTTACCTTTATCAAAGTCTATGCATATCATAACTCTCGCTTCCCATACTTGTCTGTCGATCCACTGATTGTATCTTCGAGTGGGATGGAGTCAGACGACATCAGGGGATCGAGATGACTCACAGAGTAAGCGTCTTCGGATGACTGTAATGCCCTCAGTGTTCGCACTAATGATATAATACTGCGTTAACATTGAAACAATGAGATTGAAGAAGAAACGCCATAGCGTTCCAACACATGTTTTACAACAAAATAATTAAACTCTGAAGGATTTTTAGTGAGCTCTGGATTTCAATTACCACCAGCAGCGGAGCGGTGGGCCTCGTCTAAATATAACTGATAGTGAGAATGTTCCGACGAAAAACTGCTGGTAATGACCGCTCACTGCTAATAATGAACGACATTGGAAGCCCACTAGAGTTACCCAGAGCTTATCTGGAGTGTGATTTTGAAATTCAGACCAACAGGATGGACTGCTCCGTTTTCAATACTGAAGCCATGTTATTACCGGGAGCTCTTCCATGTCAAGATAGATGTGCTCGACGTGATCGACAAGCTCATGAAGTCTATTCGCGACTCGCCACATCCATCGCGATGAGATCGCCAGAGTTGTCAATGAGGACGTCGATGAAGGAGTCAATGACAGGGCCTGAAAATGAAGTCAGAGTGGAATATTAGGGAGAGTGAGGGAACTGGGAGAAGAACTCACGGAGAGAAAATGTGGTGCTGTGCTCGACTCCAACGTCGCACCCTCCATGCGAACGAAAACTCCATCAAAGTGCCTTCAATTGATATTTCGCTCACACATGGAAATTGAAATAATACTGGCTTGGATTCGCTCCAGGAATTTTAAGCAGCTTAACTCCTTACCTAAAGGCAGTGTTCGACTCAAACATCGGGTGTGGTAGTAATTCCTCCGAAACTCCGAGTTTCGAAAAGATCGAAACATGCAGGTATTCTGCGAGTTTCGACCTCAAAATAAGAGCCAATTTTGAGGTGATATGGCAATAAACAGACTTCAATCCGTATCCATAGGGTACCCCAACCTCAAAATGAACTATATTCCGAATCTGGTGCAAATGGTCAACCGCCTCCTATCCTGTACTCCGTTCTATGGAGCTTATTGCGTGTTTGCCTCTTGGTTTCGGGCACCCTCCCGAGATCGCTGAAACTGGCAGCAGGCTCTGTCTCTAGGCGAGGTGAGCAGCGAAAGGCGAAACAGCGCAGCGGTGGTGGAGACGCGAGAGACTCCCAGTTTCGGAGAGAAAAAGTGTTGCGGAGGACTTTTTCGTTCATCATGCGAGGTGGGTGCTGTTTTGCACGGGCTGTCAGCAAGCGCGCAGACAGTGATAGTCATAAAAATTATTGACAGCCGACCTTCAAGGATGCACCTCGGATACCTCGGCAAAAATCGGTAGATCGCGCGTTTTTAACGCGGAAAAGCCGGGATTTGGTCACCTTAGCGGGAAAAAACTTAATTGTAGACTATTTCAACAGTAATTAAGCTTTGATAAATTATCAAATTGGAGTGATATGAGCATATCCATAAGATTTGGAGCATTTTGAGCCGGAAAAGCGAGTATTAACTTGGAAATAGCGAAATTATTTTTTTTGGCAGAAGTCAGGCGTTGACACCATTTCAAACTCAACTGATAAGATTATAGCTCTTCGAGTTATAAGTTTTCACACCAGTGGAGCGATAACTTGCTCCTGATGACCAGGGAATCGCAAAATTAATTCCTTTTGACACAAGTAATAAATTGATACCTTATCAAACTGGACTGATGATGTCATAAATCCATGATTTTCACGTTTTCAGTTTCAGCTGGAAGGAGCGGGTATTTGCTACTGGTAGGCTGAGCATAGCAAAATTAATCTTACTTAGTACAATTCAGGCACTGAAACGTTACCAAATCAAATTTATGAGGTCATAACTATACGATGTCGAGCAATGTGAACCGAAGTTGTTCCTTAGATTTTTTCCGATCGAATTGATGTTAGAACGCGAATTTTTGATTTTCTTATTTCTTTTTTATATCATTCGGTCTTCGATTAGTTCAGAAGTTTCGTTTTTTGATTCTTCGATTTCCAAAAAGTGATCGAGATGTGATGTTTTAAATTTTGTTATTCAATATTCAATTTCTCGGAGATCCTAATCGGAGCCATGTATCAGGGTGATGCAGAAATTATCGAGCATTACTTTGCTCGTTCGACTGAGTTTCCCAGGCAGATTTCGATACGCCACGAACTTGGACAGTGAGTACAGGTGTAAATATGTAGGTGCAAAAAAAAAACAAAAATCTTTGTCGTGTCAAAATTTTCACAATTCTATAACTTCCTAATTTTCTCAAGGAGGTCCTCAATTTCCTGTGAATTCGTGTTCTGAGAAAGTAGTCGAGAAAAAAGTTTTTTTATTTGATAAAAATGATTTTTTCGTCAAGTGCGAAGATCATATGATTTGAATTTTTCATGAAGTTCAATTCGTGATTTCATATGTCTCCATCCACATGCCCAATTTCTGAATTCACAAAAGTAAAATTCCGGAACACGTTGCTGGTTGTTCGGAGGATAAGTGGAAATTCATTTCGAATTTTCACAAAAACTCAAGGTATGGGCTGAGCGAAATGAAACGTTTTTACAAATTTTGCACAGTGTCTACAAATTTTCTAGCAAAACTCAAAGCTGCGAAAGTTTGTAGGGTATTTGCACTTTTCATTAGAGTTATCATCTTATCAGTCCGATTCGATAAGGTATCAGTACCCGAAGTGTGCAAAAAAATTAGTTTTGCTATGTCCAAGTTATCAGGAGAAGCATGATTTTTTCCGGATGGGTGAGAAAACTTTTTTTCGAACCAACAAAAACTTTCGCTCATGCGGTCGTTCAAACGATAGAAAAAAGTCAGAGATTAGAAAGTCCTGTTTTGTGCGAGGGTAGTAGGTGCTGGCAAGAAATAGGCAACAGTAGGTTTGACACAAGACTTGAGAGGTGAAAAATGCGGGAAGGATTAACAGCAATCATATTTTTAGAACAAATAGAATCCGTCGAAAAACGTTCAGGAAAATGAATAGACGTGTAGTTATTGAGGTCCTTTCATTGTAGTCCAGAAGGCCGATCGAATTTACTCGAATGAGGAACGACTTTAATAGATTCTTTCACATGTCTTATACAAGTAAGTATGTAGGAATTGAGTTTTGAGTTCCGCTTGACCAACCACTCCATTATGAACGCCTTGAGTGTACAATTTTCAATGCTTTTTCTATCAATTTAGGCTTCTAAGTACTCAGGCGATACGAGGCCCCGAGCCGAACTGGCTCCTCCCACTTCCGCCATCGGCAACAGCTGACCAACTGCAGTTCCCAAAGGAACTGGACCTGTGTTTGTGTTGAAATGGCAACTCCTGTTGGTATTCTGTTGCTATACGGGCCACAGCTGTTCTCCACCTTATTGATTACGAAACACGCGGGAACACGTCTACATCCTCCACGTATGCGCACAACACAACTTTAGTTCATTGATTGATTCCTTCTTGTCCTTCCTCATCACTTGTGGCTTGATCCTCCCTTTTTCATTTCGTATGGTTATTTCAGCGTATTCTTTTACCTTATTCCTACTGCGTCTAGTATTCTTGTTACCCGTTCTCTACTTGCTGTGTTTTCAACGTATACAACACGAACACATCAAAGTCAGTCGGGATTCTGTCGAGGTAAGATTTAAACTTAAACTGAGGTGATCTAGAGCAGTTGATCCTTAGATGGAGCAGCAGCCATTTGCCTGCCCCCCGCGCTGTACATTTTTGGAATTGTAACAGATTTTCGGTGATCTTTCCGTGTTAAAGGCAGAGTACGCACAAAAAACCGTGAACAATTTTTTTACAATTTTGCAGAGTTGGACCCATCAGGTTGTGATATATCGCAGAAAGGCCACCAAAAACAGTCGTTTTGGAGAAAAGCTCGTTTGAAAATTCCGGAGCATTCAGCTTCCTTTTTTTCACGTCTGTCCGGTGTGTCTAGTGTAATGCCCAAATGTCGGAAATTTGAACGGCTAAATTAGTTTAGCCTCTTTAACTTTTAGGTTCCTTAATTCTTTTGCCTTTCTGCTGTCAAAAGTTCTCTAAAAACAGGAAGGTTTCAATACACAAGTCTGAACTCGAGGATCTCACGGAATAAAGAATATAGAATTCTGGATTTCCGCGGCCTGTCGTGGCGCTTCTGTTCCTCGTGTTAGATGATCGACCGGGAAAACGCCTTTTCAGACCACGGAGCAGTTTTCACGAGCCTATAGCGTTATGAATACGCAACATTGAGGTCTCAAGCTTTGCCAACCATCTCCACTTTGTGCAAACATTGGATTGAGAAGAAAAACCCAAATGTGGTTTTCTGCGCGGACGCTGCCTTTAAGGGAAATGCTTTTTTGATGGCGAAAAAAGGTGATGGTATAATTGTATTTCGGCAGTGAAGACAAAATTAACAGAATAAAACCGACGAGCGCTACAATAGGAGGGTGGAGCTTGTTTTAACGCCTTGAAGGCACAAGGCGCAGCTTAGGGCTCCCAAATTACATTCAATTGACAGTCCGCTACTGAAAATGTATCCAAAATTTTATGGAAGCAGTTTTAAGCCTAAGATCGCTGAAATTGAAGGTGTCCTTGAAAAATGTCAAAGTCCAGGATAATTATAAAATCACAAGTATTTTTTGGGATTCTAATTAGGGCTTTTCGCTTTGCTGCGAAGTGCAGAAAGGCTAGTCGGTATCCATATAACAAATCGAGTTTTGTAGCTGATCAAGAACGGTCATGAGAGACCGATTTTCAATCGATTGTATCACAACTAAAAATTGGTCTTCAAAGAGCGTTTTTGTCCGACTAAAGAACATAATCTGCTATTCCGGTCCCAGACTCTGCTTTTTCGGCACGTTGCAGCAACGCGAAAGGCCCTAAACAGATAGAATGTCCTAATACCTGTAGATTTTCCTTGCATTCCTGGACTTTGACATTTTGTCAGTCCCAGTCAGGGATGAGCTGAGTAAGAATTTTGAATTTAGAAATCGAAAATCGAAACAAAAATGAAAATTTCGGAAAACGAAAATCGGAATTCGAAACAAAATAAAAATTTCGGAAATCGAAACAAGTTTCAAATTTTCGGAAATCGAAATTCCGAGGCCAAAAACTGGGCGGAAATCGGAATGCGGAAATCGAAAACGGAACAAAGTGAGCATAGTGCAAGCTGGCATCGAAAATACATGTTCTTGACCTCGGGTTAGCGACGCATCGCCGTCATTAAATCATTAATCGCCAGACACTTCTCCTTTCCTGACACGCTAGACCACTGTAAATAGAATTTCTGATCTCATGGGGATCCCATCAGGCCTTCTTTGTTATACCCCACGACAGATCTGTCGCGGTCGCTGAGCACTGTTACGTCGCTGTCGCATAGGGCCAGCCGTCGCTGTCTCTCTGACCAAGAAACACTAGGTCAGGATTCTGATTTTGCTGGGTCGCTGTCGCTGACACCAGCGCACTGCACTGCGATGGATAGCCAGGCGACAGCGCGGACTACCGCACAAAGTTTCCATACATTTCCAGGCATAACATCTTTTTGGAGCAAGCCGACTGCGGACAGATGCTGGCGGTAACCCGTTCTTGCGACAGCAGTTTTCTACTGCGTGAGCCTTCTGGTCTCGTCTACGATTCGTAACAGTTGACCGCACCTGTCGCGTTCGCAAAGTTTTGGTATAACAATGGCCTTCAGGATTGAACGGGCGCGGCGTCGCTTCGGTTCTGAACAAAAGCGCTCAAGCACCCGTGAAATGGTGGAATTATGGTGAGCGCGAAGCGTCCAGAGTTAACGTAGGGAAGACCGTTCTTTTGCATTTAATATACTTTAGGAAGTTGAATAACTGTTCAAAAATAGTCCGGAATGGTTACCTGAGATTCGAGAAAAATTGTCAAGACCACGTCATTTTGGTCGGAAAAAGGGTAACTCGATTTTTTGTTTTAACTTGAGGAAGATAGGGCGGGGCAGATTTCAAGCTCCTTATTTGCTTTTTTCCACATTATCATGCACAAAAACATCAGTTTGGAAACTCCTTGAATTGGTAGGCTGTGGAGCACGACCTCCTAGAATGCTGCACATGGTTAATGGAGGGAGGCCAGCAAAGCCAGTCTATCTTTCGCGAAGCCAAACGAATGCTACACATGACTAATAGAGATAGAATCGATCAAGCCAGTTTATCGTTCGGCTAAGCCAAACGAATCTATACCCAGGTGATGGAGGGAGGCCGGCCGAGTGGGCCTGCTGTTTCAAGAAGCCAAACGACTAGGTGCGGAGGTCGGCGTTGTGGAATCTATTTCTCGCAGGAGAGATGCTTACAAAGAAAAACATAGTGTTCCCTAGCAAAGCCTTCCTTCAGTAATGTAATCATCTCACATTTTTCAGATCTATCTGAAGTAGGCCGGCAAAGCTTGCCTCCGAGCCGTCAGCGGCGCTGGCGGCTTGAGTGAGCCTTTGCGACGCTGATTTTTATATGTTGGAACAGCCGCTCGCAGACCATATGAAACGGAAGGAAGAGTAGGGTTACGGTACTATGTGGAAGGGAGGGTAACGGGGTCCCGAATTTGTAGAAACGCTTCCTTATTTCCATGTGGAGTATTTTAGAGCGGATGTGAGGAAATACACGATCAAGCACGGACGGCTTACTACAAAACTGGTGAGAAAGTCATAACACTGCGCGACTCTGGTTTTAAATCCATCAAAAATGGCTCTGGGTGAATCTTTTTAGAGAGTGAAAAGTGGTCCCTCCTCCCCCCGCAATGAATACGAAGGATGTGTATGACGGATGCATCACGAGGACGATGTGAAAGCTGTCCGGTGTATATGAAACAAATTGGCGCAAAGCGCGCTTCGCGGCGCTTTGTCCGGGAACCATAAGTTGGGGCCTGCGCTTCGCGGCGCCTTCTGTCCGGAAAACCGTGTGGCTTTTTTGAATAATTCAAATCTCTCACGGTTCGGGACAACTCGGCATGCGCTTCGCGGCGCTTTGTCCGGGGAACCATAAGCCGGGGTTCGTTCAGCGCGCGCTTCGCGGCGCTCTGTCCGGAAATCTGTGTGGCTTTTCTGAATAATTTAAACTCTCACGGTTTGATTAACCTCGGCTGCTAAAGCATGGCGTTTCGCGGCGCCCGTCCGGGAACCATAAGCTGGGGGGCCTGCGCGTTGCTTCGCAGCGCTCTGTCCGGAAACTGTGTGGCTTTTCTGAATAATTTAAATCTCTCACGGTTCGATTAACTGGCTGCGCCAAAGTGTTGCTTCTCGGCGCTTTGTCCGGGAACCTTGAGCTTAAATTCAGGCTGGCTTTCGGCGGCGCTCTGTCCGGAAACTGTGTGGCTTTCTCTAAATAATTTAAATCTCTCACGGTTCGACACCACAAAAGCAGCGCTTCGCGGCGCTTTGTCCGGGAGAACCATAAGTTGGTTCTGGCGCTTCCGCGGCGCTCTGTCCGGAAACCGTGTGGCTTTTTTGAATAATTTAAATCTCTCACGGTCTGATTAACTCTGGCAAAGCGCTTCGCGGCGCTTTGTCCGGGAACCATAAGCTGGCTTCAGTAAGCGCTTCGCGGCGCTCTGTCCGGAAACCGTGGCTTTTCTGAATAATTTAAATCTTCCTTACGGTCTGGATTAACACAAAGCGCGCTTCGCGGCGCTTTGTCCGGGAACCATAACTGCGTTTGGGCTCAGCGCGCTTCGCGGCGCTCTGTCCGGAAACTGTGTGGCTTTTCTGAATAATTTAAATCTCTCACGGTCTGACACCTGGCCAAAGCGCCGCTTCGCGGCGCTTTGTCCCGGGAACCATAAGTTGGTTCAGGCGCTTCGCGGCGCTCTGTCCGGAAACTGTGTGGCTTTTCTGAATAATTCTAAATCTCTCGCGGTCTGACGACTTCGGCTGCGCGTACGCTTCGCGGCGCTTTGTCCGGGAACCATAAGCCGGGGGTTCTGCGCGCTTCGCGGTGCTCGTGTCCGGAAACTGTGTGGGCTTTTCTGAATAATTGAAACTCTCACGTTGTTCAGATAGTTCCACAAAAAGAAGGCTTCGCGGCGCTTTGTCCGGGAAACCATAAGTTGGTTCAGCGATACGCTTCGCGGCGCTTCTGTCCGGAAACTGTGTGGCTTTTTTGAATAATTTAAATCTCTCATTTGGTGTCTGATAATAATTCGGCTAAATAGGCGCTTCGCGGCGCTTTGTCCGGGAACCATAAGCCGGTTGGCTCGCGCGCTTCTGCGGCGCTCTGTCCGGAAACTGTGTGGCTTTTCTGAATAATTTAAATCTCCTCACGGTTCTCGACAACCCTGGAGCAGAGCGAGCTGCTTCTGGCGGCGCTTTGTCCGGGAACCATAAGCCGGGGTCTGCGCGCTTCTGGCGGCGCTCTGTCCGGAAACTGTGTGGCTTTTCTGAATAATTTAAATCTCTCACTTGTTTACACCTTGTTTGATTACCCGCTAAAGTAAGCGCTTCGGCGGCGCTTTGTCCGGGAAACCATAAGTTGGGGGTCTGCGCAAGCTTTGCAGCGCTCTGTCCGGAAACTGTGTGGCTTTTCTGAATAATTTAAATCTCTCACGGTCTGGGAATAATTCTGGTTAAAGCGCTTCGCGGCGCTTTGTCCGGGAACCTTGAGCTGGGGTTCAGAAGGCTTCGCGGCGCTCTGTCCGGAAACCGTGTGGCTTTTCTAAATAATTTAAATCTCGGAGTTCGATAAATTACAAAAGTACGCTTCGCGGCGCTTTGTCCGGGAACCATAAGCTGGTTCGCGCCGCTATCGCGGCGCTTCTCGTCCGGAAACCGTGCTGGCTTTTTTGAATAATTTAAATCTCTCACGGTCATTAACCTGGCTGTGCGCTTCGCGGCGCTTTGTCCGGGAACCATAAGCTGGGTCCAGCAGCTGTGCTATCAGCGGCGCTCTGTCCGGAAACTGTGTGCGACACTAATTTTCATGAGCGATAATTTAACTTCACGGTTTGGATAACCCTGGCTGCAAAGCGTGCTTCGCGCGCTTTGTCCGGGAACCACATGAAGTTGGTCTGTAGCGCTCGCAGCGCTCTGTCAACGGAAACTGTGTGGCTTTTTCTGAAATAATTCAAATCTTACTGGTTTGATTACCACCTGGCTAAAGTGCCGCTTTGCGGCGCTTTATCCGGGAACCTTGAGTTAGACCGTTATATGCTTCGCGGCGCTCTGTCCGGAAAACTGTGTGGCTTTTCTAAATAATTTAAATCTCTCACGGTCTGGACAATCGTCACAAAAGTAAGCGCTTCGCGGCGCTTTGTCCGGGAAACCATGAGTTGGGGTGCAGCGCTTCGCGGCGCTCTGTCCGGAAACTGTGTGGCTTTTCTGACCGATAATTTAAATGTCTCACGGTCTGGATTAACCTCGCTCGTGCAAGCGTCTTCGCGGCGCTTTGTCCGGGAACCATAAGCTGGGGATTCAGACGCTTTGCGGCGCTCTGTCCGAAAACTGTGTGGCTTTTCTGAACAATTTTAAATCTCTCACGGTCTGATTAACCTGGCTGCAGCGCTTCGGCGGCGCTTTGTCCGGGAACCATAAGTTGGGATTCAGGCGCTTCGCGGCGCTCTGTCCGGAAATTGTATGGCTTTTCTGAATACCATTTAAATCTCTCACGGTTTCGACAACCTGCAGCAGCGCGCTTCGCGGCGCTTTGTCCGGGAACGGCATAAGTTGGGATTTGCAAAGGTCGCGTGCGTTTGCATGGAAACTGTGTGGCTTTTCTGAATAATTTAAATCTCTCACGAAAGTCTGATGATCTGCGACTGTGCAAGCGCGCTTCGCCGGCGGCTTTGTCCGGGAACCATAAGCCGGTTGGTTCGCGTGCTTCGCGGCGCTTCTGTCCGGAAACTGTGCGGCTTTTCTGAATAATTGAAACTTCTCACGGTCTGGATAAATCTGGCACAAATACTACGCGCTTCGCGGCGCTTTGGTCCGGGAACCATAAGCTGTAATGTATCGCGCTTCCGCGGCGCTCTGTCCGGAAATCCAGGGGATTTTATGAATAATTTAAATCTCACGAGTCTGGGACAACTCCTGGCTGCAGCTGCTTCGCGGCGCTTTGTCCGGGAACCATAAGTTATGGTCTTCGTGGCGCTTCGCGGCGCTCTGTCCGGAAACTGTGTGGCTTTTCTGAATAATTTAAATCTCTCACGGTTCGATAATTAACCTCGGCTGTGAGTGCTTCGGGCGGCGCTTTGTCCGGGAACCATAAGTTGGAGTTCGCGCGCTTCTGGGCGGCGCTCTCTGTCCGGAAACTGTGTGGCTTTTCTGAATAATTTAAATCTCTCACGGTCTCGATTAACTCCTGGCGCTAAAGTACGCTTCGCGGCGCTTTGTCCGGGAACCATAAGTTGGTTCGTACAGCGCTTCTGGCGGCGCTCTGTCCGGAAACTGTGTGGCTTTTTTTTTGAATAATTTAAATCTCCTCACGGTCTAGACAACCTGGCTGCGGGCGCGCTTCGCGGCGCTTTGTCCGGGAAACCATGGCTGGGTTCATGCGTGGCTTCGCGGCGCTCTGTCCGGAAACTGTGTGGCTTTTCTCTGAATAATTTAAATCTCTCACGGTTTGACAACTCGGCGCGTGCAGCTGCTTCGCGGCGCTTTGTCCGGGAACCATAAGCTGGTTCGTAGATGCTTCGCGGCGCTCTGTCCGGAAACCGTGTGGCTTTTTTGAATAATTTCGGGAATCTCTCACGGTTTATTAACTTACCTGAAGCGCGTCGCTTCGCGGCGCTTTGTCCGGGAACCATAAGTGTTGGTTCGTGTGCGCTTCGCGGCGCTCTGTCCGGAAACTGTGGCTTTTTCTGAATAATTTAAATCTCTCACGGTTTGATACAACGCTCGGTCTGTGCTGCTTCGCGGCGCCCCCGTCCGGGAACCATAAGCCAGGGTTCAAAGCCGCTTCGCAGCGCTCTGTCCGGAAACCGTGTGGCTTTTCTTGAATAATTTAAATCTCCTCACGGTTCGGGATTAACTCCTGGCTGCACAAAGTGCCGCTTTGCGGCGCTTTGTCCGGGAACCTTGAGCTGGTTCAGGCGCGCTTCGCGGCGCTCTGTCCGGAAACTGTGTGGCTTTTCTAAATAATTTAAATCTCTCACGGTTCAATGACAATCTTTAGCAAAAAAGCGCGCTTCGCGGCGCTTTGTCCGGAGAACCATAAGCCGGGGTTCTGCAGTAGCGCTTCGCGGCGCTCTGTCCGGAAACTGTGTGGCTTTTTTGAATAATTTAAATCTCTCACGGTCTGGAGAATTCCCGGGTTGCCGTGCGCAGCGCTTTCGCGGCGCTTTTTGTCTCGGGAACCATAAGTTGGTTTGTACGCGCTTCGCGGCGCTCTGTCCGGAAACTGTGTGGCTTTTCTGAATAATTTAAATCTCCCACGGTCTGACAACCTCGGCAAAGCATACGCTTCGGCGGCGCTTTGTCCGGGAACCATAAGTTGGGCCTCAGGTATACGCTTCGCGGCGCTCTGTCCGGAAACTGTGTGGCTTTTCTGAATAATTTAAATCTCTCACGGTCTGGATACCCTGAGCTGCGCATACTTCGCGGCGCTTTGTCCGGGAACCATAAGTTGGGTCTCGTGCGCTTCGCGGCGCTCTTGTCCGGAAACCGTGTGGCTTTTCTGAATAATTTAAATCTCTCGCGGTCTGACGATTCTGATGCTGTGCCGCTTCGCGGCACTTTGTCCGGGAACCATAAGTCGGGTTCGGCAAATGCGCGCTTCGCGGTGCTCTGTCCGGAAACCGTGTGGCTTTTCCTGAATAATTGAAATCTCTCACGGTTCGATTAAACCTCGCTGCAAGTAGCGCTTCGCGGCGCTTTGTCCGGGAACCATAAGTTGGTTCGTACAAGCTTCGCGGCGCTCTGTCCGGAAACTGTGTGGCTTTTTTTGAATAATTTAAATCTCTCACGGTCTGATAACTGGCCAAAGCAGCGCTTCGCGGCGCTTTGTCCGGGAACCATAAGTTGAATAGAAGCGCTTCGCGGCGCCTCTGTCCGGAAACTGTGTGGCTTTTCTGAAATAATTTAAATCTCTCACGGTTCTGATACAACCTGGTTGTGCAGAGCGCTTCGCGGCGCTTTGTCCGGGAACCATAAGTTGGTCTGTAAAGCGCTTCGCGGCGCTCTGTCCGGAAACTGTGGCTTTTCTGAATAAATTTAAATCTCTCACGAAAGCTGACAATTCCGCTGGAAAGCAGTAGGCTTCGCGGCGCTTTTGTCCGGGAACCATGGGTTGGAATTGTTCAGCGCGCTTCGCAGCGCTCTGTCCGGAAACTGTGTGGCTTTTCGAATAATTTTAAATCTCTCACGGTTCGATGGACAACCCCGGCCAAAGCGCCGCTTTATCCGGGAACCTTGAGCTGGTTCAGGAATCGTTACTTCGCGGCGCTCTGTCCGGAAACTGTGTGGCTTTTCTAAATAATTTAAATCTCCTCACGGTCTGAGACTTACCCACAAAGTGCGCAGCGCTTCGCGGCGCTTTGTCCGGGGAAACCATAAGCCGGTTCAGCGCGTTCGGCGGCGCTCTGTCCGGAAACTGTGTGGCTTTTTTTGAATAATTTAAATCTCACGGTTCTGACACCTGCCAGCATAGGCGCTTCGGGCGGCGCTTTGTCCGGGAACCATAAGTTGGTTCGGTAGCGTTTCGCGGCGCTCTGTCCGGAAACTGTGTGGCTTTTCTGAATAATTTAAATCTCCTCACGGTTCGACAACCTGGTCAGCTGTGCAAAGCAAGCGTTTTCGCGGCGCTTTGTCCGGGAACCATAAGCCGGATTGCAGCGCTTCGCGGGCGCTCTGTCCGGAAACCGTGTGGCTTTTCTGAATAATTTAAATCTCACACGGTCTGATAATTCGCGGCAAAGTACGCTTCGCGGCGCTTTGTCCGGGAACCATAAGCCGGACTGCGCGCTTCGCGGCGCTCTGTACGGAAACTGTGTGGCTTTTCTGAATAATTTAAATCTCTCACGGTCTGGATGACCTCGGCGTAAAGCACGCTTCGGCGGCGCTTTGTCCGGGAACCATAAGCCGGGGTTTGCGCGTATGCTTCGCGGTGCTCTGTCCGGAACCGTGTGGCTTTTTCTGAATAATTGAAATCTCTCACGGTCTGATTACAACCTCTCGGCTAAAAGTATTTCGCGGCGCTTTGTCCGGGAACCATAAGCCGGGGTTCGTAACGCTGCTCGCGGCGCTCTGTCCGGAAACTGTGTGGATTTTATGAATAATTCTAAATCCCTCACGGTCTCGACAATCTGGCTGTGCATACAACACGCTCGCGGCGCTTTGTCCGGGAACCATACAGTTGGTGGGTCTGGTACGCTTCGCGGCGCTCTGTCCGGAAACCGTGTGGCTTTTCTGAATAATTTAAATCTCTCACGGTTCTGGACAACCTCGGCTAGTGCAGTGCGCTTCGCGGCGCTTTGTCCGGGAACCATAAGCCGGAGTTCATACGCTTCGCGGCGCCTCTGTCCGGAAAACCGTGTGGCTTTTCTGAATAATTTAAATCTCTCACGGTTCTGGACAATACCTGGCTGCAAAGCGGTAGCGCTTCGCGGCGCTTTGTCCGGGAACCATAAGTTGGTTCACAGGCGCGCTTCGGCGGCGCTCTGTCCGGAAACTGTGTGGCTTTTTTTGAATAATTCTAAATCTCTCACGGTCTGACACCCGACAAAGTGCTTCGCGGCGCTTTGTCCGGGAACCATAAGTCGGGGTTCGCGCGCTTCGCGGCGCTCTGTCCGGAAACCGTGTGGCTTTTCTGAATAATTTAAATCTCTCACGGTTTGACAACCTACAAAGTAGCGCTTCGCGGCGCTTTGTCCGGGAACCATAAGTTGGGTTCGTCTGTGCGCTTCGCGGCGCTCTGTCCGGGAAAACTGTGTGGATTTTCTGGAATAATTTAAATCTCTCACGGTTCTGACAACCTCATGCACAGCGCTTCGCGGCGCTTTGTCCGGGAACCATAAGCCAGGTTCGCAGTGTACTTGCCGCGGCGCTTCTGTCCGGAAACTGCGTGGCTTTTTTGAATAATTTAAATCTCTCACGGTCTGACAATTCCTGGCTCATAAAGTAGCGCTTCGCGGCGCTTTGTCCGGGAACCATAAGTTGGGGCTCAGCGGCGCTTCGCGGCGCTCTGTCCGGAAACTGTGTGGCTTTTCTGAATAATTCTAAATCTCTCACGGTTTGACACCACATTGGTTGTGAGTAGCGCATGCTTCGCGGCGCTTTGTCCGGGAACCATAAGTTGGGAGTCTCGTACAAGCTTCTCGCGGCGCGCTCTGTCCGGAAACTGTGTGGCTTTTCTGAATAAATTTAAATCTCTCACGGTCTGACTCAATGCCAAAGCAGCGCTTCGCGGCGCTTGTCCGGGAACCATAAGTTGGTTCAGGTACGCTTCGGGCGGCGCTCTGTCCGGAAACTGTGTGGCTTTTTTTGAATAATTTAAATCTCTCACGGTCTGGACACCTGGTTGGCAAAGCAAAGCTTCGCGGCGCTTTGTCCGGGAACCATAAGCCTTGGGGTTCTGCACAGCTTCGCGGCGCGCTCTGTCCGGAAACTGTGTGGCTTTTCTCTGAATAATTTAAATCTCTCACGGTTTGTTAATTGCTTTGGCAATAGCGCACGCTTCGCGGCGCTTTGTCCGGGAACCATAAGCCGGTCTGCGCCGCTTCGCGGCGCTCTGTCCGGAAACTGTGTGGCTTTTTTCCTGAATAATTTTGGGAATCTCCCACGGTTTGAACAATCTCTCGGCTGTGCCAAATGCTTCGGGCGGCGCCCTGTCCGGGGAACCATAAGTTGGGGCCTCGCGCCGCTTCGCAGCGCTCTGTCCGGAAACTGTGTGGCTTTTCTGAATAATTTAAATCTCTCACGGTTCGACAACTGGTTAATAAAGCGCCGCTTTGCGGCGCTTTGTCCGGGAACCTGAGCTGGGGTTCGCGCCGCTATCGTTTACGGCGCTCTGTCCGGAAACCGTGTGGCTTTTCTAAATAATTTAAATCTCTCACGGTTCTGAATTACCTCCGGCAAAGCAGTAGGCTTCGCGGCGCTTTGTCCGGGGAACCATAAGCCGGGGGTTCAGTAGCGCTTCGCGGCGCTCTGTCCGGAAATCCGTGTGGCTTTTTTTGAATAATTTAAATCTCTCACGGTCTGATACAATCTGAGCTGTTAGCAGCGCTTCGCGGCGCTTTGTCCGGGAACCATAAGTTTGGGGGTTCATGCCGCTTTTGCGGCGCTCTGTCCGGAAATCCGTGTGGCTTTTCTGGAATCAATTTAAATCTTCTCACGGTCTGATTAACCACTGGCTGCAATACTTCGCGGCGCTTTGTCCGGGAACCATAAGCTGGGGGATCAAAAAGGCGCTTCGCGGCGCTCTGTCCGGAAACCGTGTGGCTTTTCTGAATAATTTAAATCTCTCACGGTCTGAAGAACTCAGCTGGCTAAAGCAGCGCTTCGCGGCGCTTTGTCCGGGAACCATAAGCCGGGATTCAAATGCAGCGCTTCGCGGCGCTCTGTACGGAAACTGTGTGGCTTTTTCGAATCAATTTAAATCTCTCACGGTCTGATGACCTCGGCTAAGCAGCATGCTTCGCGGCGCTTTTCGTCCGGGAACCATAAGCTGGGTCTGCAGGCGCTTCGCGGTGCTCTGTCCGAAACTGTGTGGCTTTCTGAATAATTGAAATCTCTCACTGTTCGATTAAATTGGCTGCGCAGCGTATGCTTCGCGGCGCTTTGTCCGGGGAACCATAAGTTGGTTCAGAAGCGTTTCGCGGCGCTCTGTCCGGAAACCGTGTGGATTTATGAATAATTTAAATCTCTCACGGTCTGATATCCTCGGTTAAAGCGCCGCTTCGCGGCGCTTTTGTCCGGGAACCATAATAGCGGTTCAGGGTAAAGCTTCAGCGGCGCTCTGTCCGAAACTGTGTGGCTTTCTTGAATAATTTAAATCTCTCACGGTCTGGACAACCTGGAAGCAGAGTGGGCGCTTCGCGGCGCTTTGTCCGGGAACCATAAGTTGGGAGTTCGTGCGCTACTCGCGGCGCTCTGTCCGGAAACTGTGTGGCTTTTCTGAATAATTTAAATCTCTCACGGTCTGGATTAACTCCTTCGCAAAGCTGCGCTTCGCGGCGCTTTGTCCGGGAACGGCATAAGCCGGTTCGCATGCGCTTCGCGGCGCTCTGGTCCGGAAACTGTGTGGCTTTTTTGAATAATTTAAATCTCTCACGGTCTAGGACAACCTGGCTAGGCAAAGGCTTCGCGGCGCTTTGTCCGGGAACCATAAGTTGGTTCAGGTAAGCGTCGCGGCGCTCTGTCCGGAAACTGTGTGCGCTTTTCTTGAATAATTTAAATCTCTCACGGTTTGATACCTTTGAGCAAAGCGCGCTTCGCGGCGCTTTGTCCGGGAACCATAAGTTGGGGGTTCTAGGTAAGGCTTCGCGGCGCTCTGTCCGGAAACTGTGTGGCTTTTTTGAATAATTTAAATCTCTCACGGTCTGATAACCATGGCTAAAGTAGCGCTTCGCGGCGCTTTGTCCGGAACCATAAGTTGGTTCGTAGCGCTTCGCGTACCGCTCTGTCCGGAAACTGTGTGGCTTTTCTGAATAATTTAAATCTCTCACGGCTTGATGTAACCTGCTGTCAACCCTGGCGCTGCGCGCTTCGGCGGCGCCCTGTCCGGGAACCATAAGTTGGGGGGTTCGCGCTGCCGCTTCGCAGCGCTCTGTCCGGAAACTGTGTGGCTTTTCTGAATAATTTAAATCTCTCACGGTTCGATAACTCCTGACTAAACGCGCCGCTTTGCGGCGCTTTGTCCGGGAACCTTGAGTTGGGTTCAGAAGGCTTCGCGGCGCTCTGTCCGGAAACCGTGTGGCTTTTCTAAATAATTTCAAATCTCTCACGGTCTGATAACCTCGGTTGCGCAAAGCAAGGCTTCGCGGCGCTTTGTCCGGAGAACGCATAAGTTTGGTTCAGGCGCTTCGCGGCGCTCTGTCCGGAAACTGTGTGGCTTTTTGAATAATTTAAATCTCTCACGGTCTG